>NW_004624883.1:1140621-1454047 GCF_000247695.1 Heterocephalus glaber
CAGGCGGGCGGCACCGCCGGACGCAGCCCGCAGCCCCGGGGCGCTGGGCGCTGGGCAGACTCGTCCGCCCCGAGCCGCCGCCGCGCCGGAGGGCAGGACCAGGCACCTCCAGCGCCCGCCGCCGCCGCCAATGCGGCCCGGGCACTTTTAGCCGCGCAGGAGGGCCGGGGAGCCGGGCTGCCCGGGGCAGAGAGCCAGCCGCGCCAGCCGGAGCCGCGCCGACCCGCAGCGAGCCCGGACGCACGCCCGCCGCCGCCGGCCGCTATGGATCTATTCGACTTTTTCAGGGACTGGGACTTGGAGCAGCAGTGGTAGGTGTTCCTTTTTGCCTTCTCCTTGGACGAGTGGGTCCCCAGTGGGGTCTGGGCTTTCGCCTTTGTTAAGAGGAGCCGGAGCTGTCGTGGGGGGCGCCCCGGGCGCCCTCGCACCTCCTCTTGGCCACCTCTGGCCCCTGCCGCGGGGACTCCAGGTCCGGTGCCCTGGGGGGAGGGGGGCGGGAGGCGGCGGGATGCGGCCAGAAGCGTCGCTCCGCGCCCCAACTCTGCAGAGCAGAGTTGCCTTGGCCCGCACCCGGTTCGCTGCCACCCACCTGGGGGCTCAGCTGCACGCCCTCTGCCCCGCTTTTCTCGCCAGCGGCTCCCGGGCACGGGCACGGCCTCTCTGCGCCCTGGATGCCGAGCTCCTGAAACGGCCCAACTTTCCAGGTGCCCGGCACCCGCGGCCGGCGGAGGAGGAAAGGCAGGCGGCAGCGAGGTGCCACAGGCCACCCTCCGCTTCCTGGGCCACCGCCGCTCCCGCTGCCACCTCCATCCCCGCGGGCGAAGCGCGGGGCGGCGCGCACAGCACACACCTTCCCCGAGGAGGCCGGCTCTGCCCAAGTTCCCCGCACGCCAGCGCGGAGCAGCGTCTTCGGGGGCCACCGCGCCATGGACCCCGGCTTGGGGTCCGCTTCTGCGCGCGCTTTTCCTGACTGCAGGGCTTTGAAGTGGGCCCCCAAATTCGGTTGCTCCGACGTCAGTGCACGCTTAATTACCAGCCGGAGCCCCGTCGGCCTCCCACTGGGAAGCAGCACTAGACTTGCGTAATGGACACACAACAAGGATTCCAAGGTTTAATCTGCTCTTCACAAAATATCCTCAACTTGACGCCCACAGATTTTGAAAGATGATGCAGAGGTGACTGGGAGACAGAAAGTTGTTAACTCCTTGTGTGATCCGATGCGCATGCATAAATGCCGATGCACGTATTTATTAACTTTTTCAAACTTCACCTTCTACCATAAACGCTATTGCTTTTTATTTATCAAACATTTTAACGTATCAGTTTTCTCTGCAGCCCAAAGATTTAGATGGGAAGGGAGGACGCGGTGGCAGCGATTTAAAATTGCACTCTTGGCTACAGCCCTTTTGAATGTAGTTAGAAGAATCTATAGTACCCACCAACAGTGGGAAATCTTTTGCAATGTTCAACTACTAGCGGCGGCCGTTGGCTATGAATGCTGTGTATTTTTACAAGGATTTCCCTTGCTGATGTGATATTTTAGGCAATTTCCTTCTTGAAAAAAGGGTCATAAGCTTGGCCAATAGCTTCATTATGCCAATCATGATGCCTTTAATTGCAAAGCCAAGATAATCTGAACTTAAATGCGTTTTATTTCACAGCAATTCCAGGTAAATCTTTGAAGCACAAATTACGGTACAGTTTCGTCAGTTCTGCAGAAAGACTTTATGTTACATTTTAAAAATCATTATGCTGTTGCCATTTAAAAGTAAATATGGCAATGAGATCGCGGCTCAGTTAAATATTATGCTCCTGCACACAACCTTTACTCTGCCTCACTAATTTATTTTGCAGATAGCTGATAACCACAGCCTTATTATTTGCATAGAATTCGCCTAATATGTAGCAAGGATAAAATTGTTAATTTAACAGACATTGTTATAATTGATTTCACGGATGTAGTCCAAATGTTAACCACATACACTGTATTAGGTTTTGAAAATTTTTATTAATTCCAGTTTAATCTTACTCACATACAGCTGAATATTTTAAGGAGATGAGCTCTTTTATGCTTGATGTCTGGTTTTCAGGAAGACATGACCCCCTTCTTCCTTTTGGGAGGCTGTCTATTCTTAGAACACAAAACCCTTTCTCCTCTAGATCCTTAACTGTGCCATATCAGTTAAGGAACAGGCAGACTTGGACACTCAGTGGGTGTAATGTGAAATACTGATGAATTAGTGTAGCAGGTATGCATACATGAGCCTGCATCTTCCCTCTGTGCACATGACCCAAGACACTCTGTCCTTCTTACTGTTCAGTAGTGAGGGGCTGGCTTTCTCATGCAGCTATGTTTATGAACATTTGTAATGCGGTCCTGCCTCCATGTCTTGTACACGCACATAGAGAAAGGAACAAATGTGACAATGGAGGATGAGCTGAAAAGCTTGACATTGTCTCTATTGGAAATCTGGACATTTGAAACTCTCTTTGGACATCCCAAGTATGCTGGTTACATGTTTATTGGATGTTTACTGCCCTTCTCTGAGAGTAAGTAGCTGCTTAAAATGATGATGTCCACTCCCCCTGAAACCCCCTGGTGGACCAAAGAGGGAAAAGACCCCCCACAAAGTTAAGGAGCTCCTTTGTGTTTACATTGAACCTATTCCTAATAGTCACTTGTAGAACAACAAGCCTGGAGCTTGCTCTAAGCCTAAGTGTTTAACAATAAGTGGATCAGGACAGCTTCAAAACAAACTCATTTTCCTAGACATAATGAACAAAGGCTGTACATACACTGCATGTGCGTTATTTGCAAACACTGACTCTAGTAAAGGGAAAGTGCCTGCCCATTTACAAACACACACATTTGTCAGGGCAAAGGCAGATGAAAGGATGGGTGATGCATGACGCTGCGGTGTACAGGTAGGTGCAGTTTCTGGGAGTGCTCACACGCCTAATGGAACATCTTGCTGGATTCACCAACTGCAAGAATATCTTAATGGGTCATGCTCTGGACCCGATTAAAGGGCCAGAGCTCAAGTTCTTTAAGATTCCTGGATGAATGAGCAATGTTCACCTGAGTTTGTATTTAATAGGAACCATTCTGTGAAGGGAAAGGAAGGCACAGATGTCTGTGTGCACCAGGGACATGATTTGCTCTTTAAAAAAACAAGAAAGAAAAAAAAGGGAAAGAAAAAAAAATGAATTTCATCATGTTAATCACTCAGTAGACTTGCCTTTGGTCATCAAGTAAATGAATTCTGAGGCGTCTGGAGATCACGCGGCTAGATTTTGGCCTTGTTTACCAGCAATGGCAAAGTCATTAATCCCTATTTAAGAGGGACAAAAAAGAAATTCAGAGAACCTACAAACTGCACAGGCTTCCAGTCTTGTAAGCATTTACCCTCCAATATTGATTAAGTATTGCTTTGTAACATGCCAGGATTCTTTATGAGATGCTTATCTTTTTTTTTAATTAGGAAAGAGGGAAGGAAGGAAGGAAATATAAAAAGGGATAAATTCTTAAAAATAAAAAAAGATGAAAAGAAAACCACCATGACAGTAAAACCAAAATGCGAATCATCATAGGGAAAACGGTAGTTAAGTGATTGTGACAGTGGCTGGCTTCTCACTGCAAAGGACAGCATCAATTGTATGTCGTTTTTATGTGATGTCTCACAAGTAGCCTAATTAGAGGGGACCTTGCAAACAGGCAGTTATACAGGAAGAGACTTAAACTCACAGAACTGTTATATAAATAGAAAGTTCAAAGGTCTGTGTGGGGCTGTCAAGGCTGAGAAGGGGCAATGTGCTGGCCAGGCTTCTCATCCTTGGGGCGAGGCCACACTGTTCCCAGCTTTCTTGGACTTTGTTGGGGGCCAGAAAGGGAGGCTCTACTTTCCAGACAAAAGTGAGCTGTTGTAGCTCCATCTGGGCATGGCCCTGAGCTCCAGCAGCCCTGCTGCCTCCTGCCTGCTCCTGCATAGGTCTTCCAAGCCTCCTGAGCTGCATTCTGGTCATGGAGGGGAGGGTGCGGGAAATAGAGGGAGCACAGTCTTGGCCAGCTTGGGCGGTTAGGACTGCAGTGTGGGGGGTTGGGGGTGGGATGGAGTCCTGTTTTCAAGGAGGCTCAGTCCCAGGATTTTCCCTTCCCTACCTCCATTCATTCTTTCCTTCTGTGGCCCACTAAAAGGCAGAAGGTCTATGGTCTGCTTCCCCCCTGCACCAGGACGATATGCATTCTTCAGTGTTTGACTATTCATCAGCAAACCATTTTGAGTTGAGCTTCTTAAGGGGACTGAAGATATTGAAGATGGTGAAATTGGCTGGTGGTAAGGTCTCTATAATTCTTGAAAGCCCACCCTGCAAAGAATAGTAAGGAATAAAAGCCGTCTCAGTAAATCTTAAAAGGCACATCTATTGGGCAAGGAAGAAAATTATCTCATGTTAAAAATCAGTTTAATGATACATGAATTGTTTTGCTAATGATTCAGTCAAGCATTTAACAACTTTAAAATATACAAATCAAGATCAAAAATGACTGCCTCAAAAATGAATCTGTCATTATAGACATAAATGAGATTCCAAACATTTAAGCATTTTGTAGATGGATAAAAATTATATTATATGTAAACATGCTAATTATTGTTGAATAGAAACGGCTTTAATGTGCTGAACCTTTATCTCATGCCCATTATTCTTAGCTAAGATTATTTCTTGCATGCAGAATTTGCACATATTTAACATAATATCAAAATTCTGAAACATCCAATAAAATGACGCTTTCTAGAACGACCTAGAGGACCATCTAACTGCAGGTCAGACCTCAAAGAGGGCAACCGCCATGCACTTGATTAGCCTGTCAAGTAGACAAAACAATTGGTATAGTGATACATTTCACTTTTAATTTTGTCTTTCTTTTTGTGATCACTATGGAATAAAGGAAGAGAGATTTTAAAAACTTGTTTACTGATAAATGGAATAAAGTATGTTGCTGAGTAAAGAGCCCAAGACCACAACTTAGAGGAACCATTTTGAGGGGCGTGTGTGTATTTCATCTGTGGTAGAACTCATTAACATCATCACCACTACTACAATTTGAGTATTTACTCTCTACAGCAAGCTCTGAACTAAATGCTCTAAATACTCAACCTCACTGCCAACAACTTTTTGAGATAGATCCTGTCATGATCTCTGTTTTCAGAGATCACTGATACTTGGCAATGCAATCCACATTTCAGCCTAGTTGGAGCTGCCCCAAAGCCTGCTTGCCAACCAAGGACATTCTGATTGTGAGCCTCTGCAACACATGGGATGATTTCCATATTCGACCTCATTTCATCTTCATGGGTTAAATTTTTCAGCTGATGTTCCCATTTTACAGATGAGCAAACTCAACCTTAGAGAGGTTGTGTGACTCACTAAATACACAGTCTTTGAGTGGTAGAGCTTGGTCAGAAATCCACATAGAGTATCCCCATTTCCACATCAAGTACCTTTCTACAAAATCTCACTGATTATTCTGTATTGCTTATTCTTTATTGTTTATTGATTATTCTTTATTGTTTGGGTATTTTGTCCTCAATAAAACAAATGGATTAGATCATATATATCATATTGGTGAAAAAAAGTCTGTGGCCTTACCATGTAATTGGCCAACCATGGAGTGCTTCTCTTTTAAGAGAATAATTTATGAACTGATATACTCTTTTAATGTTTGCTTTTATGAAAGGCCCTTTAATTAATTAATATACCTGAATGGATGAATGGATGGATATATATATATATATATATATATACACACATATATATATATGGATAGATATATATATATATATATATATATATCTGAATGGAGAGTATAAGTTTGTATACTCAAATTTTTAAGACTTGATATTTTCTTCACACAAAGAGAACCATGGTACATTTTTTTCTGGTTGATTTGAAGCCTCAAATCTGGTGGTAAGACATTGGTAACAAATCTTGCCACAGCTTTGTAATTTACCACATTATTTGATTCAGTCCTTGCAATAGCCCTGAGGTTTTGTCAGGATTGGTGTTATTAGTTGCACTTTGTAGATGAGCAAACTGAGATTTAGAGAGGTTAAATGATTTGCCTGAGTTTGACACAGTAAGTGGATAGTCTTAGAATATTCTCTCTTCAGAGCACCATCACTGCTACGTTGAGTCATCTATGGAGAAATATCTACCTTGGTTCCCAGTGAATCATCTACAGAAAACGGTCCCTTCAGAGCTACCAATAAGCATCTGTTGATTGATCCTAGAATCAGACTTGGCTCAAAGACTGTTCCATGCAAATGCACATATCTTTCAAAGACAGCACCATAGTAAATCCTGGTGATCATACTGGCCCTCTGCCTGTGTGATAATGTTTTACTCGTTTGCAATTACTTTCAGGTCTCTTACCAGTCTGATCTCTTTCTGCAGAAAATAATAAGGAAAATGATGGCTGCAGAAAAATCTTAATAGGAAAAGACAGAAACAGAACTCATATTCTGGATGTGATTAACAAAATAGAATTTCTGTGCACTCTAAGAT
The DNA here is from genome assembly GCF_000247695.1 of Heterocephalus glaber. The sequence continues at coordinate 1,147,183 of NW_004624883.1, forward strand.
ATGTTTAGCACTGAGAAAAACAATAGGAAGGATTAACTTTTAAGGCATGGGGTTACAGGAGTTAATAGACTGGCATTGTGTCTCAATCTGTAAGGAGAATGTTAAAGAAGAATGTGTGACAAAAATCTGAAGAAGAAATGAGTGATTGGAAGGTTGGGATTCCTCCAGCCTTCCTTGAGTTTCAGGCTTTATGACTTGTATTTCATCATGAGAAGCAGATCCACACCATAAATTATCATGACTGTTAAACAAAGGTCCAGCACTGGGTTCCTCTAATGTTAAAGTTTTATGTTGCACTTTAATGAAATTTTATATGCATTTTCAAAGCAAGGCACACTACACCATGGAGAGAGTGATGCTCTGAATTGTTGAATTTATTTTCAAGTAAATCTTTTGGATGACCTTAGCTGCTAACATCTACCTACTTACTGAGCTGAGAAAAATTATCTGAGAGCTTAAACATAAAATGGCATGATTTAAGCAGAGCTGACAATAGCACTACAGCTAGAATCTGATTTTGATTATGGATTGCTTAGTTTATGGAATGCTATTTTTTAATCATACCTGTGCATTTTGCTTCATTTGAAAAAGAAAATCAGCTTGTGATTTAAGGTAATCTTTGATTTGGTTCTTTGGTAGACATATTCTGGTATAAGAAGGTATAAAAGCCACACACTGGGGAATAAGCAAAGGAAACAGGCTTTGTTTTCATTACAAACTCAAAATCACTCATCTGTTTATTTCCTCAATGTTCCTTTTACTGGAAAAAAAGAAAAAAACCCCACATTACTTCTATTCAATGAAAAATGGCTTGTTTTGTTAGATTTCCAAATAATAATTCTTTGCATCGTCTGTACTCCTCAGTGAAAACCAGATCTCAGGAGCAGACACTGTTTCTCTTGGTGAGCTTTATTAAACCGAATTCCTTCAGTCGGAATTTTGTGTTTTGCAGACAACATCTCTTGGAAATAGTATTGAAATGACTTTCTGTATAAATAAAAAATAAAACACTAACAGTCTTATAGTGGCACTGAAATTGGAATCTAGACTTTAACAATCTTCAGGAAGAGACATTTTCTAGGAGTCTGAAGTGTTTTTAGTCTTTGGGCTCCTAGAAGGTTTGATTCAACTAAGCAGGCAGAAGGAGAGTGTTAGAAGGTCAGTTTAACCTTTAGACTGTAGCAGCGTGTGACGCTGACCTAACTATCTGTTGAACAATATGAAATGTAATCACACAGGCTTTATTTCCCCTCCAGGATGTCAGTCAACTAATTTTTTTAACAAATTAATTTTCCAAAGGGACTGATTGCTTTCATGCCAGGTCGGCACAGCCACAGTGACTAAATTAGATTTGGCATGATGGATGCTTCTGATGAAGTGCCATGGAGAGGTCTCATCAATTAGCTATTATTTATTTGCTGGCAGAATGCTTGGCTCTGGTCGGGGGACATTAATCAATTCCTAGAACCTACTGATTCAGGGCTGGGGGGGGTGCTTTAGGATGATCTGGCACAGTGTCCTCATTTTACAGATGAGGAGACTGAGGCCCAGCATGGGAACATGGATTGCTCTAGGACAGTGATGGCGAACCTTTTAGAATTTTCAGTGACACAAACAGCCTGCCGAGCGCAGCCCTGATCTAGCATCCAGTTGCTCTTCCAGTCGGTCACCTTTAGGGGGAGATAAAGGGAATGTAAAGGATGCCTTCCGGCCCCCTCAGACTTGACACTGGAATACAGAATTCTGTTTGGGGAAATAATGTGACACAGACTATAAGATGAAATAGGAACCCAGAGGGAGAGAGAGAGAGGAAGTGATGTAGCATAGGCAAAGCAATCCTTCTCAAGGCCCGTGACACTGTTTCAGTACTGTGAGTACAGTCCAGAAAAAAAATGGAAAAGCAGAAATTTCCAACAACTCCTTCGACTGTCTGAGCTATGGAAGCATTTGAGCAAACATTATCCAAAGAAATACCAAATGAAAATGAAATGAAATGAAATGTGTTTTCCCAAAACAACTGAAACAAATATTTGTAAATTGGCACAATTACTGGCAAAATAGCTATTTTCAAAGGAAATGTGTATTGTGCTTCTTGAGATACACACAATACGTTGTTTCTTTTACTCTTTCTCCTCTTCTAAAAGGTAAGCAGCTCTTTTATTTGTTCGGTGTGCACCGATATTTTACTGTATGCATTTCTTTTTCCTGAAAAGGAAGTTGCTCCTTTGGTACTATCTGATTGGTACTGACATCTGTGTTTATGGTTAGTTATTTAGCCACCAAATAATTCTTTGTTGGCTATTCCATCCTTCACATCTATTTCTGTCTCTGGAAAGGTGCTAGCTAGTAGCATCCTTCATCCTCCTCTGCCCCTCACAGGCACATACTCCTGCCCGGTGTGGTCAGATGTCTCTCCTGTGTGCTTCCATACCATCCTGAGAAGGCTTCTACTTGGGCTGGAACATGCTTTCTCACTTCCATGAACCCTTCATGCACCTGTGTTGTTGAGAAGGTTGTGAGTGTCTTTTACTTCTGTCTGCCTAGTGCCTGGCCCATAGAAATCACCTAATGGCATGAATTCAGAGTAATATCGTTCATTTATTCAATGCGTTCAGTCACTGTGCTAGGTCTTGAAAATATAAGTCCAGGAGGTGAGAAGACATGATAATGATGATAAAACAAAAAATAATGATTTTTCTATGTGACAGGCTCTGGTTTTTGTTATCTGATTTCACTATTTTGAAGAGCAGGGAATTGGGACAAAGCTGTACAGCCACTTGAACAAGGTCACAAGGATTGGATGTGGCACAGCTGGAATTAATGCACAGGCCGTGAGAGTCCTTAGCTACTCCTCTAACCCACAGTGATACCTTGGAATAGATGCTGTCATAGGACAAGCCCTGCTTGCTGTGGGGCTCTGCAGTGGACGGGCCTGATGAGTAGGCGTAAGTGACAAGGTATCTGCTCCAATAAGAGACATATAATTCCACTCTTCTTTGGCGCAGGGAGCAGATGCAGCTCCTGGGAGGAATGTACATTGGTCTGTAAACTTTTTTGGGGGGGGTACCAGGAATCGAACTCAGGACCTTGTGCTTGTGAGGCAGGCATGGCACCACTGAGCTAAATCCCAGGCCCCTGGCCTATAACCTTGAACTTAATTCAAACTTGATGAGAACTCAGCTCAGTGAAGGTAGACATTTTAGTTGGTTTTATCCACTTTTGCCTCTCCAGTGCTAAGAAGAGTGTCTGGTAGAAGTAGATTTTTAGTTACTATTTGTTCGATAAATAAATGGATTTTCTTATAGTGCTCTGCTTCATACTTTGTGTGATGAAATTTGTGGAGGGCTAGCTCAGAGGTGTGAGAGTGAGATCTAAGAGAAATGCTGAAATTCTGCTGATTAGACTGGTAGGCACAGGTACTTGTCTTGCTTTGAGTTCAATAGGTATTTCCCAGTGGGGTTATTAAAACTGTATAAATTAAATGTTCTTTATGCACACCTTACTTTCCAGGAATCCTGATGAGAATTTATTATTCATGAGCAAACTCTCACTCAAACAGCCCTAAATTTATCATATTTGCGATTATATGGATAAAGATATCTCTTTCTTGTCACAAGGTACATACATTTGGCATTTACCACAATATTTTAAGGGTAATTGTTCAGGATTTTTAAAAAGTCATCTTAACTTGTTACCAACATTGAATTGAGGCTTTCATCTAGTACAAAGTTGGGGGGAAGAACATATCTTCAACTTTTGCTCAATACTTTTCTCCATCTCTCTCTCCCTCTCTCTCCCTCTCTCTCTCTCTCTCTCTCTCTCTCTCTCTCTCTCTCTCTCTCTTCCCCCGAATCTCTCTCTTTTTTTCACTGTTCCTGCTTTGGAGGCTAACCTAGGATTTGGGTTTTCCTAACACATTTTTAGACCAAACACATTGTCTATTTATGCCTCTGGAGGTTTCAGATTATAATTTCATCCCAAGGATGATGTGCAGAAAATTTCCCACATGTGTTGATTTTCGAAAACTTCGTCAAATGTTTCAATAGTCTAGGTAAAAGAACTAATATATACACAGCGTTGTGTCATTTACTTTATAGAAAAGACCTCATTGATCAAGCACCCTAAAAGGGAGATGTTTTCGCCCCTCTTTACAGACAAGAAAGCTGGGCATCAGAGAGGCGTACTCTTAACTTTCCCAAAGTCACGCAATTAGCAGCTACAGAGCCTTGATTCAAAGTTAGGTTTCCTGAGACCAAAGCCTGCATTCTTTCTGCCACAACCTGCCTTCATAGAAAATTCGATGAGAACACAGTTTGACGGGGAACTTCGAAGTAATAAAAGTAATCTTAGAAAAAATATCCCTAAATATTATTTCATTCTTTTCACAGTGCAAAATGAAGGTCCAGAAGACAGAAAGAAAAACAATGATGAAAACATCTTGGAAATTCTAGTGGATGTAAAACACCCAGTTAGCCAAATTAATTAGACATTAAGGTTATATACTAGGAGATTAGGCAGTATGTACATGTATGAGTTTTTGATAAATTGTGTCTCAACCAGAAGCCCAACATACCTAAGTATTAGTTAAAGATACAGGAAAAACACAAGAGCCATGATAGATCTTTTTAGAAATTAATGGTTAAATGTTAACTATACCCTCTTTTGCTACAGTTAGGTTTTTTGACCATTTAGTTTTGAAGTTCTGTAACAGTTTAAACTTCAACAGTGGAAATATATTCAGGCTGCAAGTGATGAAACTCCACATCAAAATGATGAAGACCATTTTTGTTGGGCTATGATTAGCATCTTACCCAGAAATTACAATGAAATGCCGCTGCACACTCTAATGCCATTGAAAAATGATACCCATGACACATTTCTACCATACAGGCTTTAGTAAACAATTGCAGTAGCTCATATATCTTGAACAAAAAATGGAGATTTGATAAACTTATTTCAAAAGGCTTGAAAAGTTAAAGTGAATTCTAAATGTAGATTAGTAGCAAATGATGACAGCCAAGCCAGCATTACCTCAGTTGATTAATTTATAAGGATATTGGTCAATGATTTTAACCAACAGCTATGCACAGTAGAATCCTAATGGGATCTGTCTATTAAAATTACATAAAGTAGGGTATTTGATTTATTTCAGAGTTTCTCAAAGCACAATTTTAACTTCATACAAATAATGCATTAGTCACCCAGGATAAATGACACATTGAATAAAGTTGTGATTTTGTCTGCTCTCATAATCTGATTTAGGAAAGGATTACACCTGTCTTCATAGTTTATTCCTATCCCAAGCAGTTGTAAGCAGAAGGGGAAATTTAAACCTCCTGTTTTATATCTCATTGGATGACACCAGACCACTTAGCCTTTTGTGCCTCTGGGATTCTTGGTGATTAAGAAAGACTCTTGTTTGGGTGTACCGTTAAGGACTGCCACATCTCCAGTGAGGTAGATGGAAGGTTTAAAGCCATTTTGAGATGTGGTTAAACAGAGTGTATATACTGTTGTAAAACAAAATTACTAAATTAACATAAAAATCACTCAACTTCACTAAAACAAGGTAAAATGCAGGAGACCACCAAACTTTGTGTAGGCCTCAGTGGAGTCCACCATGCCCTCACCCTTGACCCTGGGGTATGAGGGAGACTTCTTCTTGTACTGTGAACGCAACACCGGCTGCTCTAGGGCTGTACATCTAGCTCAACCTTACAAATTGAGATGCAAATACAATCACAGTGCAAAGACTTCACAGAATTCTCCTCTCTGATCACCATTATTTCTCTTTCACCAGGAAGTTCATTGCCTTAATGAAAGATGGAAAGGTGAGTTGTTCCAAAGACTTTGTAACTTGCCTGGCCTGCACTTGCTTAGCAAAATTAGAAGAAAGGGGAGGTCTTAAATTCATGGCTGGCTGAAAGTATGTGGGTTTATATTTTTAAGATGCACACACACACACACACACACACACACACCCAACCATAAGAAAGTTCATAGAACTTCCTAGACATCACATAACTCTTAAAACCTAAGGTAAATGATGAAGTATGGAGTAAGTTTCCTTAAATTGAACATAATCATAAAAACTCAAGGAAAAGCAATATATTCTGCAAAATTTATGAGAGTGTTGCGGGGGGGGGGGGTTTGCAAAGCTTGACAACCCCGATGCATCTGGCCTGGCACATTTCTGTCTGTAATGAGAACCTTATGGGGTGCTGGGCCTTGGTTTGCTTAGGCAGAGCCTGCTCCCCAAAGGTGTCATAAATGATACACAAGTCAGAAACTTCATGACTCATGGCATTTCTTGGAGATATTTTAGTTAAGCTGCCACACCCAGCTACAGTGGCTGAAGATGGGAAGAGGTCCGAGTCATAAATCTCCACTGAACTTTAATTAGCCTTCTTATTCTCATTATTTTACTGCTGCTTATAGGATTAGAAAGGGGAAGACATACCTGTGCTAAGTGACTGTGCCTGCACTTCCTGGAACTAGTTCAGATGCTTGGAGTCATTGTGATTTTTATTTGATAGACACATATTCATTTAACAGTGGGAACAACCAGGAAATCACAAAGGTGTGAATACCAGTAATGGAAAGTTGAAAACACAGAGACAAGAATGGAAGAAAAAATATAATGCCAAAGTTAAGACTACTTTTCCAGATGTCTTCTTATGTCTTCTCTTTCCTTTTCTTTCTTTTCTGTCCTGCATGCTGGGAATGTGTGGAATTGACCACAGTCTCACTAGCGAATTTGGGCCCTCCTTTCGTAGAATTAGCAGAGTGGGAATGGGGGGTAGATTATGAAATGGACATTTGTAAATCTGTGTTTGCTCAAACACTTTGTAGAACCCGGATTTTTTGGACATAGCTTAGATGTGGCTTTATGTTCAAAAGAAAGATTTCCAGCAATGATGTGGCATTTTGGTGGTGGGGGTGGGATTTCCAAGTTGAATTGGACTGCATAAAGTAGAGCCTTTAACGTGTTGCTACCACCTCCCTATGAATGCAGCCCAGTGACTCAGCAGCCTTTGGGCACAAGCCTGGCTGTTACTTCTAAGGATTCAACCTTCCCTTCTCTGTCATCTACCCTCCTCTTTCACTACCTTGTAAATTCCTATCATTTATTCTAGAAAATAGCTTAGTACTTACTGTTTTACTCTTTCCTTGGATAAATTTAACAACATTTGGGAAAAGACAGCCCAGAACATGGGCATAATTGTCCTTTTTCAGTGTCTTAATCATATGTGCTACATCTGATAAAATTTCAGATATTTTAGCCCCCTTTATTAGTGATGTAGAGTAATTACGGCAGTGTGTTAAAAGGGAAAAAAATAACACTCCATTCTTTGGAGCCATTTAACTAATTTTTCCTAAAATAATTTAAGAGGAAAATGTTTAAAAGGTGGTAGTGAATTAGGCAGCCTATTCTGAATTACTGAGGAGATTGGACAAAATGAAACATTAATTTAGAGAAAAAATAAGCATTTTTTACCTTTCACAAGTTTATTTTGAAAGGATAATAAACAAATTGCTCTGTTTCCTTGCTGGGAGAAAAGGGGAAATAACATATTCAGGAGATAGAAGCCTTTAATATCTTGCAAGCTATTTCAATGTATTCCAAATTTCTGGCCCAAAACGGTTGAGACTCATGTTGATTTATGATTCTTCAATTTTAAAAATCCAAGGAGGCATCTTAAATTCAAATTGTTAAATTATTAGACCTCAATTTTTGACTAAACGGAAAGGCACTGGAAATTTTAGCTGTTTAGCTTTGGAAAATTAAGCCACATGTGTTTATATTTTCAGGGTTTAACGGTAAGACTGAATTTTTATAAATAGACAAAGGATGACCAGACCTTCTTAGCTTCAGTACTGACTCTGTGAATTCTTCTATTGTGCATTAACAGGAGAATCAAGGCTCTCAATGAGCCACAATTTTTTTTTTACAATGACAATCTCCTTAAAAATCGAAGTATAAAACTCATAAAAGCTATAAAAATATGAAAAGAAATACGATCAATTTTCATGATTCAGTGTGAATTAGTTTTCATGGTGTGCAGGCACAATGATAAGTGTAGCCATGGTTCCATGCTCACGAAATGGGTGGTGGGAAAGAGGAGACGCTCTTGTTGGTTCTCGGCAACAGTGGCTCAGCAGCCAATGGCGGCAGCCATGGAAGTTCTGAAGGAGGCCCAGGACTAGGCCAAGCCCTTGCTCAGTGTCCCCACCAGTGGTCAGTCACTCAGCTTCTGCCAGTCCCCAAACAGGAAGGGAATGAAACTTGCCTCTCAAGGCAGCTGCTTTCTTTCCATTTGGACCATTCTGAAGTGAATTCCACTGTTCTGGAACTAGAATTCAAATCACTGAGTTGTTAGACCTTAATTTTCAACTAAATGGAAAGACACTGGAAATTTTAGCTGTTTTGTTTTGGTAAGTTAAGCCATGCGTGTTATATTTCCAGTGTTTAACATTAAGACTGAATTTTTATAAATAGACAAAGGATGACCAAACCTTCTTACCTTCAGGATGGGCATTAACAGGAGAATTAGGGCTCAGGATGAGCCACGTTTTTTCATAATGATGATGCACCTTGACACCACACTGTTAAGTGAAATAAATCAGACACATGAACTTAAGTATCACATGGTTTCTTTTGCATGTGAAACCCCAAGTGTAAATAAACTAAAGAGCAAAATAAAAGACTGATAATAGGAAACAGGGAGATAACTCTTGCAAAAAGGAAAGAGGGAGAGAGGGAGGGGAAGAAGATGAAAAAAGAATGAAGCTGTGTTATGTACATGTATGTGCTCCCCACGAGGAATGTAATCATTATGTACTGCAAATACGTACTAACAAAAATAAAAATTAAAAAACAGAAACAAAACTGAGCTTGCAGCTCCAGGCTGCAGTGCTTCCCTGGCAGCTGCACAGAGCTGTGTGAGTGAGCCCTTCATTTCGCATCTTCTTCCAGACCTGAAGGCAGACCTCCTGAGTTTACTATATTCTCATTCTCAGGGCACAGTGCCCCACTCCTGTAGACTTGGGGGACCCTGTGTAGAAATGCAGGTGGGAGGTGGCAGGGCCATGAAGGCTCTAGCTCTATTTTCCGGTTAGGTGGAGCAGGGAGAAGCCTCTCTACCTCCTACATATAAAGTGGCTCAGGAGAACAGGGGCTGAGAAACACACCTTCAGTGGCCTTCCCCCAGGGACACCTCCTTCTGGATATCCTCTCCTGTAATTGCCACAGTATGAGAGCCCCAAAGGATAGAAAGCCTAACAGGAACTTTTCCAGAAGGAATGAAGTAAGGAATATTGAACCCTGGTGCCTCCTGGGAAATGGTACACATCTCTCAGGGCTGCCATATTAGCATACACTTGGTGCATGCCGATGGCCCCCAGGGTTGAGCAATTGCAACACACTAGTTACTCATTTAGCGCTTTCCATGCACAGACTGTTTAATCTTCCAGTAAGACTGTGAGGCAGTAGACCAGCTCATTATTGCCATTTTCTACAGTGCAGAAAATGAGGTCTAGAGAGGCTGTCATTTGCTCAAGATCACTTAGGTAGACAGTAGCCAAGCTGGGCTTTGAACCCCAGCTCTATAACACTGCACTGTAATATGGCTTCCCAGAGACAAGTCTTGAGATATTACCCACATTGACCGCCTCTGAGTGTGCTACTGCTTGGATGCTCTAAATAGCTATGCTTCCTCTGGCTGTGACTGTTGCACCATCTTGGAAGGTGGGGATTGGGTCTGAGTACCATGGCATTCTGACACTTTGACCTTTAGTAGTCAAAGTCTCCTTGAAGTCTATGTGGCAGCTGAACCTCCAGTTTTGGGATGAATGAAATCTTAAGTGTATCTCCTGAAGAGGGGGATGGCTATTCCTTCTTTCTTTTTTAATTCATCAACTATATTTTGGACACCTACCATGGGCAGACACTGGGGACATCTTGGTGATCTTTATTTTAAATGGCTTCTACAGTCAGATCATAAAATATTATAAAGTGGCAGGAGAGTCGAGTAAGTGTCCAGTTGTTTTCTAAGGTGCCCAAGGTGATCTCTGAATATTCTCCTGGTTACAGGAGTATGGCACTTTAAGATGACCAAAAAAAAATTTCCTGCCCAGTCTATCCAGGTTGCCCTTCAGCACCACTACCTTGGTTGATTCACACTGGAGATTTATGTGAATGAAATCAGCATGAGAAAGAGAATTGGTCAGAGCCACAGCAAACCATTTCCAAAGATGCTATTCTGAAAGGCCTGGAGTCATCAATCATATGTTGAAACGCATGGCACAGGGCATCTGGCTTTCTTTTGTGGCTGCCAGGAGACAAGGCTGATCCGATGCTGTCTTGCATGATTTTTTCAGTGTCTAGTACTCATTTTTTTCGGTCATTGCATAAGGAGGATCTTAATCTAGCCCCTATGACATTAAACCACGTTGCTGATTACTGCAATCTTTTGGTCATTACTCAACAAGTCTTTTCCTGGACTGAACTACTGAAGAGTTATTATAAACCCCTGACTTCAACTGTATAATATGGGTTCTTGCCAAAGGGACTGTTCTCTTCCCGAGATCCACCTTGCCTATGAGTGTAGGTGACAGGTGAGAGCTTTTGTATTGAGCAGTTTGTCGTATTTAATTGGACAGTTTACTGCTGCATTTGCAGGGCTTCGTTGGTATAGTATCCCTCTTCTTTAGGAGTGTGCATGACTATGTGTCACTTTGTGACTGACAGGTAAGGCCTTTATAAGCCCCTGGCAATGTCTCTACTGGTAACTGAGCTAGGGGGAGAAAAGGAAAGGGGCCTCCAGATGTTTGGTCACTCTCCACCTGACCTGGAGCTTGCCTGGTAGAGGAGTACGGATGTCTTTTGTTTAAGCAAAGACTGCTTGACCCTGTCAGGAATGTTGTAGAGAGGATTCCAGCATTAGATAAAGGTTTAACTAGATGACTTTTGATGTCATCTTAGCTGCCAAGTTTTTATGATGTTTTAAAAGTCCTTTCGGAGAAAAACTGCAGTATGGGCCATTCATTGGCTGTGAATCTCAAGCTTGAAAACAACACTCAATATATAATCACAAGCAGAAAATAATACTCCAATGAAGTCATATTAAATTTACTTTAAATTTTATAAATGAATGGCTTACACTAAGTTGCTTGTTGGGGGAGCAGCTTAAGGCGGAGCCTAAGAGGAGGATTTTCGCAACATAAGATGCAACAAGCAACAAAAAGAGCATACCAATTCCAAAATTTAACTTTTTTTTCAATACTTAAAAAGATTGCCATTGAGCGACCTATGTCTAGCCCTCTTTAACTTTTTGGCTCATTTGTGAGTTCAGCAAATGGAACCTATTAATTACTGCTGCCTCCTATTGGCATTTTAATGGCACCTTATATAAATATAGGCAGTGAAGCCAGTCACAGCTCTCCCGAGAGTCCCCATTCTTGTGTTCCTGACTCAACGCAGGGACCTCCCCCCATTTGGTTATTGGCCTTCCTGTTACAGAAGCCTGTAAATGGTTCTCCAGGTCAGGAGGGAGATGACAGCATTTGCACACTGGAGAGTGAATGTTTATCTCCCTCTTATCTACTTGCTTTTTGTGTTTTCTAAAATCAAACCTAAGCATCTTATTCTTTGTTCATAACATCTTGAAATAAATATTACACTCCTTAAAAACATTCTTAGTGAAATCACTGGCAGCAATTTCTGGTTCAGTTTGGTTGGTAGTAAATGTCTCCCACTCATGTAGACAGGAGAATAATACAAATCCGAGGAAAAGACAAATGAAAACAAAACAAAACAGAACAAAACGAGAGCTTTAATTTCAAAGAAGAATTTAAAGTGTTCCTCATGCCTATGCATTAGGGCACATACTTTGCATGTGACATCAGTTAATGACATTAGACGTGGCCACATAATATATGTATATATGTAAATATGTCTTTATATGCACATGTACACATATATGTATACACACACATATATAAAACACATACACATAAGTTAGTTTTAGGTTCTAAGCTTTTGTGAAACTTAAACTCTTAAGATAGATTGTCCTGGTACCTCGTCCTGTCTCCCCTCTACCCCATACATACAAATAACCTTTCTTACTGTTAGCCTTTATATCTAGTTACGGTCTGTTTTGTCTAAACAAATTATGCCATTATTTTATCTTAAACATTCCTTTTTTTTCTAGAACAAAATAATCAATGCCAGCTGCCCTGAACACTTGAGCATTTAAAGGGAAAAATCATATAAAAGCAGCTTACATCTGAGTTGCTTCAAAGAGGGGACTTTAACTGTCTAACATTTTTAAAAACCTATAAAATGCCCCAAATGGACACACCCAGCTGTGTTCTGGGCTGGCCGCTCCTCTAGATCTCTTTGCAAATGCTTTTGGATTCACCAAAACCCCAAATGCACATTGCCCCAAGCCCTTTTTCCTTCTTTAATTTTGAGATCCCTGTGTACTTGGAGGGAAATGTAATCCATATGTTTCTGATTCATTTACACGTAACTCATCAAAATGTTGTTTTTAAAAAGTCATTTGATGTTCTAGAAGCTTTTGTTCAGTTTTAAAAATAAGCTTTTAAGGACCTGCCTCATCTCCCTCACTCCTGCTTCCTATCAGAAAGAACCCTGGTTCTGCTGCGGGTAAACAGTGAAATGGCCACCAGGGCCCAGGTGGAGTGTGCCAGGGGGCCCCGGGGTGGAGGGATAGGCACCTGGTCCCCACAATTCCGTGCCTGCCTAAGCGCTTCCAGGTCAGGCTTTCCTGGTCTGCTGAGCACGGGCCCAGCTTTCTGTGTTTTGGATGCAATCGAAAGGATTTCCAAAGAAATTTAAACTAAAGAAAGAATTGACTCCTGTTAACCAGAACTTTCATTGAATTCTTCATAGAGGAAAGATGTTTGTCCTAATTTGTTATATGAATGAACACATCTGAAAGTGAGAGTAACAGCAAGACTTCCTCATATCTTTTAGTTTAGACATTAAAGCTACATTCAAAATGTTAATCACGTCACCTACAGTTACTTCTTTTTCCCTATTTGATAAGGGATCTGATATACAGCAATCAGTAGCAGTTTTGACTAATCTCTTTCATTGTGGCTGGTGGCTCTGGCCTCTTTCCGAAAGTAATTTGTTTATGGTTACAATTACAAAGCCCTCTGACAACCCCATTCTATAATGACCCAAACAGTGACCCTGAGAAGGAGTCTTTGTGTGGAAGTCAAACAGTTTAGTGGAGCATAAAGGCAGCAGCCAGTGCTAAGGCCAGGATGGCCATTTATCAGTGCTCGGCCTAGTCTCCTCTGCAAATGAACTGGGAATAGAAGCGCCCCTCAGCCTGCCTTCTCCTCCCAGGGGTTTGGCTTGAGAAAGGCAAGTCTTCAGAGGAGCAAGCAGATGAATATGTCAGTGCTCACTAGGTTCCATCCAAGGGGAGCCGCAGGTGGGTCACTGGCACAGTGGAAAGGAAGGGCCAATTACAATTTCAGAGCAGCCTCTAGGGATTATTTGCATTAAGCATTCAGGTTTAAATCACAATAGTTCTAGCACCTGACCTGAAAAGAAACACAAAACACTGTGGCCTTGCTCTTGCCAAGACATTTTCTTCTTCTTTTTTTTTTTCCTTAATTTTTTTTATTGGTACATTTTAGGCATACAATATGTTTACATTTATCGTTGGGTGCTTGTACCTGTACATAATGTATCTTGGTTCTTATTTTTTCCCCATTACCTGTGCTCCCTTCAGCCCCTCCACCCTTCCCTATTTATGTAGACTTTTTTTCCATTTTTTTTCTTTCTCATAATTTTTCATTTCCCTTCTTTACTTTCCCCTTCCCCTCCCACCACCCCTACCCCTTTGGACCTTTTCTTCCTATTTCAAATTATCAATTATTCATTTTAATCATTTTAACCCTTATTTACACTTTCAGTTTTTCACACTAGAGAAACTATTCGGTATTTACACGTGTGTCCTATTTATTTCACTTAAGAGTATCGCCTCAGTATGCATCCATTTAGCTATAAATATCTCTAGTTTCTCTTACTTTATGGCTAAGTAGTACTCCATTTTATAAAAAAACCCACATCTTTATCCACTTTCCAGTTGATGGGCACTTGGGCTGTTTCCAAGCTTTAGCTATGACAAACTGTGCAGCTATAAACATGGGTGCACATACATCGCTGTGGTATGATACTTTTAATTTTGGGGGGAAGATCCCCAGCAGGGTGATAGCTACGTCAAATGGGAGCTCTAGCCCTAGTTCTTTGAGGTATTGCCATACTGATTTCCACACTGGTTGCACCAGTCTGCACTCCCACCAGCAAGGGAGAAGGGTTCCTTTCTCTCCACACCCCCGCCAGCATTTGTTAGTGGTTGATTTCTTGATAGCAGCCATTCTTTGTGGGGTGAGGTGGAATCTCAGTGTTGTTTTCGTCTGCATCTCTCAAATGACCAGTAATGTTGAACATTTTTTCATATATTTATTTGCTGCTTTTACTTCTTTGTCTGAGAAATGTCTGTTCATTTCAGATGCCCATTTTTGAACTGGGTTTTTGAATTTGGAGGGTCTGATTTTTCTCAGTTCTTTTTATATTCTAGATAGTAGACCTTTGTCTGAGGAACAGCTGGTAAAATTTTTTTCCCACATTGTAGGTTGTCCCTTAGCTCTGTTGGTGGTTTCTCTTGCAAGGCAGAAGCTTTTTAATAAGATGAGATCCCAGTTGTTGATCCTTTGTGCTAGTTCCCATGCTACTGAGGTTTTGTTCATAAAGTCTTTTCCTATGCCAATGCCAAGAAAACTTAAAAAATAATATGTATACCTTTTGTAATTAATAGTGGAGCCAATTTTATATCAGATTGTTTTGCTTATCAAGATATAGTTCTTATGGGCTGGAGGTGTGGTTCAGTGGTTGAGAGCTTACCTAGCATGCAAAATCCTCTGGGTTCGATTCCCAGCACTGCCTAGCTCCCCACCAATAAAGGATGTACAATGGACCCTCAAGTTAAGACCAGCCTGACATATGAACAACTTGGGTTAATTAGGTTAATGGTAGATTCATCTGCCTCTTGTTATCTATAGCGTTTACCCAGATAAATATCCAGATCTCAATGGTATTGACTTATAAGCAACTTGAGTTACAACCAGCCCTCGGGAACTGATCGAGTTTGTAAGTCAAAGGTCCACTGTAGTTAGTTCCCCTCCATCTCATAAACCTTAAGAAGATATTAGAGCTAAATTATATTACATAGTTGACATAGCTGTATCTCCAAGTGTTTCCATACGCCAGGCATCGGACTTCTCCTGATTAGAAAGCCAGGGCCTCAGTGACCGCCCAGCTTCTCTGTTTGGATCACATGGAATTGCACGTGACTATTTCAGATCAGTTCGTGGCTTCAGTGTGAAAGAGAGAAGAAGAATTCAAGTGCGTGGAATCTGGGACTGAGTCTGCTCCTATGAACAGGCTTGTGCCCTCCATGCACGCAGTTACTCTCTCCCGTCGCATCAGTGTGCTGTGGCGGTCATGCCATTGTCGAGTCACGGCAACAAATGAGGGCAGAGAACTTCAAATGAAACTCCTGCCAGAGTGCAAGCATTTGCCACGTATTGCTAGCAGGCCAAAGCCTTTCCCCTCAGTGCTGACGGCTGCACAAGATTGGGCAGCTGGCTGCACAGGCCCCGGTGTGTTTCAGATTGCCTTTGGGCTCTGAAACAAGTTTCCCCCGTTGTTCCTTTACTGAGCACACTTCGAAAAAGTCCTGATGCAAACTAGTCAAGCCATGGTTGTTATTTGCCTACCACCTGTCCCGATGACAAGAGGAAACATGGGTTGCCTGTACTGGACCTAAAGTCTTCACTTCTCCAAGGATCGCAGGTGCACGGCCCGCTATATTTAACTCCCCAGGCTGTTGGTGAGGTGGTTGAGAGGGGTTCGGCGTGCATTTGTTTAGGGCAGAATGAGCAGCTCTCCTCTCCCGTCCATCTGGCGATAGGGACAGTTTCATGCTACCTGTATTTTCTTGAGCACTTTGTATTTAGTGGTGAGAGTGGGCGTTCTGGGCATGCACTTTCTTGTTTCCAGAAACAGGCATATATCATGTGTACAAAGTAACAGGGGAAAAGGGCTTTGAGGGGAAACCTCAGTTCTGTTAGGCCCGGAGAATATGCTGCAGGGATCTTTTCAATTTTGTATTCACTCTTTTACTATTTATTCTAATACTGCACCAAATGAATTTGTATTTGAAATACACATCAGGTATTTTCAAGGACTTTGACTGTACAATTGCTAGTGCAGTTGCTTATACAAGTGTACAGTTGCACAATGATTATTTATAATCTGTTACTGATGCATGTTTAGACTGACTCTTGGCGGAAATGGCATCACAAAACTGTTCCAGTTTTATAAACCCCACAAAGAAACTCTATTTTGTTAATATATTCCTGCCTTGATATTACCAGATTTATATTTTCACTTACTGCAATTTAGGCATCTGGCACATGTTTGTTTAGAAACCACTCCAGTACTTTAGCATAAAAGATTGATCTATATGGTTATGCACACAGTAGGGCACACACACTAATAAAAGGAGAAACCAAGGTACAGAAATCATATAACCTTCCTGAAGTCTTTGAGATTCAGCTTCAGTGATTGCAACACTTGCTCCCTGTAGCGTTTTTGTGGAATGCAGGGGTGATGTATATGCATCAAAATCTTCACCAAGATTAAAGTGAATCATTATGGTGACTGTCAATATTAATTTCTGTTTTCAATATTAACCAAATGAGCAAAACGTCCATAGGTCCAGGTTCGGTGTATGACTAGACTTAACTAATTTTCATTTTTAAGTGAAAATGTTAAGTCAATTGAATAGTTTTCCTTGGATTTGTTATAGTGAGATTATAAAACACACATCCACCCATATCCCATTCATGTAATTAAACTGATCCATCAAACATATTGTTGAAGAATCTTGGAAATGTGTAGTACAGAGCATTAATTAACTCAGAAGATGTAAACTCTAAAAAGTTTCTTGGTCTATTTTCATTATACATATGCTCTTCCATGTATGATTTGTGACAGCTTAAGGACAGATGGCCGAGTCATTTACAACTCTGACTTCAATCATATACCATGCAGTTCAAGTGAAAATAGCTCTCTTGTAGCACAGATAGAGATGTTAACAACCTTTTATAAGAAGTGTTTGGAAATTGGGATCAAACATGCAGCCTGCTTTGTTTGATTTCATGCAAAAAAAATTTTGGAATGCCCGTTCATGAAATAATTTCAAAATATTAATCTTTCTTCCTCTGCAGTTTTAAAATTGTGCAAGTTAGATGTGAGTTATGACTGCTCTTGTCTCTTTCGTGTAGTTCAGAGCAGCATTTGAGCTCTGTTACCACTCCAGAAAATCTTCGGATTTAGTTCCTCCAGATTAAGAAAGTAATGACATACTCTGTAGGCTAATCGTTTAGGTAGAGATGAGGAGGATAATCAAGGACAGGATTCTCTACAAGTTTGGACTTGTACAGGCTCCCAACTCACTCTTGAAAAATACACTATGGGTCTCATTCAAAGCCTGGGACACCATAGAAGAAACTCTGCTTCTTGCTATGGGAATTTGCCCTGAGCCCTTGATGTACAATTTCTCTGGAAGAATGTGCAAGTGTGCCTGGATGTGCATATGGTGATGGTGATGTTGGTTTGAGAATCATCTGTATCCCCACTCCCCCTGCAGACTGTAGGCTAAAAATGGAGAAGAGGAGGTGATGTATTTTTGCCTTTCCATTTTTAATTTGCCCATTCTAAATACTGTTCCAGAAGGATTTGTATGATATTATACTTTCCAGAAAATATTCTATTTTTGTAGGCTAATGGTTCAGTCTACTTCTCATGTCTTCATTGCCTTTCAGATAAGCACTTCCCCAGGAACCCAGTATTAAAATGTGCCTTTCCAAATGTGCCATATGGAATTCCCAAAGGAAATTATTTTTAAAGTGCCAGTCTCACTTGTTAATTTGGCAGTGGAGTTGGGTTTTTCTCATAGCATCACCCCCTCCTCAGTTTAAAACATTATTTTAAAGAAAGATGCAGAGGGGCTAAAAATGGATCTCTAAACACTTGATTTCCATTAGCATTTAGTCAGGTAAGCTTTTCCAGAAGGTTCCTATCTCTGAAGGGAATGTAATGACAGTCTAAATGATAAGCTTAGAAGCCAGGTATAAAGAGCCCTTTCCCAGTATCAGTGATTTTTTTCTTACATAGCCTTAGAGACATTTTCTATCTGGGCCGCACACATGCAGCTTTTCCAAGAGCAAGCAGCAGGCAGCTCGTGCATCCTGGGAAACTGGGCTTGCCTTGTCTTCCGCCTTTCAGGGAGTTGTGACCACCACATCTCCATTGGAAGTCACCATTTATGAAGTGCTCGGTCTACTTCAGTGGCAACTGTTGTCACTCCCTCTCAGGGTTGACTAAAGGAACAAGTTTTGAAAAAATGAGGTCAGTTAGATTTTCTAGTAATTTTGGAATGTAAATTAACCAAACAAAAAAGCTTCAACTCGAGTTGTAATTGTAGCTTATTAAAAATGAAAAACAGAGATGTCGGAATTCTATTAGGAAAAAAATACATCTGCTAGTATTTTCTTTCTGTATTGACTTTGCTATCCAAATAAAAGCAAGTAAGTATAAATGTTCATTTGTGTGTGTGCACGTGTGTGTGTGTGTGTGTGTGAGAGAGACAGAGATCTTAGAGCTACTGTTTTGTTGAATGTTTGATAACTTTCCTTTTCCTCCTTTCTATTACCAAGCATAAGACATTAAAAGAGCTTTGACATAACATTTAAAGTCTAAACTCCAGCCAGTGTCAATATTATATAGCTAATATTGACTTTAATCAAAAAGCTCTGGCTGATGTTAAAGCTTATAAGAACAAACAAATTTGTAACACTTATCACTAAATTACCACTCTACAAGTATGAGCATGATAATCTCAGCCTAGTGAGTGAACTGACTCTCAACAGATAATGGTATTGTTAGTCAGCTTTTGGCATTTAGCGTACCTATATTATTCATAAGTAGTTTATACTTCAATAATCAGAATAGAAGACATAAGTATACAATAGGCTTTTGGCTACAGATTTGGTCACTATTTACTTTTAGATAAAGCTATAAAGAGATATTAAATGTGGTAAGTTAACATAAATAATTTTATAGCATCATTAAAAGAGACACTTGAGCCATAATTGTAAAGATGTGAAACAGTAGAAAAACGATTGATGAAATCCACAGAAAGACAGGGGGAACATTCTGAATTGCTCATTTGTCTTAGACATGAATTAAGGAAGGATCAACACATTATTTCAGAATAATGTGTATGTATAAAATGTGCTCTATGATGGGGACCTAGTGTTAGTGGGCTAATGGGACATCCAAATGATCTGTAAGTCCTGAGAGGTCTGCGTGTTCATATCCCCCCAGGGCACCAGACCTAGATGGTAGAGTTGCAGTCTTCCACTGCCCAGTCACATCTCATAGCAACGCATCCTTGCATCCAGTGGAAATTCCACCTATTCCAGACAGCAATCATAGGAAGATTTTTGACTCAGTAAAATGATCTCTAGTAAGCAACAAGATGTTGACAGAAATGGGACAGGAAACACGAATATAAAAGTTGTCATTCCACCATCAGAAAGGGCTTACCCTTTTTAACCTACCTAACCAGTGCTTTCTTATTTCATTTCACGAGGCATAATGCAATGCTATCATTATTCATTTTTAAATTTGGGGGTCATTGTACTTTTTACACCGTTGCAAGAAAGACTAGGTATAGATGTTGTGTACCCTTATCTAGCCTTCCACAATGGTAATATATTACAGAATTACAGTACAATATTACAGCCATGTTATTGTTTTGATACATAAATTGTACTAGACTTGATCAGTGGAAACTTTTTCAAGCTGCCCCCTGCTTCCTTTTGATCTTTGTGTGCATTACTAATTTGTGGCATAAGACACTCCTAGTTCATCTTGTACTCTCTGCGCTTTACATTACTCTGAGATGCACTGATGATTTGTATTGAGAAATGGTACTTAGAGAACAAGATGTGAGGCCTAGGGGCACTTTTTAAATGTTAGAGGTTCATTATGTCTAGGCCATATCAGCAGATAAAGCTAAGAAATAGCGCACGCACACCCTGTGTGTGTGTCTATTTCTGTATCTGTTCATCTGTGTGTACACTAAAATACTATGAGGTTACAGTTATACCACCAGTTCCACTCAAATTCCAGTCTTTTCCCTTCCCTTACTGGCAAATTCCCTTTGCTCGGAAGTTGGGAAACCTAGCTCTTGTTATTTCCAGTATATGTACTTCCTTTTTTGCCCAATCCGAATATGCTAGGCCTTACTAGTGTGTGATATTGTTTCAGGAAGCTTCCCCTGGATTCTAACAGTAGATGGTAAAAGTTTGAGGGGTACTGAGATGTGATTTCTAAGGCTCTCCCTGCAAAATACTAGTTGCAAGGGGAAGAAACAGTGTCTCAACAGTGGAGACACCTGGCAGGCACCACCAAGTGATCAAAGTGACCACCCCAGAGATGAGACGCAGTGGCTGCATGTGCCTCCCGATGCAGGGCACTGAAGGGACTGATGACACTCCTGTGGTGTCCCTGCCCGAAGTACAGAATCTGAGTCTAACCACGAGGAAACATCGACCAACAAACCCAAATTGCGGGCCATTCTCCAAACTAAGTTTTCTATCTTCTTCAGAAAAGCCGAGGTCAGCGGGACATGGTGTGCACACCTGTAATCCCAGTATTCAGGAGGAACCCAAGTTGTAGCCCATCTTGGGCAACTTAGGGTCTAGCAAGAACCTTTCTCAAAATAAAAACCTTGAAAAATGATCAGCTGGAGATGTAGCTTAGTGTGAAGACCCTGGATTCAATCCCTGGTACTTAAAAAACTAAAAAGAAAAGGAAAAGTGTGACAGAGAAGCATTAAAGCAAACTGCCAGGCATAAATCTAGATGATGTAGATTGGATCCTAGAACTTGCTTTTCTTTTCTCTTTCCTTTCCTTTTCGCTTTCTTTTTTCTTACTATAAAGAATATTTTTGAGCCAATTGGTAACATTTAAAGTTGGTAGATTAGATAGCAGTAGAATACCAAGGATTCTTTGAGTATGATACATCTAGTGATTTTGTAGGAGAATGGTCTCTTTTTTTCAGGCATTAGAAGCAGAGGGCAATCACATCTATAACATGACACTGGTTGAAGGATACATGTGCCCGTTTGTAACACTTTTGTAACTTTCCTACAAGTCTGATTTTTTATTTTTATTTTATTTTTGTGGCACTGGGGATTGAATCCAGGGCCTACACATTGAGCCCTAGCCTTTTTAAATTTTTTGATACAGGGTCTTACTAAGTCACTAAGTTGCCCAGGTCAGATTGAGTCCTGCCTCAGCCTCCCACAGTGGTGGGGTTACAGACATGCGTCAATGCACCCAACTTGAACTTTTTTCAAAACAAAAATGTTTTTTTAAAAAGAGAAGGGTGTTATTTCCTCCCACACCACCCTCATTCTATTCATTTACCTCTAATGTTCTGGAACAGTAATCGGGTCCCTTCCAAGCCACCCAAGGCCATCTTGTTTGCTTGCCCTACTTCTGAGCATGGCCTGCATGAGCTTCCCTCTAGATCCCATCTCTCTTGTGGACTTCAGTCTTCTGACTGCAGAAAGGCACTTGAGGGACAGTGCAGACTTTGGCCTTTCTCCTCCCTCTCTTCACCAGCTCTTCAGTGTCCCTTTGCCTCTAGCTGGCTGGGGAAAGTGACTCTGCTGCTAACCATAGGTGGTGTCCATAATTGCAGATTTCAACTTCCTTGATATGCCCAAAGTAGCCTAAGGCAAGTGACAATTTGTGCTGGGGAGAAGGGCAAAAAGTATTCTAATTCACTCTGCTTCTGAAATTTATCTCTGGAAGAGAAAGAACAAGAGGGCAGATAAAATCTTGAAGGATTTGTTAATTTGATGATTTCTTTTCGGGGGCGCTCGCAGGTGCCCCTCATTTTATTTTATCTACTTTGGGAAAACTTTACCACATCAGCAAACTATATGCTATCTTTACTCACCATGGTGGACACGTCATTAAAGAGAAAGTGTAATCAATTCTTTTGTAAAATAATTCCTTCCTTCTTCTAATGTATGAAATGTTTTCTTGAGACGATGCACAGATCTGTTGGAGAAATGCTCGTGGTGTTTTGGTGTCACATGAATTCTTGGTCACTTGCATTTGACACAGTGGTAACTGGTGCTGGGTGCAATATTATGGGCATCATCTGGACCAGGGGAGCTTTGCAACTAGGGAGGCCAGTGCCTTCCGAATCACATTTTGCATTCATTTCAGTTGATTGATTTTTTCTAAGCACAAAAATAATGTAAAATAATAAATACCTCTAAAAGAAACCATCTGTCTTCAACTCACTTAAGTCAGTGTATTAAAATGCCATATGAGTATTATTTTCATTCAGAAAATTACAGGGCTGACTGTGGACTTTGCTTCAGTTTCATGTTGAATACAAGTGGCCTCTGTATTTTAGAGGTTGCTTTTGTAGTTATCTGAGCACAGCCGCTCAAATACCTTTCAAATGATTAAAGTAAAAATCATAATTGAATGCTGGTACATTCTTTTAATGACTTCCCTTTAGGCTCTTCTTCAGTTTTCCTTTATTGCTCATAAGGTTGCTAATTATAACTTAAAATTACATTGATACAAATTTTGTCCTGGATACTATATCTGGACTCTTACGACTCATCAAGATTTACATACAAACCACCTGCAAGTTCACCTGTTGTATGCATCAAAGGCACCAAGAGGAGTACAGGACAGTGTGGTGCCAGAGATATTTTGCTTGTTTCCTCTCAGGCTGGTTTTGGTAGATTAGATGAATGGGCTCCCATGAGTGCCCTGTGAGCCTCCCTGAAAGGGTCACCAGCAATGTGCTGCCATTGAGGGGCATGAGAGGCTCTAGCTGGCAGCTTCTCTGTGCCTACGAAATGCGGCTTTTATACACAAACACAAAGTACACATAAACACAGCCCAGCAACTGACTAATCAGTAAATGAGTAGATTGTGCCTGTGTTGACATTTCTGTTCTCAACCTAATCATTTGTTTGTTTAACTGATGGCTGTTAACTTATCAAAACTAAGCTTGAAAAAGTGAAAAATTGGGTGCATGTTTATTCTCTTGTCTCTGATGCAAAATGATTTTTTAACAACAACCTTTTGATGTTCACAGATCCCCCAATATGATCCCCCATAAATAAATTATGCTGAGGGTAGCAGTGCTTCCACCACCAGGTGGCAACTGCTTTGAAGCTTCCCGCCCCTTCACGTCCAGGTTTCCAGAGCAAAGCATGAGGTGTCTTGAAAACTGACCCAGATTTTACTAGGAATTTCCAAGTAAAAGATTATTGAAATAAAATTGGAGCATTTGTCTTTACCTGAGTTGTTGGGCATGAAATGACATAGTGGCTCTCTTGGAACTGCTGGAAGGATGAGGAAGTAGAATGTGGGCGGCCAACCACCTACAGAGCCACACTGTCACTGGAGTTTGAATGCCAGCTTTACCATGTAGCTATGTGATTTTTGAGCAAGTCACTCCCATCTTTCCCTCCTGGTTTCCACATCTGTTAGAAAAGGTGGCTGTGTTTTACTGCACAGGTTAGCATGTCAGGGGCAGAGAGGAGTGCCTGTCACATGGTACTAGCTATACCTACTTCACAGGACAGTCAGCAGCACTGGATGAGTTCATGCATGTAAAGTACTAGGATAGCATCTGACTCATACCAAGCATACAGGAAATGTCAGGTACTGTTATAACTATTGTCATTCTTGGGTCATCTAGGGGAGGTTTGCTGCTGTTTTCATTTGAAGAGAAGATGCTTAATGCTTGGGAACTGTTACTGCCATAGTATACTATTATTCTTGAAAGATACTAAGTACTCAGTAAAATTTAGTGTCATTAAGTATAAAATTATTATTACGGTATGAGAGTGCCCAGGAATCTTCCCTTCGGTTGAGCTTTAAACATTTTCCAAGTTAAATGACTTGCAAGTGTTGCTTTGGGATGATTTTCAAATTGTTCATAACTGCAGTATATCCACTCCCCTCCCACACCCTCCTCTCCTCACGTGAGTTTATTCTGTGCATTGAGATCTCCCTAGTTTGAAGGCAATTGCGGCAATGTCATATACAGTTAAGCTGCAATTCCTCATGTCACCAGCAGGTGCTGACGACCAGCAAATGATCTGTTTCAGCCTCAAAATGTGTAAAAGATTGGAAGCTTGGAATTCAGGGGGGAAATCAGTGCCATACATAAGTGGGTGTATTGGAAATTGTGTAAGATAAATGAGCTTGCAATAAGAAACTCCTGTAGATACGGCACTCAGACTATTTTTGTGAGAGAGTTTAAGGCTTAAAGCTTCCTGTTCCTGCCCACTCAATCATTTATATTTAGCAAAGGTCTAAGTGCCACTGCCAGTTGCTCAGCTGAGTGCTGTGGCAACTAACGATAAGGAAATATGGAGAACAGATATAACTTTACCTTGCCCTTTTCTTTTTCTGAAGGCATGCACACACACACACACACACACACAGATGAGGAGTGGTCAAGGAATTGTTCAGTGATAGTTCATTCTGAAAAATAGAGCTTCTGTCTATTAAAAGGGACTTTATTTCTTTATTAAAGGCATATCATAAAACTGAACTTCAAAAATACAGTAAAAGTCTCCACTGATTATTCAAATGGATTTTGGGATGGTGAGACAGCAGCAAACTCAAATGCCACAATTCCTTCTCCCACCCACAGCTGAAATAGTCTTCACAAAGCACTGGATTTGCTGGGAGGACTGAATATTTGACTTCACAAAAGAAGGCAGTCCAGTTTAGTACAGAGCCAAAGAAATGAAATCTCTTGTTCCAGAACTCCGAGTACTTACTAAGGTACAAAAAGTGTGTGGTTTGTTTATCATTGCCACATGGACAGCTCAGTGGGCAAAGACTCAGAGTTCTAGAACAGGAGAATTCATTTCAGGGAAGTTACCTTGCGTTCTACAAGGGCAAGAACAGCGTGAATATGTATTCATTTGTGCATGACTGTTTCCTTCAGATAACATGTGGCATAAAGGGTGGAACGTGGACTTGGCTCAGCCCCAGTCTCTTCAGGGAGGGTGTGTGTGGAAGCAGTTGGAGACTATTAAGAGATACCCAGATGTGGGTGGGTTGTGAAGGGATTTGTCAAATATTTGTCTTACATCTAAAAATGTTACAGCTATACAGCATCAGTCTCTCTATAAGGTAAGTTGGAAGTATTTGTAGTTTTATTACCTGACATCAGGTATTTGGCTGCTTTAACAGCTATACAACTCAGCTGGATTTCCTTAAATTTTTCTTACCTATTTATTTTATAGTGGTTTTATACATGCGTGGGAAGTATACATGTTTTCAGGAGATCGTGATTGTCCTTTTAAGTGACAGAAAATATTGGACAAATGTCTGCTCATATTGTTCATGTAAGTGTTATACCCTTTAATGGTGGCTTTCGATCAGCTCATCATCATTATCAAAAAATACATCATTGAAATCTAGATTTAATGAGACAGCAAAGGCAGAATATACAAATTGACATTTGGATATTTTCCTGATTTCCATTTCGCGCAAAGCTAACTTAGGATGCCTGTGACTTAACAAAACATATTGTTCAAACATGTTCAGATTGCTAGCAGACCATACTGTTATGCCTTTTAGATTCCAATAAACCATACGAAAATGCTAATTATTGACTCTACATTAATTTGTATAAATTATGCAAATTGAGTAACAATTAAGCACTACTGTGGTTGAGGTGGATTCCATGCCATTTTTTAACTTAATGTTGGACTGACACAGACTACGTTCAGTAAAATAAATATTTTTATTGTTGAGTGTTTACAAAGCAATTGGTGATGGTATTTGAATGTAGATGACACTATTGTGCATTTCAGTAAGATTTATTTAACCATATGCACCACAACCAAAGCACACACACATGCACACACACACACACACAGACACACACATACATGAAGATCAGTGAAGGGATGGCTTTATGGTAATTCATTCAGAAAAAGCGTAGTGCTTCTGTCCATGAAAATAGACATTCTTTGTGAAAACTATTCTAGAAAAATGAAAACGAACAAGAAGTGAGTCGAAATCATTTGAGAGAAATTAGCCAGAGGTCAATGGATCTCATTCATTCTTTACAGCAGAATCCTGGGATGTAGTTGTAATTTGAGATGCCTTCTGAGTATATGGATGAGAAAGATAGCCCTCCTTTCTTTGGTCACACCAGTTTCACGTATGTTTGCCTTAGCACATAATGGTTTTACTCAAATTATTTAGACAGATACGAATATTCTAACCAGAGAGCATGCCCGTGTGTGTGTGTATATGTGTGTGTGTGTGTGTGTGTGTGTGGTGTGTGTTTGTGTGTGTGTGTGTTCAACAGTGGGTGGACCAGTCTATCAAACCTTAGCTAAATTATGAAGTGCTGGTATCTGGGGAACCCCCAGGCTGCTTTCCAGTGGTATTTCACAGAAGGCTAACTCTGGAAGAGCTCATCTCAAGCCATTCCTCTGGCAAGCAGGAATCTGCAGTCCTGTTTCCTCCTCCACTGAACCATCTCTCTGGGATGCACACTGGGTTTTGCAAATGCAAAGGTTAAACACAGTGGCACGATAATTATGAAAAGAAGATAAATGTTTCCTCTCACCGAAATTATCCTGTGAAAGAGTGTGTAAATTATGATTCGAAAGTGCATTAATGGCTTTAATGTTGAAATGTACCGTCCAGGTGATGAGCGCATTGTATCAGTCTTTGGTGATTTACTTCATTTTAGATTCTCTAATCAGCAATGAATTTGGGGAATCTAGATTCGTAGCAGGTGATCTTCCTAAAAGTTTCACCAAAATAAAGAGAACAGGTTATGGGATTTTGTGAGTGTCATATTTATGCTGTCATTCTAATAAGAACCTTAGCACGACAAATCTAGAAGTTCATTCGTTTTTACTGGATTCATAAATGTGTTTCCCATTCTCTCACTATATATCAGCATTCTGAAAAATGTGAAGCACAAATCATTAACTTCAGTATTTCTTATTTAATATCTTAATATTTAAATCTTATGGCTTAAAATACAGCTCCTGAATTACTTTGTTTCACTTTTATACTTAATTGTAATCCCTACTATTACTTGCGCCACATCTTCTATTTCTGTGACAATCCCATGGAGGAAAAATGAGGTTTTAAGCAGGGCCTGTCCTTTGAAAATTTAATTCACACTAACTCACTAGGTCATTTAACACTACAGGATTCAAATAGAATTCTACCTCCATCAAAAGTGGTGAGGCTGAGTCAGGGCACTTCCCAACCTTATTCTTTCTCCGATGGACCAGCACTGGGCCAAGAAGATCTCTGCCCAGGACCAGCTACATGGCTTTAGGCAAGTTGTTCAAATTCTGTGCCTGGTTGTCCTCACCTGCGGCTGCTGTGAAGGTCACATGATGCACGTATGTTAAAGCTTTTTGGAAACTGCAAAGGATGCATAAATGGCAAGAATCATGGCTTTGCTAATAGGACAAGATAGCTAAAGGCTGCTATCACACGTTGATTTCAGCACTCCTCGCTGCCTTTGCTGAGCTGCGCAACCAGGGACATATTTCCTTCTTCAGGCCTTCGTATCCACATCTGTGCACTGGTGAAAATAACAGTGTCCACCTTGTAAAGTTATTGTAAAGATGAAACAAATTAATGTTGAGCATATAAAAGGTACTTAATTAAGTTTATCTGTTACTATTGGGGCACATTGCAGTAACGATGACACAATAAGACTGTTCTCATATTTCAAGTATAGAAGGTGTCTCATAAAGTTTGATTTGTTTTGTAGATCTTACATACCTACCAGATGATTAGGTCTTCAAATCTATCCTAGGCTCCTCAGTGTAGTTTTCTCTAAATTTCTGTGTCCAGTCTTGTCAACCTGCTTGCTCAATAGCAGCAGCCACAAATCCCACACTGAGCTGTTGAGCAGGGCAATGACAGCTCAACAGTCATTTATGACTTTGTGGTCAGAGAGACATGTATTCAGATGCTAACTCTTCCCCTTACTTTCCATGTGACCTTGGGCAGTTACTTAAATTTCCCATGCCTCAATTTCCTCATTTGTCAAGTGGGGTTGTAAAACATAAGAAATAGGGTACTTGATTGTGAGGTGACCTACTAAAGGACTAGACCCATAATACTCATTAGTATTGTGATACTTGCTCCTATCATCACTGCTGTTATCATGATGACAATATTATTATGATTACTAAGAATCAACTGCAAACTCTCAAGGCTTGCATTTAAAAGCCCTCCATCGTGTGGTCTACTTCAATTTGCAATAACTGTATTAGTACAGACGTGGCCTAAATATTGCAGGAAACCTAGGTATACTAACTAATCATTCCTACAGTCTCTGAAATTCAAATTTAACTGGGCATCCTATATTTTCTTGGTTAAATCTGGTGGCCCTACACACATGCTTATCCCCCTACCTTCACCCTTCACCTTCCTTCAGGTGGTAGGAAGACCTCCAGGAAGGAAGAGCCTCCCACAGGTACCCACCTCTGGGGTCTCTACTCTTCTTGCTAATTGAATGTATGGTGGACAAAAGATCTGAGGTCAAACTTCGTTTCCCCAGGGCTGTGGCCCCAACTGCTGACCTGATTCACTCACTGCACCGCCTCCAGTTTCACAGCTTTCTCTGGGCTTCTCCACCAAGCCTCACCACAGCCAATGGGATCAGATTCTCTGTGGCGTGAACAGGCACTGGCATGTTCCAAATGCTCCCCTAGGTGACGGGGCTGTGCAGCCTGGTCGGTGCATAATTGCTTAGCTCCTCTTGCAAGCTGTTCCTTCCACTCAGAGTTGTCTCCCCCCAAATTCCCACTTCCCCACTTTTTCTTTTAAGCATTCTACAACCCACTAATACCCCTCCATAGGCTCAATACTCGCTGCTTTTCATCACCAGGGAGTTTTCTTCTGCCTGGCAAAAACCCCGACACACACCCTTGTTGGGAAGTCAGGGATGGAGAGGCAGATTCCTGTCCCTTGCTCTGGTCCCAGCACAGTGCTGTCCACATTGCTGATGAGCCGTCAATGGATGCCCAATGGAATGAACTATCTGTAGAGTCCCCAGCCACAGAAATATGACCACACTCAGTATTTTAATTTTTGTGAAGAAAGTAATGCAGACATTTATTGATCATTTTATCCGTCAATAAAAGAACCTGTATTGAAGTTTTGTAAAGTGAGTAATAAATATTTTTATAGAAAACATTAACTAATATCAAGCTTTGGTTTTTAATTTACATTGCTAACCCAAGTCCTTTGCACTTATTTCAAAACCAAAAGAGGCATGTTGAAGAGGCCTAATTGTTTACTTAGCAGCTCTGACCTTTGGGAATTGTAGTCTGTTTATGTGAATTCTAGATATTCATTGTGATATCTGTACTTTTGTTTAAAAGAATTAAGCCAATAGACTAAAAAAAATGAAAAGATCTTTACCTATCTCAGTGAGCAGTGAAATCTGAATCTATAGCTTGTAATTGAAACTATTTTTCCCCCAAAGCCTTTGAGAGCTGTTACTCAGTCTGGTGTAAACAATTTATTGTTAAGTCCTAGAATATTTGCATTTTAATTAAAGAAAATTTTAATTAAATTCGAAACTTTGCTCTGCAAAAGCATGTTTGGACAGCTAGTACACTTGCATGCTAAGGCGCCTATGTGGAGACAGCTTATACTTTGGGAATTCTGTGTTTAGTGTCATTTAAATAGGAAAATTGTATATTTGTCTTTCTTGCTAGATTATTTAAAAACATCTACCAGCTGCTTCTTGGGACCCTCCTCAGAGGTACCAGGGGGAAGCTAGGCTCTGGAAGGGCTGCAGACTGGCTGGATACCAACAGATTTCAGACAAAGAGACATGGAAACCAAGTAGATTTTCTTGGGGAAAAATGAGGAAGGAAGTTGGGGAGACCGAAGGGAAACTCCCTTAATGGAAATATTTTAATACATGTATGTACATTTGACCATGAGAAACTAATTTGACACCTCTGACTTGAACTGTTTTTGTACTAAATAGCATGTTAGTATGGCACTATCAGTATTTGCTCAGTGTGGCCTAAAGGCATGGTCAGAGCATACAGGAGAAGGCTGCATTCAGGCCTGCCTCTCAACACCTCCAAGGTGTGCGAATTTGAGCAGACCTTAGAATAAAGACTGTAGAGCTAGTGTCTTTCTGGACCCCAGTTTCCCTAAATGCCAAATCCAAATGATAGCTTCTGTCTTTTCAAATCCATAGAGCTTTTGAACCCATTTTCCAACTTTAAAATGGATCATAATAATACATCAATTTCACCTTAATCCAAGAATGTTATGAAAGATGGTGTCTGAGTTTTTCTGAAGACAGTCGTGAAATTGAAAAGGCTTCTCAAGATCCTGAAAGTAAGTATAATATAAAGTGGAACAGATGCCAAAGATGAGGCTTGGCAAAGACATTTGTCAGGCCAGAGGTATGTATCAGTAGTTACAGGTGCTTATGGGGCTCTTTCTATTGCTAGGCACTAGGTTTCATTGAGGTCAGGATAACATTTGCCAAGATGATTTGCATGGCCCAGGTCTACGCTGCTGAGCGAGCCTGCTTCATGATGGTAGCTAGCTGCAGGAATGGAAAATAAAGGAAGGAAAACTTATTTTTAAATTTTGATTTCTTTTTTTTTCCCTAAGGTGTTCTTCCTTTCTACCTGATGCTTCTATAATGGGAGCACCCTTGAACCTGCCATTACATTGTAAGCCCTAGAGTCTGGGGAAAAAAACATGCAGCATAGGTTCTTATTTATTTCCAGGGCTTTTTCTGAGATCCACTCACTGCCTGATGCATGCGTTCTTTTTCCTCCCTGCTGCTTAGCTCACAGCATAAGAGACAGCTGGGCTTCATCTGGGGAGGTCAAGAAAATGAAGGTGCTCTTTGTTCTGTCCTTCTGAAATGCTGCACTGAAAGTGGAGGGCAAAAAGGCAGTGGCTTACGGACAATCAGAAATGGCCCCATCAGTGGCATCAAGATTAAACAATTCTAATAAACTCACTGAGGAAGAAATGGGGGAATCAACACCTTTTACGGTAGCATCAAGAAAAATGAAATACTTAGGAATCAATTTAATGAAGCAAATGAAAGACCTTTACATTAAAATTACAATTACTCTGAAAAAGGAGATCAGAAAATGGAAAGATACCACCTTTTCTTGGATAGGTTTGAAGCAATATGGTGAAAATGGCCATACTTCCAAAACTGTTATACAGTTTTAATGCAATCTCAATCAAAATACCACAAGCATTCCTCACAAAACCAGGGAAAACAATCCTAAAATTCATAGAGAACCAGAAGAGACCTAGAATAGCAAAAATAATTCTGGATGACAAAGGTAAGACAGGCGGCATCACAATCCCTGATTTGAAGTTATACTACAAAGCTACCATGATAAAAACAGCATGGTTCTGGCAAAAACAAAACAAAACAAAACATAACAAAAAAAACCAGACCTGAGGATCAATGGAACAGATTAGAAGATGCAGAAACAACTCCAGACACACTCAGCCACCTCATCTTCGACAAAGGTGCCAAACACCCTCACTGGAGGAAAGATAGCCTCTTTAATAAATGGTGCTGGAAAAACTGGGTTTCAACTTGCCAAAGATTAAAACTAGACCTATATCTCTCACCATGCACTAAACTAAAATCTAAATGGATCAAAAATATAAATATTAAAACAGAAACAATCAGAAAAAAAATAGAATAGGTAAAACTCTTGAAGACAGAGGTGTAGGCAAAGACATTATGAACAAAACCCCAATCCCACAGGAAATATCACAAAGAGTCAACAACTGAGATCACATCAAATTAAAAAGCTTTTGCACAGCAAATAGGCAATGGAGCAAATAGGCAACCCACAGAATGGGAAAATACATTTTACCAGTTACTCCTCAGACAAGGAACTAATGTTTAGAATATATAAAGAACTCAAAAAAAATCAGACCCCTAAATTTAAAGACCCAATCCAAAAATGGGCATCTGGAATGAATAGATACTTCTCAGTTGAAGAAGTTACAAATAGCAAATAAATACGTGAAAAAAATGTTCAACTACTGGTCATTGGAAAATGAAAATTAAAAAAAACACTGAGATTCCATCTCACTCTTGAAAGAATGGCCATCATCAAGAAATCAACCAATAACATGTGCTGACAAGGCCATGGGGAAAAAGAAATTCTTCTCTATTGTTGCTGGGAATATAAATTGGTACAACCCATATGGAAATTAGCATGGAGATTCCTCAAAAAACTAAAACTGGAGGTCCCATTTGACCCAGATATTCCCCTTCCAGGTATCTTCCAAAAGAGTTAAAAACATCATACCACAGTGAAATATGCGTACCCATGCTTATAGTGGCATAATTTTTAGTAGCCAAATCTTGGAAACAGCTCATCAACAGATGAATGGATAAAGAAAATGTGGTATTTATATACAATGGAGTACCACTCTGCCATGAAGAAGGATAAATGTGAGTCATTCTTAGGTAAATGGATGCACCTTGAGACCATAATTTTAAGTGAAATAAATCAGACATGCAAGCTTAAATATTGCATTGATTCTCTTGTATGAGAATCCCAAAGGGTAAATAAGGAGCAAAATGGAGGCTAGATATTGGGAAGTGGGAAGAGTATGTTCATAAGGGAAGGAGAACAGAGGAGGGAGAAAAGGAAAGGGAAAGAAGGGAAGGGGATTTAAAACAGAGAGACAACGGAAGGAAAAATGGGGAGGGGAAGAAGGGTTAAAGGGAGGGGAATGGGAAAAAAAAAAGAAGGATTGCTATATGTTACGTACAGGTACCAATTCCCCATGATGAATGTGATCATTGTGTGTGGCAAACATGTACTGATAAAAAAGACTCAACAATCCTCTCATCTAACCTAGGAAAAGGGGTCTGTTAGGCACCACACAGGGTATGCTGGGATGTGGGTGGCTTGTCATGAAGCAAGTTAAGAATAGACCCTGATGAGGGCCACCCTTTCTTGCCCACAGTGGTGGCCTCCAGTGTCATCATACCCATCTCAGTCCTAGGATCAAAATCTCCAGTATAGAAACACCTATGGTTATTTGACTAAATCCAAGAAAATCCACCTTTTCTAAAGAAGCAACTATTTGAGGGAATTAAATCAATCCAGTGCCGAACATGTATCGTATGCAAGGTGTCATGTTCCATACAGTTGTTCCAAGCTAGAGGTGAACATCAGGGTCAGCGGGCTATTGGAAACATGCAGATGGCCGGAACTTAGCCCAGAGGCATGGGGGAGGCGCTGAGAAGCCCTCTTTCCAAGAAGCTTCTAGGTGAAGCCCATTCTGCTGGTGTCCAGATCACACTTGCAGGAGTGAACTCAGAGGTTGCCTTATGAGATCTGTGCTTCTCACATTCTAATGTGCACAGAAATTGTCTGGCAATCTTGTGGAAATGCACATTGTGGCTCTCAAGAACTGGCAAAGCACTGGCTGAACTACCGGGCAGCCTGAGCAAAGCTTGTGGATTTACTGGCCTGACAACTTCTTATTCTCAAAAGTGGTATTTCATAAGAACATAAACCTTTGATCTCAAATAGCTACCATTCCTTGAATTCGTAGTACAATATGTGCAAGATTTTGTGCTAAGTGCTTTGCACACCTTCCCTCATTTAGTCCCTGGAAGATCCTTGCATGAAGATAGTGCTCATTTGACAGATGAGAAAACTGAGGCTCAGGAGATGACTGAACTCAGCTCTGGGCAACTTGGAGGCCCTGTGATTTCTCTCTCATAGTCTACTGCTCCCTTTAATAACTACTCAGAGACTCGACTCTGAAGACATTAATTTGATATTTAAATTGCCTGTCTTCTGTCAATCATGTTCCTTGCTTTGACTTGTCCTCTGCTAGCACAATGCTTATGGCCAGACATGGGCTAACACATAGGCCCTACTAACTGGCTTGTTTTTAGTCTTCCTTTAAGCATGAGATGAACTATCCAGTTGTAATGTTGTCTTGGCCTTTGGATAACCTTTGAAGTTAGTATGTCCTATGGTAGTTACAGAAAGACAAAAATAATATAATTTTTTCAGCACTTACTAGGTACCTGGTGCTTTCATGCATGTTTACTTTTTAAAATCTCCATACTATCCTGCTGGTAGGAATTCTTCTGCCCATTTCACAGGTGATAAAACAGAGTTGGATGGTGTGCTCTGCATCACACAGTTCCAGAAACATTTGAGTTGTGAAGGATTTCAAAAGCCATGCTCTTTCTTGGAAGCCACACTGGCTCTCAGTTTTCTTGTCTGTAAATTGAGGGGAGGAAGACCTATCCACAGGGAAATCATTACGCCTGGTGTGGGTTAGGCGTTCAAAACATGGAGACTATTTATTATCTGCATTATTTTGACAAGAATCAACAAGAACTGAAAGCAATATGGAGCCACAACAATTTTATCTCCAATCCAGGTGTGGTAGCACACCCCTGTAATTCCGGAACTTACGTAGGTTGAGGGAGGAGGATCACAAGTTTGAGCCTAGTCTGGGCGACTTAGACTTAGAGAGACCCTGTCTCAAAATTTAAAAAGTAAAAACGGGCTGGGGATGTATCTCAGCCCAGTGTGAAGGCCTGGGTTCAATCCCAGTCTCACACACACACACACACACACACACACTCACACACACACACACACACCTGTCTCCCATCCTTTTTTCTCTCTTCTCTCCCCTTCTCCTCCATCCCCTCTCTTCTCACTCCTGTACCTCTCCCCCAGGTTCTCTGAGATAGAAATATTTACCCTATCTATCTAGGATACAGTTTGAACACAGCTATCTTCAGGTTACTAGCTTTCACCCTTGTCCTCATGACATTTCAAAGAGACATGTCATTCAGTTTGCATTAACTAAGGGCAAATGCCAAATATCACTTTGAAAGTTTGGGTGTTGGGTTCACCTGTACCCGTTTTAGAAGGATATGATCTATGTTGCTTACCGTAAGCTGTCCTTCCTTTTCTGCTAGCCCTAAATATCAGCTTGTTTTAATTAGAAATAACTGTAAGGCATCTGCGGAAAACATGAGCAAAGGGTTTCTATATTACATTTGCTAATAAAGAGAAATGTTAAATATAAACAGTATTTCACAATGAGGACCAAAATGAAATACCCGAGCCTTTCCCAGGTCCAGCTGGTTCATATTTACATTGCCAGAAGGAGGGATTAAGGAAGCACTGCAAACGCGCAACACCTTCTACATTCTTAAAATTAAAGGGACAAATCGTTATCTGAAATGAGCTGCGTGCCAGAGGGGGAAAAGATAACAATATCAGCAGGGACAAAGACCAGTTAAAGACTGACCTTTTTATTTTTTCATTTTCTCTGAATCTAAAAATAGAATCCCATTAAATGGCATTATAAAATGGGACCAAAATATAACAAAGAAATGCAAGGCAGGCGCGGATGCTGTTTACACACCCCACAAACGGAGATTTGTCTTTAATATCATTCACATCAACCAAGCCTCCCCCAGAGCAGACACCGCTTCCTGGGAGTAAATGAAGCATTTTTGGTGTTGCTCTCCCAGTTGGCCTAGGGCCACGAGGGTCCTATTCACTTAGTTATTGCATCAGGACACTTTCTGGTTTCCTAGTAGAATCCAAATGAATGAATGCAGCTCCTGAAAACACCCTAACATCGAGGGGTAGCTTGTGCAGGAGAAGACTGCAAAAAGCACTCAATGAGAGGCTCCTGCAACTTCCAGAATCCTGCTACATCCAGTGTCAAGCAGGAAGCAGCCATAGTTGGCCCCTTTGCTTAGTAAAAAGTCATTGGCATCCTTGACAAAAGCAAAACCACCCGCTCACAGCTCGTTTTTCTCTCCATAGCCAAGATGATGGGAAAAAACCTAAATGTCTCAAAATTTAAGATCTTTCAGTGACACCAGATGCTTTTGAAAAGGAACAGCTCAGTCATTTAAACAGCCTGATTTTATGAAGTGACATTTTAGATTATGATATGACATTGCAGATTTGACATGATTGTGCTAATTGTGAGAAAATATGCTACTTTGATCAAACTAAAATGAAGGAAATAAAAAGACATTGTGGTTCAACTTGTAATAAAGAGCAGCTCATCCTTGCAGCTTTTTGGTTGTTGCTATAGTTATCTATTCAATGGGAGTTGTACAATACGGTTAACATTTCATTACCAGTAGCCTGTTGAGTGCTTATTGTTAAAAGGAATTTAACATACAAGCTTTCAAATGGTCTGTTCTCCTAATTCTGATTCCTCATGCTGACTGGCATGAGACAGGGAGCTAGATTGTATTTAACTGGTTTTATTGTGACGTGACTATGATGGATGTGACAAGAGCCTCTATTATTCACTGGGGAGTGTGGCCGTTAATGAAGCCATTAGCTGAGCTAAGGCAAGTGAAGAAAATAGGGAAATTACCATTATTCTGAAGCCATTAAGTTGTAATCCACCACTTTCTCTCCTTACTCAAAAAGGCATCTTCTTTTTAAGGCCTCCCTGACTGTCCTTTAAAATTCATTAATTCACTAACTTTCCAAGGAGATGAAGGTGGACGGCACCGCTGAAATTTTAATCAGTTCAGCATATCATATTGTTAACATTACGGCAGCATCTGTGTTCATTGGTGGACCATGTAAGGTTCATTTTGAACAAACCACGTTAGAATGCATATTCTATTCTACGCATAACAGAAAGAACTAACATTCA
This sequence comes from Heterocephalus glaber, assembly GCF_000247695.1. The sequence goes on from NW_004624883.1 coordinate 1,184,126, forward strand.
CAGAGTGGTTTAGAGTTCACCAAGCTCCTTCATGTTCAGTAGATACACAGGGGAGGCACTAGGTGCGCCTAGTTTACAGAGGAACAAGGTGAGGCTTGCTGAAGCTGAATAACCTGAGAAGTGAAGAGCAGCCAGGCATAGATGGACAGAAAGGGGTTTCCACTTGGATTTGCATTGAACCTTTGTTTTACCAGTTGTGCTTTTGCCATGTGTGCTCTTTGCTAGGAAATTGAAGCTAACCTCTGCTGGCACAGATCTTTGGAAAATTAGTGAGTTGTGTTATATTCTTTGCTAAACACATGCCAAGGATTTTAAGTATCCGTTTAGTCCTAGATAAGCAGGGCTTTGCCTGTCTTGTTAAACTATGGCAGTGTGCTCTGTCGGGCATAGCACGCTACGTCTGCAATGATGTTGAGGTATAACAAGCTCTCAGTGCAAATCACGCATGTCACATGCAACAACGAGCAGTGTGCTTCATGGGTGGCTTCAGTTGACTCAAAAAGTGTTCAGTGCCATCAAATTGAGTGAAGTCTACTTCTTGGCGAAGCACAGTGTTCTTAGGGACACAGGCCCTGATCTTACAGTGCATAGAAAATGATTATAGCCACAGTAGCAGTTAAGGCAGTTTCTCCTTTGGAGGGATGATGAGGCCAATTCCGTGTCCATCCTTGATGTACTAAGGCACAGAGCCTGTGCCTCAGTCCACGCATCAGAGCATAGCTCCAAATGGATGCATCCCCAAAACCCTGAATGTAGCTTCATTATACATGCAAGCATTACCATTTAGTGGTCCAAATGGGGAAAAATAGAAACTTTGATCTACACTAGGGTGTTGTTTTTGGATCCCTGGAAAGGGAGCAAGCAGCTGTATAATGCCCTGCTGTGGCTGGCTGGCTGCTGGGCACCACTTGCTCAGCATCCACCCGGGCGTACATGTGCCCACAGGCTGAAGGCCATTAAGAAAAGGCGGTCATGGGACCAAAGGAAGGGGTGGGAAGTGAAACAAAGACTATTTCCCACTGTATTTTTATGAGAATCTCTAGGTGTGCTAAAGCCTAGAGTAGAGGAGAAACTCGCTAGGTATTTGTTCAAAGGATGGGGAAAGGGGAAGGGATGGTGGCTAAGAGTTCCTTCAGCAGCCTGTGATCTCCTAGGCCATTTCTGCTTCTTCACCAGTGAGTCTGCACGTGGAAGTGGAGCTTGGTCCTCGAAACCACAAGGTGGAGCGCCAAGGAGAATGAAGTCTGATTCTGAGACCAGGTGGCCCTGGTGCTTCTGTGTGAGCTAGCTGATGGTTTTGTGAAGCCTTCCTGTAGACTTTACCTATTCTGGAAGGCACAGCCGGGTCTGGAATCTGGGCTGCCTAAATGTAGACCCTGATGTTCAACATGGAAACCATAGGCCAGCAGCGTTGGTCTCCTTTGATGTAGCTTGCTAGAAATAGCCAATCTCAGGCCCCAGCCCAGCTGTCCAGAATCTGAGCCTGCATTTTCACAGGGTTCCAAGGGGCTGCACATGCACAGTGAGGACTGACAAGCCCTGCACGCTGCCAACTAGGCTTGACAGTCATTGCGACGTGAATCTTAAGTCGAACAGCAACGATTATATCCTTCTGTTTCATTTTTATGAGAAGGAGGAAGGCAACTGACCTTGGCTGAGCCCCTGTTCTGTGGCAGTAACTGACTATGATCACTGTGCCCGGCATCCGTGTGCTCGCCCTTCACAGCTGCTCTGTGAGGTGAGCATTGTCCTCCTCATCCTCCAGACAAGAAATGTGAGGCTGAAAGGCACAGACTGACTTGCACAAGACCCCAGAGCAATCGTCAGATCTGAAGTCCAACTCCTGCTTGGTCTGATTTCAAAGCCTTTCCATGAGAGTGTGCTGTAGGAAGGAACAGAGAGGGGAGGTCTGGAAGAGGCAGAGACCTCCTCTTCTTCAGGGGACGACCATGTAGGGATGATTTCATGATAACCCTAATTATCACAGTGAGATCTTTTGATAGTGGGCTTAACTATCTCTGGATAAACTTGTGAGCATTGATATTTTGTGGTATCGTGAAAAACAACACCGGACTGTAAAGGTGTTTTAAGTTGAGATACTTTCAGCAAATGCTCAATTATCTGTATGTCTTACTTTTGTTAACAGGGTTAAGGTAGATGAATGAGTCCTTTGCTGCTACTCTTCATATGACTTATTTAGTTTTGTCCCTCAATATTCTGTGAAAACAAGTCTTTTAAGCCACAATAGCTAATTACCTCTCCTGGGAGGGAGGTGGAAAGCCAAAAAACATTGGAAAGGTCAACTTGGTTTAAGCTGGTGATTTGCCACAGTGTGCACTGAGGTGGTCACTTTTGAACTCTGAGTAAATGGTCACTAAGTGAGGAACTGAGCCAGGGAGCAAGATAGGGAATCTCTCAGGGCCACCCATTTGCGTCAAGCACTGTGCTTTATCTCATGGCCTGTCCAAATTCATTATGAGAATGCATTTTCTCAAAATGAAGTACGTACCAGGGTTAACTATAAACAGCCTTTCCAAGTTCAAATAATTTTGGAATTCAGCATTTGAATTACCTAAAGCTTTTCCTATATACTTATGACTGTTTCTTCAATGTGTCTCATTTGGCAAATGGTTCACCGCCCTAAGAAAGCAAGAAACCTAGCGGTTCTAGATCTCCCCCTCTTCTCTTTGTTTGTCCAATTGGACCATCTAAGCGCTTTCTTGGTTGAGGGATGCGCACATATGTGAATGTGTGCATCTGTGTCATGGTTTGTCTCTGTTTGTTTTTTTTGTGTGTGTGCCAGGGATCGAACTCGGGTCCTTGCGCTTGCGCAGCAGGCGGCGAAACCACTGAGCTAAATCTCCAGCCCAGGTTTGTCTCTGTTTTTAAGAGAGAGGTTGCTAAAGAGCAGGATCGTAATGGGCCAGTTTTCTTTTAGGTTTAGTGTTAATGAGCGTACTATTTTCTCCCTGGTTGTGTAGGGCAATTCTGTATTAATACGCTGTCATCCCTTTCTTTCTGATTTTGGGGCTTCATCGGCTGCCATGCTATTAGGCTTATGAATTAAAAAGGCATCTCAAAAAGCCTTTGGTAAGGAAAATGTGAGGCTCACGGAGTCCCCCAAGAACAGCCCTCATGAATGGCCAGTTGAGCCACTGGCTGAATTTGTGCTCCTATGCTGTAATCATCAAAGTCACGGGTAAATTTGGGAGGAGATACTGTGGGCTCTGCAAATATCCCATAGTTTCCTAAAATCTCACCTACTAATCTTAGCATCCATTGATGTTGCCTGCAGAAATTTGTACTGTGTTGTTCCAATGACGATTTTCTATTTCCTTCCTTCCATCTGTCTTTATTACTTGGAATTCTTCTATAAAGAATTTCTTCTATAAAGAATTTCCCCTTTATTTATTAATTCAACGATGTGTTTACCTCATTAGGAACTCATAGATATTTATATTCTTCCATGGGTTATAATACTGTTTTTAAATTTTACTGGTTAAACTGTGCCAGATTTACCCAGAATATCTTGATTGGAACACAGATCACTTTTTTAGTTTTTGCCTTTAATTGACACAAAATGATTGCATATATTTATTGGGTATATTGTGATATTTCCATACATGTCTATGATGTGTAATAATGAAATTGGAGTTCAGATGATCAAATCAAATGTTTATCAACTCTTCGTGATAAGAACATCAAAACCCTCTTTTCTAGCTATTTAGAAACACGCGATACATTATTGTTAACTGTAGTCACATTACTGTGCTATAGAACACTGGTGCTCATTCTTCACATCTAATTTTCTGTCTGTGAGGCAACCTCTCCTCTATCCCCATTCTCCTCTCCTTATTAGTTTCTGCTAACCACTCTTCTGTTCTCTCCTTCTATGAGATTAACTTTTTAGTTTCCACATATGAGGAAGAACATATACAGTAATTTTTGACTATTCACAGTAGCCAAGATAAAGCAGTCAAGCGAAGCATCCACCAATGAGTGAATGGATGAAGAAAATGTGGTATATATCCATGATGGAACACTATTCAACCATAAAAAAGAATAAAATCCAGTTATTTGCAGCAGCACGGATAAACCTGGAGGATGCTACATTGAGTGAGATAAGCCAGGCACAGGGCAATTTCTTTTTGAACTCACAATTGAAACCTGTCTCCAAAACATTGTGTAACTGTGGAGTGCTGTGAGGGATGTCGGGGTACACTCGCTTACTCCAGTGTGCCTTTTGTTTATCTTTGGACTCATACTATTCTCACTGCATTTCAGAGTTGCCGAATTGAGGAACTTTTGGGTGTCAGCCCACTATGTTTAAAAGGCTTTGTGTCAAATCCACAGGGAGTACCTAATATGTTCCACCATAGAATGACGCTTAAAATAAGAAGGGTATCAGCATGGCTAGGGGCACAACAAAGGAATCCCTGTACAGACTGGCCATGCATCCTGATTTGTCTGTGACTGGTCCCAGTTTGCACCTGTTTTCCAGATGTAACAGTCAGAAGGGTCCCCCTTTCCCCTCAGAAATGTGCAGATTTAGATGGTCAATGACATGTTTGCCCTAAGCCTCTGATTTTCAGACTGTTGCTTTTCATCAGAATCATCTGGAAAGCCTATGAAACCACTGACTTCTGGGCTCTACTCTTAGAATTTCTCATTCTTTTCATCTGGGGTGGGGCCTCAGAATGAATATTTCGAGCAAACTCTAAGGCGCTGCCAGTGCTGCCTTATGGGGACCCTACTTTGAGAACTGCTGCACTAAGCATTGGACTGGTGTGTCAATGAATGAATGACTGAGTGAATAAGCGGGTGAAGGGATGGATGAATGTACCAGGACCCCACTCTGTGAGGTCATGTGCTGGTCCTTGGGGATAAGATTCACTGTGGCGGGAGGAGACAGACAGCAGTTACCAGTGACAAGGAAATTAGAACGTGCTCTGGGGGCAAAAGCACATGACATAGATTCGGGGCCTTTCTGCCTGGCCTCTGAGGACAAGGTTATATTGAGGTTCCAGTAACTTATTAAATCATTTTTTTTTTGGTACTGGGGATTGAACTTGGGTCCTTGCACTTGCAAGGCAGGCAGCAGAACCACTGAGCTAAATCCCCGGACCATAAATCATTTTCTTCATAATCAATTCTACAAGTGTGATCATCATGCAAATAATTGGACACCAACTACCTGAGAGTCTAAATCAGTTTTTTTCTACTCTTGTTTTTTAATTTAAATTACAGAGGTAAGGCAAAAAAAATGCAATTAATTTCTCCCTACTTCCAGCATGAAGCTTTCAGTTCAAAGCACAATAAATAAATAAATACTCTTTAGATGGAATTGAATTAAATTTCTCAGATATAAGGACAGATGCATTCGATTCTGCTACCTGTCTGCTTTTGCAGGACTGGATCATGGTCAAAAATGACCCAACCCCCTCAGGACCCGAATGATAAGAACCTTAATACTGTACTTATTAAAGCAGGAAAGTTGAAGGGGTATAATATTTCCAAGGTATGAGATAAAATACATGATTTCCCATGAGCTTTTCATTTAACCAGAAAGTATTCTTTATGACAACAACCCATCCCTCAAATAGGTCAATAAGATTAGATTTTCTCAATGTTCCCTTCTGGTATATAATTCGAGAGTACTTTTTATTTGCTTGTCCTATCATATAAGTATGTTGGCCAGTAAAAGCTAACCTTCAAACTCGACTGTTTCTTAACTGGGTTTAAAATTGTGTTGGAATCTGCCATTGAACATGGTTTACTCTCATTCACTGGTTTGTGAATACGGTGACAGGAGTTCATGGTGATGTCATAGCTGTTAGGTGTTTGGGCTCTTGGTATTACCCTGCTTTCTGAGGGCTAAGTATTTGGCATGGCCTCCATCCACATCATGCTGAGCCATGATTGCCAACAGATTCACTGGATACTGCACCCTATTTTTATGCCAGGACACTTTTCCTACAGAGCCAGGGGCATACTGTACCATTAGTATGTTGAGTAACATCCAGAAATTTTTACCTTGTGGATATTATTAATGTTTATGAATAGAATGTAATATTTAAAACTTGGCATGATGCCACAGGGTAGATGTATTTGAAACAAATCTTCACCTTTCCCGTCTAGTAAATTATGTTTATAGAAATGGAGTTAGTGACACAAAGTTAAGATAGTGGTGATAGCACTGCTGATTATATTGCTGTACATAAGAAGTGACATCAATATTATCAAGTACCATTATCAATCCTAAGTGGAGTCAGGTGCAGCCACCTTTGATTACAACCTGTAAATCTTGCTAAAATTGTTCAATCCTAAAATTTTTCAATTTTGGATTGGCTTTGAAGTTTTTATTTAAAAGAAACAGAAGTGCTAGAGGAGCCAGCTCTCCCCAGCTTTTATACCAGTGGTTTGGGGGCAGATTGATATCTGCCCTCCTGAAAAGCCCAGGCAAATGGAAGGTCCATTTTATCTATTACCCTAAAACCATAAACTGGCCTCATGACATGTTCTTTCCCATAAAGGAGATGCAAAACGTGGATGTTTGTAGGCGTGCTCGTTACCAACTGGCAACAGTGGAAATCTTTCTTTTCTGATAAAAATCAACACTCACCGACAGCATTCCCAGCTTGCAAGTGACTGCTGTATACTTTCTGCATAACTCCAAGTTATCAGAGGAATATACATAAAGGACATACAAGACCCAGTTTGTATCATTGGATTTTGCTGTGTTTCCATGTTCTTACTGTTTCCCTAACATTTCACTAATATTTACTGCTTCCCTAATATTTTAAACATGAGTCATCTTTGTCTCTCAGGGAGACAGTCCTTTGGCTGGGTACATCAGCATAGTTCTAATCATATCACATAATCAATAATAAACCAAGACTTGAGAATTTATGCTTCCATTGTTTCTTATTGATAGGCCAGGTACTTTGTATTTAACATTTGGATGGGAAGTGAGTTTTAGGTGTAGAAATCTAGTTTGTGTTTGCTGTGGTGATGTGCAAAAAGATATCATCACTTTAGGACTGATTGTGTCTCAGGTGTATATTTCTGGGCATGTATTTATTGAGCACCTAAGTGCAAGAGGCAAGGAGCTATAGACACATGACCACAACACTGACCTTGCTCTCTAGGAATTTACAATCCTGTCAGAGAGATAATAGGTGCTAACACACACACACACACACACACACACACACAAACACAACATACAAAGTAGACTGAATTAAAAGTTATGAGAGCTGCAGGGACATAATGGGAATTCAGGAAGGACTGCTCCCTTCCTGAAGTGCAGGGCCAAGCGTGGCTTAGAAATGGATTTAGTGCATGAAGGGAGGAGAAGGGACAGTCTAAGTGAGAGATATGGGCAGGAAAAAGCAAAACAAAAGAATGTCTGAGGAGCTATTTGCAGAGAGCTGTAGACCAGCTGAAAGTGAGAAAGCGTGTTTGCCCACAAATGACCTGCCTCTTCTAGAGGCTGGAGAAATCTAAAATGTGAAAGTGCTCAGAGCTCCTACTGTGGGCTGATTATTACCCTGGGCATCCTGTGTACTTTACCTCATTTCATCTTCAAAACCACTCCAAGGAAGGGAATGCTTTGATTCTCACCTTATGGTTGGTCGTGCCTATTACTATTTTGCAAAGCAGAGCTTCCAATAAGTATGTAAGAGAATTAAGCACTGTCAGGACTAGTTTCTATGCTCTCTTTCTGTTCTCAGTTTCCTCTACAATTCAGAAGCTCTCAAAGTGTAGATTTCCTATGGCCAGGTTTAATCAAATTTGAACAAGGACAATGGCCTTCCTTGGAGGCCTTCATTTCAGCTGGAGTTGTTCCCTTCCACTTTGTCCTATCTGCCTATGTGTGTACTGAGGAAAGGGTTGCATCTCCTCTTGCACCACTGCTGAGCTTTTTCATTCCAGGACATTTACACTGGATTCAGCAGAGGCCCTGTGCTAAGCAAGATATTGCAGTATTGCATGGCCAGTTTGAGTCAGTCTTCCCTGATTGCAAGGCAGTTGTAGTTTCCCAAAATACTTGCAGCAAGCTATGGGCTGCATTTGTGTCACACTTTTGGCCGGGCTATAAGTAGGAAGGAGATCAACTCCTGTCACTACCCCAGCCATTGAGCAGCACCCATAGCCAACTGCATTCACCAGGAATAATATACACTAGCTAGATATGTCTTTCACCATTTTTATAGATTTGAAATATGATGTTTCATGCAGATAACTCTGCATTTGTATAAACATTTTGCTTTTCATGATTTTTTTGCTTTAACTAACATATAAGGATCATACAGCTAAGACGGACTTTGGGAAACCACCTGATTTATTCTCGTGGTGTAGCAATTAACCATTCTAGGAAAATAGGAGTCTAGTTTGCTTCCAATGGTGTCCTGAGAAAGAATTTTCACAACCTTGAGGATGGTGTTCTGTCAGTTACTTCTGTATCTTCCTCCTTACCAGGAAGTAGCATAGGCTCAACAAATACTGAATAAGTGCGAGAGCCTTTATTGGAAGTACATTCAGTTGGCCAGCAAGTAAATGCTGAACACACAATTATGGAGTGTATGTATGGATGAAGGAATGGGCAGACCATGGAACACTTTCTGATGTAACTAAGCTGATTTTCTCATGTTGTAGATGAAATTAGTTTCTTCTTTCTTAGATTGCAAAGTGTGAGTTCCCTCTCTATTTAAAGGGAGTGATTAATTCTTCACCCAGTGCATGCTTCTTCCAGCTGAACAGCCACAGCCTGGTTTACCTTTCCCCATACATTCATCTCTCCATGCCTGTAAGAGTCTCTATGGCTCTGTGATCCCCGAGTGCATCATAATCCTCTCTCTATTGTAGAGCCCAGGCCTAGATATGCCAAAATGAGATTTACAGAGGGATTAGTGAGCATTTAGTATCTAAAACTAGATGATGACAATCATAGACTTCATTAGTGGATAAAGAAAATGGTAAGACAATAGGGGTTTTGTTGGATTTGTGGTGAGATTTTTTTCAAGATCTTGTTTGACCCCTCTTTGCTCTTCCTTCTCCTAGCTGTTTTTTCTACAACTCACGGTTGTAATTCAACAGCATCAGAAAATGAGGCTGCTGCCTTTCACTCATGGTTACTGAAAACAATACACCTAATAGTTTATTATGAGTTTTCCAACAGCTTCCTCCAAGAACTGGAGAAATATTTCACCCTCTGTACATTTCTGTGGCTCAAAGATTGTCCTTGAGCTAGAAAATATTGATTTGCTATTGTTTTGCCCCTAACGGCGTGCTTCTTATCTCTAAGACTGGATTTTTGTTAAAATGAAAGTTGACAGAATTCAGATTTAGTTAATCGAGGTATGTCAGGGTTACTAAAATGCTGAAGATTGAGAACAAATGGGATATTAACCCAAGAAATTTTGTGGGAAGAAGTTATTTCGGGAATCAAGACCCTTGTGAGGTACAGTGGCAGGAGATAATTGTTTAAAAGCCCAAGTTTCCTTGTGGGGGAGGGGAATTCATTTCCATATTTTATACAGATCAATTCATAAAGCAAGACTGAAATAGAAAACAGTCCAAATGCTCAACATTAAGCAAAAAAAAAAAAAAATACATCAAGTCTGGTATATTCACATGTAGGGTGATAATTAATTTTTCTTCTTTGTACATTTTTGAGGTTACTAATTTTTTCTTATAATGACCCTATGTTACTTTTATTTTTTACCTGTTAATATGGTAATATAAAAGGGCACAAAAACATAACCAGTAAGACCTCCATTTTGTCAAGTAAAAAACTCATGCCTATGGGTGGAAAAAAACCTAGAAGGAAGTACACCAAAATGAATTGTGTTAATGGTTATTATCAAAACATAGTGAGATTGTCGACTGTTTGAATTCATTCTTTATGTTTTCCTAATTTTTCTACAAAGAAGATACCACTCTGAACGAGTGTTTCTCAGCGTTGGCACCACAGACATTTGGAGCGGAGACACTCTGCTGGGAGGAGTGATCCTGTGCCTACTAGACACCTGTAACACCTCTTCCCCCAGTGCTGAGACGACCAAAAAGGCATTTAGACATTATTGGATGTCCCCTGGGAGGCACAATCAGCCTCCATTGAAAACCACAGATGAACACTAAACCAGTATTTCTTTAAAAGGAAATCTTCAAGCCATATACAAGTAAAACCAGGGCTTAAATCACTCAAACATAAGGCAAGCAACAAGACGACTTCCCCTGGCCACTCTGTTCTCTCCCATTCTCAGTAGAAGGCAAGCTGATGGAGGTGTCTGGAGTCGTCATGTCATGAATGGTTCATAAAACACTACCTCCCTATTTGCAAAATTGAAGACTTAAGCAATATGGGCGTGTAGATTTCTTCTCTGTTCAGGTACACAATCAGTACTTAATGGATGCTTAATAATAAGCAATGAACCTGTTACAGAATTAGGAATAGACTCATAGTCCTCCTCTGTTCCACACTCTTGGTGTTCAGAGGAGCAAAGGGAAAAAGGGGTTGGCAAAGCTGAAGTGCTGTCTGAGTCCCTCTGTGTTGAAAAGGTCCCATTCAAGTAGAAGGACTCATCTCTTCAGTACAGCCCCGGGGCAGTAAAAGGCTAACCTACAAGGCATGGGATCTTTAAGCCCTGCAGCTTCTAAAGAAAGTTCTGTTTCTCACACTAGAGAAACTATTCGGTATTTGCATATGTCTGTCCTATTTATTTCACTTAAAAGTATGGCCTCAATATGCATCTATTTAGCTATAATAAGGATTAAAATGATTAAAATGAATAATTGATAATTTGAAATAGGAAAAGGTCCAAAGGTGTAGGCGTGGTAGGAGGGGAAGGGGAAAGGGAAAGGGAAGAAGGGAAAGGAAAAATTATGAGAAAAGAGAAAAAATGGAAACAAAGTCTATGTAAATAGGGAAGGGTGGAGGGGGTGAAGGGCACGCAGGTAATGGGGGAAAAATAAGAACTAAGATACATCATGTACAGGTACAAGCACCCAATGATAAATATAAACGCATTGTATACCTAAAATGTACCAATAAAATAATATTTTTAAAAACGTAAGTTCTGGCCCTTGACTAGATCCTGCAAGGTACCCTTTAGGCCCTTGGAATATTCAGTCTGATAAGAGCACTTTGTATATCTGAGGCCTTAGGCCATGCCAGATGGTTTCTGCCAGCAGTGTGGGTCAGGGTAGAGGACTTGAGCCACTCTGTATCACTCTGACCACTGGAAAGGTTGGAAACTGAATAACTCAGTTCAGTCATGTGGCTGCCCCATGCCTACTGATTGACTCTAGATAAGATCCTGTGCACTAAGACTCAGGAAAGCTTTCCCATTTGACCTCTTAGGTAGGCAATGTCTTCTCAAGCCAAATGCAGCCCAAGGACTGATTGGGAGCAGCCACAGTGCAGACCTGGGGCTCTGTCTACCTCCGGAGACTATCGGCCAGTATCTCCTTCTCTCGTACTCCCACCTGTGTGTGGATATGCTAAGATTTCCTTTACCAGGTAAGCAGAACAGAGGTGTGGCCTCCAATAGCTTTGAATTCTCAGTGTGTTCTGAGCAGTGATCTGAGCCACCCACTGTGTTTATTGGTCTGTTCACTTTGGTGTTTTGTTTTCTGAGTACATGGACTGAGTTTGATATTGCAAAGCAAGTGTTATCTTCACAGTGCAGATGGCTTTGCATGAATGAAAAAGTGAAATCTTGGAAAAAATGGAAGACTTTGTTGTTTTTTATTTTTCTCTAGCACGTTTCATGCAAAGATATTTTTCCTCTAGGTATGGAGATTGGGGATGTCCTTTCCTTATTGCCTCTGTAATGACAGCTGCTTCTAAATCAGCCCGTGTCCAGCTCCATTCTGATCATTTGTTGCTGTGTGGAGGAAAAGCAAAACAATAGGAAACTAGGTGTTAGACCCCTAATAGTTTTATCCTAGTGGAGATGGGGAATTGCATCAGAAAACAACAAAAATCATAAGGCCAATTCTTGTTAGTGGGGACTTAACAAATGTTCAATGTGGTTCTTCCCTCTGTGTTGGAACACATTCTTTGAGGACGAATAAAGAAGAGTCTCTTCTTTTGCCTCTCTGGGGAGCTGGAATGCTTATGCACATGTTTTAAAATTAATCTATAACTGACACAGAATAAAATACACAGAACTTAGGTGTTCAGTTCCATGAGTTTTGATAATTGCATCCATCCAGGTAATTATCCTCCAAAACAAGATATGGACCAAGTTTGTCCAATAGTATTATATTGCAAACCACATCTGAAATTTTAAAGTTTCTAATGGTCACATTAGAAAAAGCAAAAAGGAGCAGGTGAAATTAATTTTAATATTAGTAACAGTGTATTTAAGCCACTATTATTTTAATATGTAATTAACAGAGAAATATAATAAGAATTCTTACATGTTCTTTGTGACAAGTCTTTAAAGTTCAGTGTGTGTTTTATACTTCTAACACATGTGACTGTGGATGCTAGTTTTTAAAAAGCTAGTAAGATGTACATGACATAAAATGTTCTGCAGCTTTGTCTAAAAGGAGTATGAAAAATGCTTGGGTGGAAAACAGGATGCTGTCTTGGGTTTCTTCTCGGTAGCAGCACCAAGTTCTCAATCACTCCACGGAAGGCAGTCTCCTCCTGGGACTTGGTTTGAAACACGAACTGTACCTGAGCCTCAGCTGCCTCCATCCCATTCTTATTCCTTCATTTCCTCCCCGCCCCTACAACCACTTTCTCCCACTGATATCACAGGATGTTTGCAAAGAATAGGACCTTCTACAGACTGCTCCCAAGAGAAAGGCTATGCTATTGTCCTAGCTCTGGAGCAGCTTACAACCCATGGAAGATGGCACTTACCCCACTTGAGAGGACTATAGCATAGCTTTCAGATTCCGGGACGCTTGTAGAAGATGAGGCCTGACCTTGAAGTTTGACTAAAAGTTGGTGAGGCAGAAAAGGGACCAGAAGAATATCAGAGACTGAGAATGAATAGAGCATAGATTAACGTCGGATGGCAAGCTTCACCATTTATAGGCTATGTCACCTTGAGCCATTTGCTTCGATTCTCTGGGCCTCTTCTCTATCAAACATAAAACAGGAATAATGATAGTTTTTACCAGAGCTGTCAAAAAATTCAAACAAGAAAGAGCATTAAGCATTTGTTGCAATGACTGGCTCGTTTGTTCATTCAACAGGTATTTTATTTTAATTTTATATAACTTTCTTAAAGTTTTACCATCCTTTCAAATTTATTTTAAAACAGCAACCATTATAATAGATTCCAATAGAAAGAACATAAAGCCTAAATGTATAGATGCCCAAATTTTTGTTTTCTGCAGGAAAAGAAAATGAGCTTAAAATTAAAGGCTTCACTGATTAAACAGAAAGTGTAAGGATGCTAGTAGTGGGATCAAAAGAGTGTTAGGATTTTCCTTCATAGAGATTAAATTGGTAAGAACTACAAAGTTTCTCTGTATTGTTATCTTTCAGTGCTAAGAACTAAAATAACTTTTGTCACTACTGCTGACTTACAATAACAGGGAGGCAAAGATAAAACAAATATAGTCCAATGAATCATTGCTTTGATGACAAAGCAAATAGTAAGTAATTGCATAACAGAAACACATCATTCCTAGCCGCTCAGCACTTGGTGTGTGTTAGTTACTTTGCTCTCGTTGCTGAGACAAAATATCCAACACCCAAAGTTAAAGGGGGAAAAGTTTATTTAGCCCACAGTTTGCAGAGGTTTTAGTCCATAATCAGCTGGCTCCCAGGCAGGGTGGCACATGGCAGAGGGGTGTCACAGAGGAGAAGCAGGTCACCGTGCCCACACAATAGCAAAAGGAACAAGGAACCCAAACAGCATCTTTCTGTCCCTTTCGTCCTATCCAGACTGCCGGGACTAGGGCCGTGTCAAACCAATCAATGGACTGGTTTAGTGATCACACGCCCTTAATCCCAGCGTCACACACTCTAGATTCAGTCACCTCTGAAAAAGCCCAATGACCACATGAGGCTTTGAGGGGACGTCTAGACTGTGTGTTGACTTACAGACACCTCTTCACAATGTCATGCGCATTACCCCCAAAATTACACTGGACCTTGCATGGAGACCAGCTCCTTCGGACGAGCCTTCAGACCATCCCTTTCTTCAAGAGAGTTCATATTCCTTAACAGTACACTGGGATATCAATTAAACTCCAGCATACCTGGTTTCTCTGCAGAGTCTTTTTCTGGATAAAAAGGCTTATTTTCAAACATCTATCATGTGCCAGGTGATGGGCTAGTTGCTGGGGACATAGCAACAATTGAGGTAGACATGGTCTGTTTCCTTCCAAAGCTTGATGTCTATCTGAGGGGTCTAATTAATAGCAGCTGTTGTTATCATGAGGAGAGGGAGACACAAAGAAGGCCATGGTACCTTTGGGGAAGAGTAAGAGGCGAGAGGTTTAAATCACTTTACTCAGTGGCTGGGGTGGACTGGGGAGTGGGTTAGAGGTGAGTGGAGAGAGATAAAACTGGAGGATAGGGTGAGGCCAGCCTCACAATCTCATTCTGGTGAAAAACAGTGAACATCTTCCATATGTGTTCCTAATACTTGGGATTATTTGAGTCCTTTGGTGCAATCAGAAAAGGCTATTCTGTTCTGCCAATAATGGGAGACACTTTGGTTTACTTTGCATTTGCCACATATTACCACGCAGATTTTAGACTTCTTATGGTTAGAGAGCAGGCCATATCTGAATCTTCCACCCCACACCTATTGTGTGCATCTGCAGTATTGGTTAGGCTTAGGTTCTTCTGGACCCACTGTATGCATAGCACCAGGCCTGGAACAGAATGAATGTCCAATAGACGTGTGTTGACCGGCTGGACAAGTCTGTAAGCATCTGCAAAATCATCCTGGCTCATCCATGGTTCTCCCATAAATAAATCCTTCCAGAAGAGAGGTGTCTTTCTGCTGGAGGGAAGGAGCCCAGCCTAGAAGTTAGGATATCTCGGTTCCAGCCCTATCTCTGCCATTCATTTGCCTTGTGATCTTGGACAAGTCACTTAATGCCATTAAGTCTTTTGCCCAACCTCCAAAATAGTGAGTTTTGACTCCATGACCTCTGGAATCTCTTCACATTTCATACTCCGTAATTTTCTGGCTCCCAGTGTTCACTTTCTTCTCTCTCCTGGCCCCTGACGCCCACACTTTGTATGGGCTGCTCACTGGCCTGCAGTTTGGGGAACTGAACTCAAACTAATTAAAAACAGAGCCCCTGGACAAGAGTTTCAGTGGAGATGTCTGATCCCACTGTTGCTACAAAGGGTAGTGAAGGTGCAGGCGAAAGGGTCATGATCTCTGCTGGAAGCCGTGCCTAACTCTTTGTTCCTCTTTCTGTCTTTTCATCATCTACTCACTGAGTATTTGATCATTGCTGTGTGTGACGAAGAGGAAGAATTCACCCTCATCTGACCTGTGTTTAAAAGATATGCCTCAGTAATGACCTACAGTGATTTTAAGTTGTGCCCTAATAAGGCGGTTTCTCCCACCTTTTTTTTGTTCTTTCTCTATTGCACTCCACCTCCTGATTTGAGCACCAGACTTGGGTTTCTCAAGACATGGTCCTCGGCAATACTGTCATCTCTTTTTGTGGAAAGTCCCTAAGCCGGCAGCCCTGGGGAGAAAGAACACAGCAGCAGAAAGGGCAAAAGCCAATGACTGTAGGCTTCTCCGGCCCATTTTAGTCATCCCATACAAAACCCAGATCACCACCAGAAATCTTTCTGCATATGTAAGAGCCTGCACTTTCAGCCCTGGAATATTCATTCAGTTTTCATGCATCAGATTATGCACATACCAATAACCCTCTAATTTATGGATGCTTGCTATTAGGTTTTGTTTAAATGAGCTCCTTCCAAAAGGAAGCAGCTTTCCCTTCTGAAGAAATGAATAAACCACTTGAGGTGAATTTTCCTACATCAGATTTCGAATGTGGAGTTTTAGGGTGCAATTCAGATGAAACTATGGTGGTTTGTGGCCACAAAATGTGTAGGGGGGTGAGGGGCTGCATGGATGTACACTCGTGAATGACTGGGAGCCGGAGAGCAGAGGGAAAGAACTAGTTAGGGATTTCAGCACAGTTTCATATCTCCACCCTAAGGCATTAGATGCTGCTAATTCTTCAAAGGCTGAAGATTTGTTTTACAGAAGAAATTCTGATTTGATTAAGATATTGCTTCCAGACCTAATGTTCCTTTAGCAAATCATGCCTACATCCATGATTGGAAATAAACTGTATGTTATCTAAGCATAAAAAAGCCGCATGATTTGAAACTATTCTACAGAAGTAACATTTAGTGTAATTACAGTACATTTAGATTAATTATAGCCCTGGTTCCGGGCGCCACCATACTTAAGGTCGTATCAGCATTTTTATTATTAACCCTGTGTGGAGCAAGTTTATCCTCTGGTGGCATATTTTTTCCTCCAGAAAATGTTTGAGTTCCACCATAGGGTTAGATCAAATTTTAATGGCCTTTGCACTTTCAGAGTAACCTGGAAAAGGTGATTTTAGAGGGAATACTGTCTTTAAGATTGCTGTTTAGGCAGAGATTAGTTTTGAAAAAATGGCAATGTTTAGTTAGGAAATTGACTTGCTGTAAATGGCTTGTGAAAGCCTTTATAACATTAACTATAAAGTAAAAAATGGCTGACATTTAACTGCCACATCCAGAATTTACCACCCAACCTGCATTTGGCTCCATTCAAAGTGGGTCCCTGGCGAGCCTGGGCCTTGCTCCAAGTGGGCTAATGGACCTGTTTGGGAGCAGTTGACAATTTCATCTTTCTGAGTGAACCTTGGAGTCTGTGGCTCGTTCCTTTTGAATATCAGTCATTACAGGCCTCCAATTTTCATCTCTCGATAGCAGCAGTGATTTTTGTTTGAAACAGCCAAAAGTAATTTGGAGGCAGATTTGGTGAGTAAGGAGGCTGATAAGATTGAATTCACATTTTGGTTCTAAAATAATGAGCCTCGTTTTCATGCATGGTTCATAACTGTAGCTGAAGGTAATTCCCTCAGAGCCGTTCCAAACTCCATTGAGCAATGCCAGCCTCCCTGAAAATAGTGTGTAGTTTCCTTCTGATGCTGCTTTGAAGGCACTGGCATTCACTTGAATGTCAAATGTCTGGTAGTTTGTTACGTGAAGTCTCATCATTTTGTAATTCTATTCCATATAAATAAAAACAGATTTCTTCCAAATTATAAGTAATGGACTTTAATGACAATAAAAATTGCTGTACATGTTAAAGACATTTCTGAAAAGATACCATCTTTATACAAATGAATGTAAACATTCTCAAAACTTATTCCTTCATGCTAGCCAAAGGCTAGCATTTGACTGAGCACCTACCATGAGCCAGTGTGATTTCTGTTCCTTATTTCATTTAACCATGATTTTTTCTTTTCATGGTAAATCTTTAAATTTATTTATTTTTATTTTTATCAGTACCATTTGCAATACATAATGACACAGTCATTTTTTTTTTCAAATGGTGGCAGTTATGTTCACAGAGAGGTTAAATGACTTGCCCAAGGCACACGCCTTGTTACAGGCTGAGCAGGGATTAGAACTCAAGTTAATATGATGCGAGGCCTGCACATTTCCCCAGGGCTTCACTCCATTCGTTAAACACAGACCTAGTGGACAGAGCCAAAGCTTGCTGTGGCCCAACATCCTAGCTGTTCTCTTGGTGGATGGAAGTGAAAATAGAGTCTGCTCAGCCATTTTCTTACAGAGCAAGTTCTATTAAATGAACAGAAGAATCAGGGCAAAGGCAATGAATTTTTCAAGCCCTCACTTAGTTTTATTTTCCTTTTCCCTGTCTATTTTGCCCCGTGAGCTTATATTTTACCTTTTCCTGGTAGAGTCATGTAGGCGAGTGGCTCTTATCGGGAATAAATGATGCCATAAATCCAGACTAAAATCAATGGGGTTCTGAGCTCCAAGGGTGAGATGCAGTTTGGGGGGCCTAAGTGTTTCCCCTGCTTAACACACCCCGCACCTTTGAAGTCAGAAGCCAGAAGCTTGGGTGTTGTTGCACACAGAGTGAGTTCTCTCATCTCTCATGTCTCATTTACAGACCGATATATAGCTGCTCTGTTAGCAAGCTGGGCTCCCAGTACCCGTCTTCTCCTTTTCAACAAGAGGAATATTGAGAAGAAATAATAGAGAGCACATATGCTCTCATGTCTGTCTCCAAACATATCAGAAAAGAAACGGAAAAGGATGTGCCAAACCAAACCACCTCGTGGTAATAACACTGTAATGTAAAAATTATAGCCTGGAATTCTTGCAAATGGCTTAACCCCCACCCCCACCCCCACCCCCCGAGAGAGACTGGCACCAACTCTTCAGCGCTACTCAGATAAAGGGAACTGATTCACCAGTGCTAAATGCATTCATTTAGTCAAATGGGGGAAATAGCAGTGGGCGCTATTCAGATTCCTGATGACTGATGTCACGAGAAGAAACCCACTGACCAACAGCAGACCTCCTGGGCAGTGGCTGTGAGCAGGATGCTGTGACTTCCTCTCTTGGCACTGGGTGCCTGAGGTCTGAGGAGTAGTTGAAGGGAAAAGGGAATGACCACTGAGGTCCCACTCTGGGCAAACACGTTCACCCCCATAGGAAAAGCTCGTTTGACAGTCAGAGTTGCTCTCTTCTAGTCGACTGGGTGGGAAGATGGAATTGTTTCCTGCTCCCTCATCACACCAATTGCATGGCTTCAGGAAGGGACGCCGCTAGGGCCACAGTGTTTTCAAACCCCCAAACCCAGTAACTGAGATGACTAATATTTTAATGTGGCATTTGACAAACTCAGAATCAATGCAAAATTCCACAATGAAGTAAAGATCGAATTTTAAACGCAGGATCTGTAACGGTGCCATTCTGAGCCATATTGGAGCCAGAGGCAAAAGGAAAAGAGAATGCGTTCATTTTGATTTTTTGAAATATTGCATTAAAATTGTATTTACCATGATGACTGGGTTTTTGTGGCACCTCCCACTCACCCTCAAACCCCGCTCTGATGCCATCTTTGCCATGTTTCCCTGATTTCTCCCTGCACCGCACTCTTCACTTTAGTCAGAATGGATTTCACCTCTGGGCTTCTGCAATGCTTTCTGCAGATCTCTTTACAGCGTCTGCCAGGAGAGACTGTAATTATTTGTTCAGAAGACCACCGTTTCCTGAGGACAAAGACAGTGTCTTTCGCTCTCTCTATCCATAATGCCAGGCAGACATTCTGCAGGTAGACAAAACGTTATTTGTTGTTGTTAAAGACAACAAATAAGTGAATGAATGAGCTTAATGAGTAAATAAAAATAAGTTTTGAATGTCTTAGTGCTTTATTGGTCGATGTTGCAATGATCGCTGCTAGACAGAACCTTGGGTCGGGCGGTCTGGGAAATGGAAGTCAGGCGGAGAGAGCCACGGTGGAGCATTTTCCATCCTAAGCGCCAAGCAGGGAGCTCGTTTGCCCAGCGGGTGATGAGAAAGTCTACTCCGTGAACCGTCCAAGCGCTGATTTCATTCCTGGGCCTACAGAAGGCTCACGAACGATTCAGCCCCAGCGTAGCAGAGTCTTAGGGCAGGGATGGTGTTCTGTGGGGCGTTAGCTGCAGGCGGACGGTGGGGAGCCCTTGGCCACTTCCTGCTGGGGCGCTGTGCTAGGGCTCTGCTGAGTTCGGTGGGCTGGGGCGCCATCGAAAGATGCCCTTGGATGACTGTGTCCCCTCACGCCTCTCGAGCCAGAATCTCCAGGGTGACAGCCCTACTGGCCTGGTCCTAGAAGGGCCACTGAGGACCCCACCAGAACCCTTGGGAACCTGGCCTGAGAGTTCGGTTTGGTCAAGCTCTATATTTTGGTGAGGAGTAGGGCGGCTTACTTTGTTTTTGAGAGTGACAGTATCTTTCCAATTTTTATGACCATGACTCAATGTGAATTTTCCTCAAGTAAAGTGGTTCAACCTAGGGAAAATCATTTCTTTATTCATGCAAAAAGAGCAGGACATATTATTCAATATTTATGATCACTTTAAATCATAAAAGCAAAAGTCACTATTGAAGTGGCCTCTTGCATATGCATGCAGGACTGACGATTAGGATTCAGGATATCTCCGTTTTAAATTTAGCTGTAGGACAGTGGAAATTATTGAACTTATGGGAAAATGTTAATGAAAGCGATGAGTTGCCCACCCCTCATCACTGGTACTTGTTTTAGCAATTTAAGACAAATAGCAATGCCAGTAAATGACAGCTAGGTGGGGGGGGTCTACCTGATGTCAGGTAACTGGT
The DNA here is from genome assembly GCF_000247695.1 of Heterocephalus glaber. Next base: position 1,204,497 of record NW_004624883.1, read on the forward strand.
CTGACTGATTTCTGTTTTAACCACATTTAATCAATTGTCAGGTTGCTTTGGCACCTTGTAGATATAGCCTCAGCTGTCCTGGGAGCTGTGTATTGATTTAGTGTTAAAAGGCCATGACTGACTGGTGAGACAAAGTTGTGCAACTCCAAAAAACAAAGGCCCAGAAAGAGTGGAGATGCACAAAACATGCTGCTGCTGCACATCTTGCCAAGTTCCTCAGGAATGCAGCACCTCTGATGTCTCCCTCAGTTCCTTGGCTTCTACAGGCAGCTCTCAAAAGGCTCCAAAGCTCACTCACCCACAGGCAACAAGCCACCAACCAGTCTCAGTCTTCTCTTGCTTAAGGAGCCAAGACAACAATCTGCCTAGCCATGCTTCCTGCGTGACCGACCCCAAACCCTTGATAGTCAGGTTCCATGATGTGGGTCTGCTCTGCCATTAAAAATTAGACCAACCTGGAGACACTTGGGTTCAGGTTGAAAGTGGCTTCACCCTTCTTCCCAAGAAGAATAGATATCACCCTTCTTCCTGTTTCCTCTTTTGCTTCCTTCTATTCTTTCTCCTGCTCTCCCTGCCTTCCCTACCGCGAGCAAGGAGCATGCCGAAGACTGAGCTTTCCTCCAGATGCTGAGCCCTGGGTGGGGAACTTGTTGCGGGTTTTCATGGGGATTCCATTCTGATGGGCGAGGGCAGACATGAAAAAGCAACGAGACACATTCCCGCTTCAGACTGTAGTGAGAACTTTGAAGACAAAAAAACAAGATGCTGAATTGTGGCTATGGAAGCGGAAGTGGAAGGGGCTGACTGACTGTAGCTTGGGTGGTCTAAGGCCCTGTTTGCAGTGAGACCTGAATGATGAGAAGAAGCTGGTCAAGTGAGGAACTGTGGGAAGCACTTCAAGGAGACAGTGGTGCAATTACAACAGGCCCTGAGGCAGGAACAAAAGGAGCCTTGTGAAGGCGGGCAATGCTTTGGAAGATGAGGTCAGGGAGATAGGCAAGGACCAGATCTGTGGGTACTGCAAAGGCTCAGACACACTATTAGAATTTTATTCTACCTGCAATGGGGAGCCTTTGGAGGAGTTTGGGGGCCGTGATCTGATAGATATTTTCACAAGGCACATTGCTAATGTGCAGAGAGCAAACTGCAGGGAGGCAGCAGAGGCCAGCTGTGAGGCTGCTACTACAGTGGTGCCTGCCAGGGTGGTGGCCAGGGAGGAAGGAAGGGAGTGGATGCTGTGAACAGGTTGGCGGTGACTCCACCGGCATTGAGGATGCATCCTGTGTGTGCGCCGGTAGTGGGGCTGAGTGAAAAGTAGGCATGAAGCACGCCGCCTCACCTTTCGCTGCCATTTATTATGCCTTATTATTATGCCACTAGAATCTGTTATGATGGTTTTTCCAAAACAAAGGACTAGTCCTTGTCAAAGAAGTTTTATCCTGGGTGAACCAACAATAAAATAAAATGCAGCTTTGCAGCACTCACATGGTAGCTTCTCACTAGCCATCCCACACACTCATCTAACAACATCTTGGGGATCGTTTTCCGACTGGGTTGGCTCCCAGGGAGCTACTTGAAGGTAGACAGAGCACGGTATCTTATTCCTCCTGGCACTTTGGGCGTCTGTGTCAGCAGCTGGCACATGGGAGGTATTTTGTATATGCTTGTTGAAAAGAAAGAAAGAAAGAAAGCCAACTGCCTCGCTCTAGAACTTGCTTACCTTTCATTTCCATTGCTCGTGTGTGACAATGGAGGGACATGCAAAGGGAAATAAAATAAGGGCCTCTCTGTAGATTGAGAACAAAACCTTGATATCCACAGAAGGGAAATATATAAGAAAACAAAACAACAAACAGGCTGTAAATCATTTTTCCCTCACTGTGGAAAAATTCAATAAATCTATAGTGGCACTTACCAGTCTGGTGATATCATAGTGTTTAGGGCGAAATTTCAACTCTAGTTGATCAATTGAATTCAATCTCAGATACTCTTTAAGTATATATTTTGTTGGTGTCTAGGATACTTAGGATGATAGATATGCTATCATTAGACAATATTTAGTAACTAACAAAGAAATTGAGAAAGCAAAGCCCAAAATGCCTATGTAGTTACAGAGGAGCTGCCTCTTTCATTTGATGCAATCGAGGCAGTGAATTGCTGGAAAGCAAAGCTGTTTTCCTCTAAAGTGTGTGTAGTTACTTCTTGATGAGAAAATAATGCACCAGTGTTGCTCAGAATGCTAGTTTGGAGGAATTTTGGCACGACTTTACCTACGCTTTTCACCCTACCTTCTCCTCTGTCGTGTTACACAATTTCCATCCTTAAATATTTGTTGTGGCTCCCTCTTCTGTCCTTACCAGTAGGCAGGAAGACATCTCCATCACCTCTATTTCCAGTTACACAGAGCCCACCTCCTTGAGCATTCAGAGGCCATCTCCTCTAATCAGTCTTCCTGGACTTTGTGAGGCTGAATTTATACCTTGCTTCATGTTTCCTCTGCTTTGCATTATGTTCACTTTTTATGACTGCCTCCCGTATCTCTGCTATACCACAGTCTATAGATAGTGCATTCCACATAGTAGTGCTCACTGGAGATTTAGGGAATGCTGAAATGGAATTGCAATAATGCCAGGATGGTCCCTCTTCTTAGCCTCTTCCCCTGTACCAGAGGAGGGTACGTAAAGCATCTGCTGCTCACAGCTCTACAGTTTACTTCGGGTCAAAACAAGTACAATCTCTGATACAGCCCATGGAATTGAAATGGAAAAGAAAGAGCATGACATTTACTGTCAATGGTAACATGGGCACGATGAGGGCAAGATAGGCTAACGACAGGGCTGTCGGTCTCCAACCAGGAACCTGGCAGCCTAAGGTCACGCAGAAGTAGATAGTGGAATAGCTGACTATATCTCAGAGCTTCGAGGAGTACTGTGTAATTCATCTCTAGGTTTTTAATATGCTTACAATACAAAATTTCTGCCTTCCCTTGTTTTATTTCCCTAGGTTGTGAAAACTGACTTTCAAGGGGTGGGAATTTAGCTCAGTGGTTCCTCCGCCTGCCTCCCAAGCGGAAAGTCCGAAGTTTGATCCCTGATACCAAAACAAAAAACAAAAACAAAAACTAACTTTCAAGTGCTTTACTCAATATTTCCCTAAAGGCATCAGCAGCAAAAATTTATGAATGTTTTTATTGGCAATGATTTGACTTTTATTCTGAGGAAACAGAACTAGAAAAATTTTAAGGTCATTAGCCATAATAATTTTAAGTACATAGGCAACTTAATATATTAGTTTTAGCTTCTGCTATCTTTAGCTTTTCCCATTTTAAGTTCATAATGATAAAAATAAATCTCACATTTATTAGCTTTTTTCATTATAAGGTGTTTAGCAAACTTTAGGGGTGTGAATATAGCCCACTAAATCACAAGCATACTAATAAGTTTATGGCAGTAAGAACAACATTTGATTACAGTTATTTTTATGTCCTTGAAATTGCTCATAGTCAGCAGAAGAATTGGGTCCAAATCCACTAGAAAAGTACAATTAGAAAGTCTTGTCAACCCAGTTAACATGTCTTAAATAAAGCATATAACATAGAACTTTCATATTTTTAAACTCTTAAATATATCTTTGTAGATATACTTCATGAATTTAAATATCTTATGCAACCATTTGTTGCACAACAGCTATGTGTTTGGTTCAGAGGTCAATGCCAGAGATAAAAAGATAAACAGATAAACAACACTGGTAGAAATATATATATATATATATATATATATATATGAATGTATCAGTAAGGCAAACTAAAAACATGTGCATTTAAATATGTAATACATATGTAAAATGTATGCATATATGTAGGTAAATATGCATGTGTACCATTAGTGTATATAAATGAGAGGAAAGTTGTCAGATGTTTATGCAGATTCTTAGCAGTGTTCATTTTCTGTAATGTTTACTGTCTACCAAGCACTGTGCCAAATAGTTTGCATGCATTATTTCACTTGATATTTGCAACAAGTCTGAGTTGCCATCATCTTAATATCACAGACCAGAAAACCAAGGCTTAGATGTATGAACCATTTTGTTCAAGTTTACCAGCTAATAGGCGGAACAGTCAGGGCTCAAACCCAGGTGTGCCTGACTTCTAAGCTCTTTCTTTTTATCATTATATGTTTGTAAGTCTTTGCTTTAACCGCATGTTGATTTCTTCCAGAAGTTTAGGTGTACAATAAAATATTTTAAAGAATGAAAGTATGAACATGGTTGCTTGAATATCAAAACTCAGTGGTAAGGAATACCTAGGATCGATCAATCTGTCTATCGATTTATCTATCCATCCATCTATCCAGATAGGGATAGGGATAGAATCTCCAGATAGGGAAAGATAGCCTCTTTAACAAATGGTGCTGGGAATATTACTGTTCACGTGCAGGGGAATAGAAACAATCTGCTGGGAAGTAAAATTGGCAAAACTCTTTAAGACATTGACATAGGTGAGGACTTTCTAAACAGAATCCCTATTGTATAAGAGATAACACCAAGACTCAACAAGCGGGACCATATCAAATTAAAATCTTCTGCATAGCAAAGGAAACAGCCAACAGAGTGAAGAGACAACTTAGAGAGTGTGAAAAAAATTTGCCACCTATTCATCACCAGAATACTCATATTTAGAATATATAAGAACTCCCAAAAAGTAGACCCCCAAATGAAAGAGCCAATCAAAAAATGGGCAACTGAAATGAATAGATACTTCTCATAAGATGTAAAGTGGCCAAAAAATACACGATAAAATGTCTCTTATCATTAGTGAAATTCCAATTAAAACAACACTGAGAGTTCATCTTACTCCAGAAGAATGGCTATCATTAAGAAATCAAAGAATAACAAATGCTGGAGAGGCTGTGGCATTGAAGGAACCCTTCTACATTGTTTGTATGGATGTAAACTAGTGACAATACTGTGGAAATCATCATGGAGATTCCTCAAGAAACTAAAAATAGAAATTCCATTCCACCCAGCTATTAGCCTTCTCGGTATCTCCCAAAAGAGATAATATTTCAATAACACGTGCATACCCTTTTATAGCAGCCCAGCTCATAACAGCTAAATCTTGGAAATGGCCTCTATGTTCCTCAACAGCAGAATGGATAAAAAATGTTGAATTTACAGTGGAGTACTACTCTGCCATAAAGAAGAATAAACTTGAGTCATTTATAGGAAAATGGATACACCTTGAGGCCATAATTTTAAGTGAAATAAATTAGACCCACAAGGTTAAATATTCCATAGTTTCTTTTATATGAGAAACCCAAAACATAAATAAAGAAGAAAAGAGATAACAGGAAATAGGGAGATAGGCCTTTTGCAAAAAGAAGGGGACAAAGAGACAGAGGGAAGAGAGAGAAGGAAAAGGGGATAAAAAAGAATTACCATGTGTTATGTATATGTACCAACTCTCCACAGGGGATGTAATCATTGTGTGCTGCAAACATGTACCAATAAAAATAAAAATGAAAAAAGAAGTTCCAGGTACAGAAAATATTTATCTTGGAGAACGGAGTCACTCACCTCCCAAGATCTCTGAGAAGTACATCATTTTCAGAAGACATGCCCAAATTCTACCTTTAGCCATACTCTACTCTGTAGTTTCTTATAAGCAAAGTACCAGGAATTCACCAGCCTCTGATGCCTGCTGGACTATTAAGTGCTACTATGTGCTTTTTTAAGCAGTCGTGGTGCTTCTGGCTTCATAACATTCCTCATTCTTTGCAGTTCATTATTACTTATGGAACGCCCACATGCCACACTGGACTCTAAACTCTGGGTAGACAGGGCCTATGTCTGTAGTGCTCGGTACCCCACCTTACCTATAGTGCCTCAGCTGGTGGCTAGCAAATAGTAGGTGGGCAATAATACATTGACGAGTGAATGGAGTCTGATAGAAGACTAGACACATGCAAACACATAGTGGATTTGGCTTTGATTTATGCTACATGGGTTCCCATTCTTATTTTTCAAGCACAGACTAAGCTGAGTACCTCTTTCACCACCTAAGAGCTCTGGGGGGTTAATGAGGTGGAGGGCCAGTGTGCGTGCTGCGTGGTCGCAAGAGGACAGGTACCGTAAATACTCATCTTAACCACGCCCGAGCAACTGGGACCCCCTGGAGGACAGCGGAAATAAAGCAGGGATACCCAGCTGTGACCTGGGGTGTGACTCGTATTCCTCTGCTCAGGAGCTCTGGAGTTTTCAAGGCTAATTTATGGTGACACTGATGAGACAGAGATCATTTAAATACTGTAACTGCTGAACTATTCTGAAGTGAAAGAATCAGCTCATGGTTGAGTAAATACCTTGTTGACCCCTTTTAGCTGTCAGGTGCACCATTGTTCCAGAGATTTACACTAAACGCTGGAGTCTTGAATCCCAAAGTGGCCCAGGAGAGATGGATTGACTACACAGGACTTGGTTTCTTCAAACGAAGCTCATGCTCATCTTTACTCAGTCCATTGTTCTTTGATCGGTTAAATGACGCTATAAATGGAGGACTGAGATAGCAAAAAAAATAAATGTTTTATACAGTGCTAGAAAAAGCTTTAAGGGAAAATTTTAGCAAAAGAACAGATTCTTTCTTGTTTCTATAGAAACCAGTAACGATCTGGAGGAGTGAAGTGCACGCGTTAGGAAGGCCAGCTTGGCAGGCCTCAGCATATGAGAGAACTGGTGTGAAAGGCCCCTCTCAGGGCAGCCCCTCTGTCTGTGGCCCTGATTGCTCATGGGTGAGGGAGGGCTTCAGCCACAGCCGCTCAGCATTGCAGAGCCCTGGGCAGAAACCGCCTGCCCAAAGGGGAGGAAAATGACAAACACAAGGAAAGCTCAATATCAGGCGTCTGTGAGCCCTTAAATGTGCTCCGAGCCATTGAGTAAGGGATGGCTTTCTGGTCGTGTCTTGACCAGAGTGGTGATAAGATGATTGCTGATTTTGTGGCTCTTCCAATCTGTCTACTTCCATAAAATCTTTTTTTAAATGAAATTGGAATCAAATGTCTCCATTCAGTTTTATTTCTAGACCTGTTATGTTCTTGGCAAGCGAGTGTTGGGCAAGACTTATAATCAAATTCCAAGGCAAATACTTTTCTAAAGCTTAATCAATACTACAGCTTTAAAATGATATCTCCAATCTTTTAAATGAAGTTTAGGTCAAATGTAATGACAGGATGAAGCAAACATGCTTTGCTTTAATGTGACTTGTCCCAGAAGGTAAAAGGAATTTCTAGCAACTGACAAAAGAGTTTTCCCTTTGCTTGACGTTTACTTTGTATGTAAACACACCCGTATATTGGCATGTCGATGTATTAGTGATGGTGGTCCAAAACATGACTCGAATTTAGATAGTATTTCTTTCTGCTCACTAATACGCACCCTTGATCAACAAGAGAACATTTATTTCAGTCTTGCCTTACACTTGGCAGAGCAGAATAAATCATTTTGAAATACAAACTTCCTCAGACCTAAAATATATCACAGGAAAACACAACACACGAGGAGGAGTAGATCGTGAAATAAAAGAAACATTTTATACTCTATAAGGTTATAAGCATTATAGAGTCCTTAATAAGCTGCTGGGACAAAGGCATAAAACTACATGGTGAGCAGGTGTTAAAAGCTGAGTGGTTTTCTGGGAGCTCTCTGTCTTTGGGAGGCAGCATCATGAAATATGGTAGGGCCTGCAGTGGCCTGTTACTGGCTATATGAGCTTGGATAACTCACGTACCTTCTCTGGCTTCAGTTTCCTTATCTGTCATAAAAATAATGAAGATGTTGATAATGAGAAGGAGGAAGAGGAAAATGGTAATAGGAGAGCGATGATGACAAAGAAGAGTATATGTCTCTCATAGGGCTGCTATAACATTTAGATAAGAAAATGCTAGAAAATTCCACATGGAGAAATTATACAATATGAGTCACACTCCTTTCCCCTTTCCCCGAGAAGATACTACATTACTAATTAATGTCCCTTTTTTTACGAAGCATTCAGCTGTTGTCTCTCTACTATTAATTGAGAATTCAAGTTCTGCTAAGATGTACTTTGGCAGAAGAGCAAACATGCTTCCCTAAATGAGGGACATACATGGAATGAGTAATATCCCACATTTTCTTGACATATTTAATTTCAGAATTTTCCCCCCCTGGGAACAAAGAGTGGACATTTTATCAAGACCTTCTAATAATTTATGACTAAGAAACATGAAGATTGTGTGTGACTGACCCAAAGCTGTCCTGGATCTCTGAGAAGTGTGAGTGTTTGGCCCTTGGATGAAGTCATGGGTCAGCCTCATCTGATACTAAATTCTCGGAGCTCCTTCTACTCATGGATGAATCTTGGCTCCCTAGATCAGGGCCTTACGTATAAACGATGCTCAATAAATATTTGTTGCTTGAACTAGAGAAAATATTATGACACAAAATTTAAAAATTAAATGCTTTTAAACATGACTCAATACAGTTTTTGACAATTTTCTTCTCTCACACCTTCATGTGCCATATTAGACCACATGTGAGGTATGAAAAAGGGTTGTCATCCATGAAAGGGAAAGAATACTGGCTTAATCGATAAGTATTCAATTCCAGTATTTCCTAAAGACAGGCTACCCCAGTTGGTTTGGTTAATATTTGATTTAATTTTGGATTGAGATGCAGAGTACTTACAATTTCCACCAATTCACAGGCCCCAGCTCACGTTTATGCATCATCCTCAAGCCTACTTTGATCCCCACTAGCTACAAAGCATCACAATGTCTGCAGTTATACATCCTCAATATGCTTATGAGGAAATTTCGTATCATTGAATAATATGTCATCATTTATGAAGATAGAGTCAGGAGTGAGGAGGTAGTTATGACTGTTTTCATGGCATCAGTAGTTCACAACCATATCAGTTTGGCCCAATAACCATAACTCTTCCTTTACTCCACACTTTAGCACAGGCTTGAAGTTTCTTTACATTGAATAAATTCTCTTTACATTTACTCAAGTTAAAATGTCCACCTTCCAAGAAGAAATGTGGAATGCATATTTTGTATTGATCCTTTTCATTTCCAAGATGGTGCCATGGATAAGCCCGATGATTTGGAAAAGTCAGTGTAGGATGCGACAGTGCTATTCCCTGAGCCATAGGAAGTTCTCTCTTTGCATAGGGCCTGGAGTTGTGTACAGTGATGCCTTGGTTCATTAACTTGGTTCTTTCCAAGATTCTGGTTGCAAACCAAGTTGGATGAGAACCAAATTAAATTCAATGGTTAGGTTCCATGTTGACCTTATGGGAAAATTTGATTAGGTTCTCATCCGGTTCGATTTGCAACCAGAGAGAATTGAGCTCGTGAAGCAAGGTACTAGTGTATTAGTTTTCCAGGGCTGTCAATAGAAAACATCATAAACTTGTGTGGCTCAAAACAACAAATTTATTGTCTCCCAATTTTGGAAGCTACAAGTTGAAAATCCAAATGTGATCAGGGTCATGTTTCCTTGAAGGTGCCAGGAAAGATATTATGTTCCATGTGTCTCTCCTAGCTTCTGGTAACCTCAGGTGTCCCCTGTTGTCATATGGCTGTTTTCTTCCCATGTCTTCACATCATCTTCCCTTTGTCTGTGCCCGCCTTTAGGTCCAGATGTTCCCTTTTTATAAAGACCCATCCTAATGACCTCATGTTAAATTGATCATACTGTGAAATCCTGTTTCCAAATAAGGTAACATCCTGTGGAACTAAGGATTAGAACATAAACATATCTGAAGGTTTATCTCAGCAAAAACCCTATTCTTTGGAGCTGCTTGAGGGGCTACTTTACTGTCACCCAGACCTCGGTGCTATACCAATTGACGTGAATTCATGCTTCTGCGGATCTTTGTTAATCAAATCATCTGCCCTCTGCCTGTTAGTTACCTTTGCTTTCATGACAGCCCCCTCCTGCAGTGCAGGAAGTCTAGAATGGTACCTTTAAGTGGATCTCAGAGATACGAAGAAATCCTAAACTTTGGGGTAATTTGTAAGTGGGAAACTGGATGGCATATAAAGTAAAAGATAGTATTGATTAAAGAGAGGAATTCTAAAGACCTTACAGCCAAACTGTACTCCTATGGGAAAAACTACCAAAATACTCCTAGCCAAATATTACCATTAAAAGTACTGAATTCACTGACTCACAATACACTGTTAGCCACTAAAAGCTACTAAAAGCTTTCTGATGAGTTTGAGGAGGTTCATTGTCCTAAGGACAGGATACTTGATGAAGTACAGTCCAATCTACGGATCAGCACAGGATCAGAGGGCTAAGTGTGGTAGGAACACCTTCTCCAGATCTATTTACATGTATGAATCACTTTTTAGAATTATGAAAAAATATTCAGCCTGAGGCATTAACAATTATTTTAATTTAATATGGATTGGGAGCTTTAAGGAACATCATCAAGAAATAAAATCATTCTACTGAATGGAAGAAAAATATTTACAAATCATATACCTGATAAGGTACTAGTGTCTGGAGTAAAGAACTATTATAAATCACTAGTCAGAAAAAACAATTTAACATGAGCAAAACATCTCTTCTTCAAAGAGCAGTTGCAAATGCCAACAAATCCACGAAAAGATGCTTGGCATCTTACTCATCGGAGAATGTAAATCAGAACCATAATGGCATACCACTTCACACTTACTAGGATGACTGTCCTCGCTAAGAAACAAAATATGAATGTTGGTGAGGATGTAGAAAAACTACGTGGAAATGTAGAGTGCCACATCTGCTATGGAATACAATTTGGTGGTCCTTCAAAAATTTAAACAGAGTTATCATGTGACACAGCAATTCCACTCCTAAGCATATATCTGAGAGTAGTAAAGATATAAATTCAGATAAAAACTTGCCCTGGGTGTTCATAGCAACATTGTTTATAATAGCCTAAAAAGTGGGACCAACTCTATTGACTGATGAATGCATAAATAAATATACAATGGAATATTAAATAGTCACAGAAGGAACATATTACTGATACATGTTACAAGTTGGATAAACCTTGAAAAGATTATATTCAGTGAATAAAAAGCCCACTGAATCCTACATAACATAGTCTGATCCTATTTATATATGATGTCTAGAATTGGTAAATCCAGACAGTGGTTGTCAGAGTCTGAGGCACCACAAGAATGGAGAGTAACTGCTAATAGATACAGGGTTTCTTTTTGGAGGTAATGATGTTCTGGAATTAAATAATGGTGTCCATTGCACCTCTCTGAATATACAAGGAAAACTGAATTATACACTTTGAAATGGTGAGCTGTATTATCTATGTTTTACATCTCAGTGAAGCTGTTATATAAAAAATGTTTCAATCTCTAGCTTTAACATTCACAGATGATTCATTGAAACATTAACTAGATCCATTGTTTACAACCAGGAACACCAATTTTTTTTTTTTTTCAGGAGGTGGATATTTTATCACCGGCATTTAGAATTGCTGCTGCATGGTGATAATGAATAGCAGACAGACTTAAAAATTGCTAAGGAAATTATGTTGGAACACATTAATCACTCCACTTTTGTAAGAATCACCCAGCTTCTTGAAAAAGATACAGGAAAGTTTCAGTATTGGGCCAGCCAGTGGGCACAGTCAGTACCCAGTGGTTTGCTGGTGTTCAGACTGGAACTTGTCCTCCCTGATCCCCAGCACCTCCACTAGAGGGGAGTAAGGGAGATACAGGAGATGTGCAGTGAGCGCAGGAGCATCTGGCTAGCAGCCTAGAGGAATTGCTGGTTGGAATGAAGAGAGACTTGAAATTCTAGGCAGGTATGTAGCTTCTTGTTATTGTGTGTGTCTAAGAAAAATGATACCTGATATTAACCTTGTGCTTTTTAAAATAGTGATACAGACAACATTTTTTTTAATCTTCAAGAATTGCATGGAAAAGACGTGAAAATTGAAGCCTGTTTGCATTCAACATCAGGGGTATTTTGAATTATAACTGAAAAAAAGCACTGGACAAAAGTAAACTTTAATGTGAACAACCGTTAAAACTAATAGCAGACATTTAAGGTTAGCATCTCTTTTCCTTCCACAATGTGGGGAACTTTACTGGATTTTACAGTCTTAGAAACAAATTTGGCTTAAGTAATACAGGAATTTGAAATTTGATCCTCTGGAAAGTAAAGCTAAAAGATGGAACAAAAAGAATATTTTGTGTATTGGGAGAGAAATAATGATTCTAATTTAACAGTAAAATTAATATTAGCTCTCATGTTCTGATCTGAGAGCAGAAACTACAAGCATGTGCCAAAATTTTATTTCTGAGATTCCCAGTTGTAAAGCTTAGAGCTGGAATTTTTCATCCTTAGCATTGGGTATTCTGCCTTGCTAAGTAGACAAAAGATAAGTCAAAAATCTTTTAAGAGGGTAAATATAGAAGTTATATCAGAGGGATAGTAGAGATTTGGCCTGATTTATATTTCCCACAGCAGTATCAGGGTTTATGATGGCCTGAATCATCGCAAAAATGAATACAATGTATTCAGCTAAGATTCAGTAACAATAGACTTCCAGTATTGTCTGAGTCCCAAAAATTGGTAGCCCTTCTCTATACTGAAGGTTTAGGAAAATAGTTCAGTTATCTGCCAAACTTCATTCATTCCCTACATTATGTAGTTGATTCTCACCAATCTAGGAACAAGGATCTGATATGTAAATTACTTCCGGCCCTTTTGCCCTGATGACAAAGGGGAGGGCTGCGACTTTGTGAATGGAGCTGCATGAATAGCCCTGGAAGTGTTGGTTTTGACAAAGCCAAAGTTAGTGGATTCTTCATTATGATTCATGGCCTCTTGTAGGCAGCAGGACAACAAACTGAGCCATAACCACAGCTCTAGGTCTGGTTGCTTTGATCCTCCCTTGCCAGTGACCTGGAAATCCCTCTTAATAATAGGACCCCACGGATTGATTCTGTCACAGTGACTTGTTTATTCTTGTTTGGGTCAAATTGTTTAGGGAAGAGGGTGTAACTCAAGATGCTGTATCTTGGGGCTGGGGATGGTGGGCTGAATTTGAGATGTTTTGCCCCTGCCCTTGTGTTTGAGGAAGAAGACTGAATAATTTGGTACTAGGCAGCCTCGCCCTTAGTGTTTCCCCATCTGCTAATGTCTAATGATAGTGACTACCATTCACCAGTTACTGGAACCTGCCTTTAGGTAGCTTGCTATTTAATTCTCAGGAAAAAACCCCTAAGAAGTACATGTTATTATTTGCATTTTAAGGGTGATGAAACAAAGTCTGAGAACTCTGTAAAAACAATACCATTATTTTCCTCTTCGGGGATATTGTGCAGTACTGATGGAGAATGTGGGGCGTGTGTGTGTGTGTGTGTGTGTGTGTGTGTGTGTGTGTACATCACTGGTGATTGGACACCATCCCTGGGACATGCGAGTCCTCAGTAAAGGAAAGTCACACTTCTTTTGTCCCACATAGCACTGACTATTTTGCCATTGCCTATCCGGTTCAATAAATAGTGGCTGAATTGAATTAAAATCTCACTAAATAGATTTTGCAAGTTCGCTTTCCTTCTGTAATTAGCTTTCTGACAATTTGAGGGGTAATTGGTTGATGGAAAAAATAATTGATAATAAAGGTTATTTATTTTTGAGGTGAGCGTGTATCACTGTTTTCACTCTTTTCCATCAGTATTTGATTTACAAAAAGGCTCATAAGTTAACTATACAGGAATTATATTACTAAATATTGAATAGTAATTATAATATGTGATGTTTTTCTTTTAATTAGCAAATTAAAAAATTTGCATTAGCAAATAGTGTTCATTATGTTTTAGATAATTGTTACATATCATTTGATTTTATTTCTTTATCATTTGTGGCAGGTGATTACATTTCCACAGGGTATAATTTTTATTACATTATTTTGAAATTTGATTGCAAGATTATGCAGTACACAATTCAGTGTATTCAAATAGCCCTGAACTCTGTCATGTCTTTTTCTCTTTCTGTGGGTGTGATAAATAAAGATTCAAAATTAGTGAAATCCAACAATGTTGTGAGTTTTTCTAAATGCCCCAAATGGAGGGACGTCAGAACTTAAATTTGGGAACTTAAAGATGTATCCCATTGCAGTAGCTGTCTCTTTGAAAAATCTGTCTCCTCTACTAATAAATACACATGCATATAAGTGTAAACAATAAATTATAGAAGCAAATACAGTACTAAAACAAACAGCTCAATATATAATTACTCTCTAATATTGTGATTTTATATACAGTAAATGCAGTTGCTCTAAGCAACTCTGACCTGTGAAGGGGCTCAATGGCAGATAGCACGCAGCATCTAGCTTTCCTCTGCCCTGTCATTGAGTAATTGGGCTGATAACGTCCCTCATTTCTCTGCTACAGGATTGACACTACGAGTTTAGCTATGACAGGATATCAGTAGCTGTGTGCATGTTCCTTGAGCTCAGACAGACCTCCCTGCTTCTGCTTTGATAATATTATTTATGATGAAGGAGAGATTATAGGCTGTACACATTATGGTTTTTGTTGTATTCAGGCATTAGAAGATATGGCACCCAGATGCCTAGTTGCAATTTGTCTTAATAACTTGATTATCTGATTTACTACAAGTTCTGCAATGTTTAAATGGCAGCCTGTGGGGCAAAAGTTTCATGGAATAAACACTGTTATATTCAAGGCAGCCAACTTGGTTTTCAATAAGATCCTATCAGAAGAATGAGCAGAGGCTACAATTATGCGGTCTTTCAGAGATTGTGAAGATATTAAATGTGAAGTGAAACTCTTGCATTCCCTTATTTCATTTTGTTCTGAGGATTTTAAATAATATAGATTAATGCTATCAGTATGTTGTCAGGGAATAACTTTGCTGTTTAGATTTGGTCATGCAGTCTGTTTGACATGGCATGTTGCCTTTCCCAGCATCCCTTAGGGCATCCAGGGAGAAAGGCATGGACCTTTTGAATAATTAATATGGTTTTCAGAGCAGTAGTCATGGAAACCCAAGCAGTGCCACATATTTGGACTATAAGAATTAGGCACATTTTGAATATTACATTTAACCAGAAGGAGGTGGCTATCCCCAAAGACAAAAGCTTTTTACCCTTTTTCCCTAGTTTAGTGAAATGAATATGAGTTCACGTGTGTGTGTGAGAAACTAAATCCATGCTTTATGATACAATTTTTTTATATATTGGTATTTGAACTGCTTGATTGGTTCTTTTTGTTCTATATTGGAGTTCTTTGTTTAATTGAGATGTTTTCACAAAATCTTCTGTTTGCATACTTCATCTGTTGCCATTCAGTCACAGGTTATTACTTTTTTATTAAAGAGAAAATGTAGAATTTAATTCACAATAAAATAGCACAGACTACTCACTGTCTTGAGTATCTCTAAGGCATCACGTCCTTTCCAATACTGCCTCAAACCTCTGATGATATTAGGATATAGAATTTTTTAGCGCATTTAGACAGCTGTTCAGAAAAATGACTAAAATGTTGTCACAAAGTTTGTAGACCTGTTCCGTTAGACCAGTTGTATGGCTCTTTTGTCTTGAAAAAATATCTCTTCAGAGTCAATATTGTCATTACCTTGGAGGTGCGTGTGTGTGTGTGTGTGTGTGTGTGTGTGTGTGTGTGGAAGAAGTCAACCAGGCAATAGTGAAAAGCTATCATCCAGTCTTCAGTAATAGTGTACGTGTAAAGAATGAGAATAACTGGAAGTTATTTATAGAATATGAACCTTCTGGTTTCATAAACTATATTATGTTGTTATTTGATCAGGTTTATTTCACAAACATCTCCAGTGTCTAAGACCTTTGCCTTCCTAGACTGATGGAGAAAGTGATTAGTAATATCATTAACAAATGGTGGGAGAGGAAAAATGACCAAGGAAAACAGAGACCTGGTTTTCTTTCTATTTCTGCCTATTTGTGACTTGCTCACAACAATTTCTCAGCTCAGGGGAGCCCGCACGGGTCGGGCTGTTTCATAGTAGTGCAGCTCTCCCTAGCTGAGTGCCCTTGCAAACTGTGGGGTCTCCTTGGAGCCTTGAGTCTCCTCTAGTGTTTTGTGGATCCTTTCTGGCTCATGCACACACCCAGAGGTGTCATCTTGTCTTCCTCAAAATGCCCACATTTACAGTCAGGCCACTGTGTGGCACTGGCTTCAGTCCCACCTACTCCGAGCCCGTGCGGGTACTTTCATTAGGATTCCGACTGTGTCGTCGGCCCCGCTTCCCTCCATCTGTTGATAAGCTGCAGCTCTTATGCGATTCTTTTTGGAATTACCAGGCAAACGCTGGACTGATGCTTCAGCAAAAGCCCCAAATTACTTCTCCAGTTCCACAGTGGATGCATTCTTTTGCTGTCGTTAGTTGCTCAGGTGTCTCACTTACTTTAGCTCTGGGTCTTTAATTTTTCTGTAAACTGATTCAGTTAAGAAATTCCAGATACTGCTAATTGGAAGAGCTCCTCATCATTCTTTTATCATCCTGCAGATGCTTCTAGCCTTTGGCATTCTGCAGCCCCATGCTTCTGCAGTTTGCCCCAGTGCATGGGCTTATTGACCTATTCCCATTTGCCTCTGCTTTGTCCCTGCAGCAGTCCCTTTGACATTCCCCTTGGTTGTTTCTTGAGGTCCAAGCTGTCACTTTTGATAGCTTCCCAGCATTATCTTCTCCCCTCATCTTTTTTTTTCTTTTTTTGCTTATTCCTTTGAGGAGTGCACTTAAGGGCCATCTCGGACCCTATCCCAATACCCACTCATCCCAGCTGAGCTGAATGCCCACTTGTTGTCCATGTCATAGTACGAACAAGTGTGTTCTAAGCGATCTGCTTTCATGTTTGTCCCTGCTGCCCTGAAGCTTCGAGGTTCCTGAGGACAAGGGCCCTCTGGTATTTATTTTTCTAGCATGAGCCCTTTAAGCAGTGTCCAGCTCATAGTAAGTGTCCAACAAATGTTCTTGGAAACGTTGGTTCCATGTTGAGCTCATTTTGAGGCTTGTTAAACTGCCTTGATTTTTTACCTTAGATTATTTTTTCTATCTAGAGATGTTCTGTTTAGGGAGCAAATACATGGAGGGACACTCTGAGACACCATAATTGTCACCTACCTAGCACTGTGCAGGACAAAGATATTTGAATACAGACATGAAACATTGATTTAACAAGCTAGGTGGTTTTCAATTCTCTCATTTTAGGATACATAACCAATACAGAAACCAAATAAGAAAAAAATGTGTGCAAGTCATCCAGGGACAAAAATGTTCCAATTTGGCCTTTCAGGCAAATGTTTATCAAGGCTACCCCCCCAACCACGACAAACTTTCCTAGTCGCCTTCATTAACTGCGGACAAAACAATCTCCCCTGGAAAGAGGTCGGAGGATTCCTCTAGAAAGGATGCCTATGCATTCTTCTAGTTGCAGATTTTTGTTTCGAGGCCTGAGTCAGCTATACTTCAGCCATGCCTGTTAGCATGGCAGCTAAGCTGTTTGGAAGCCTCAGGCAGCAGGGCTCTTACAAACTCACAGAAAATGTGTCTGAGATCTGGAATTTGAGCACCCTTACAGTGATCCAGCCACAGACGAAATCAAACAGTAATTTGAAATAAAAGTGTTTCTGTAGTGTCAATTAAGCAGCATTGTTAGAGCCCGAGTATGCCTGTAATTAATGGCTGAAATGGTTGAATGTAGCCTCTGTATCAGTTACCAGATTGCCTCCACTATAGCTTGTCTGTAAATAACATTGGAGTGTACACGCATCTATTCACAACTAAATTCTACCTGAGATGCACATGCACAATTTTCTCTGAGTTCAATGCAAGGCTAAACACAATTTAGTTCAGTGAATAACATGCTTTTATCAGCAGCATGTATATCACCGCTACACATGTTTTGAAAAATAAAGTGATTGTTGTCATTTGCTATACTAAAAAGAGAGTTGTCTGGAATAATATATTTAAATGATGCTATTAGTCATTTATGCCCCCCATATAAATGCTGTTTTGTGTTTGTCTTATTAAATATAATAGTATTGGAAGAATCTTCTGCTGCTCCAATACCTACATGAAAACTGAACTAAATGAAATTAAAGAGCAATCACTGCTTGCAGTGTATGGAAACCAAGTTAAACTAGTTTGATGTTTCTCAGACTGTGCCTGCAAAGCTTGTCACGACACTACCAGCTGGGGTTTGCTGCTTTCAGTCTGGGAGGTGGCCTCAGAGATGGGAAAAAAAATCGAAGATTTCTTCATTGTGAGGTGCTATGAATAACACAGAGGAGGAGCAGAATTCAGCCTGAACTTCTTGGGTGTGCTGGGAGTGAAAAGAGAAAGCAGGGCAGCATCTTTTTGGCACTCTCATTAAACTTATTTCCTTTGGATGCGGCAGAGAGCATGTGGCTCTCAAAACGGCCCAGGACAAGGCTAGTTTGCTACAACCTTCCCTACTGCAAACTGAGCCCAACACACTGTGCTGCCGATTACCAAGGTGCCGCTATGGAAGCGGTGCATGAATTGCTTCTCCAAGAAGTGCTAGATTTGCCTGCATACGCCGGCCCATTCATATCCTGGGGCTTTGGGCCTGGGGCTTCTTATTTGCCAGATGGCTGCTACTGGTTAGGAGCCAGTGAAGCCTGAGGCTGCCAAATTGAACTCCACTTCTAGGCTGCTCCTAAGGGGCTTATCCTTGGGAGCAGCCATCCACCTTTTGTAAAAGGATCCCAAGTTAAAAAGGTGAAACGGGGAAAAGAATATGAAAGGTATTAACTTCCTCTTACTTAAATAATGGTTTATTTCAAATGGAATTGTAGAAAAGGCCAAAACTATCTTTAAAAAAAATACTTGAAATTAGTCACTTCGTTGAAGAAGTGAGCTCCTAAGACACAAACACACAACTACACACACCCCCCCTTCAGATGAGATAGTTAAACTTAAATTTTCCTTCTTAATGCAATATAACATGAAAGCTGAACTTCATAGTACCATTAGAGCTTCAGTTTTTAATTTTAATTTTGACCTACAAAGAGTTGTATGAATCATGTATCTGTCTCCCTGATGCTCCCAATATCAACATTTTACTACATTATTTTCCCCTTTTCCCTCATAAATACATACAGATATGTATATGAACACACACACACATTTTATTCCTGAATTATTTGAAAGTAAGTTGCAGCATGATCCTTCTTTACCATTAAATAGTTTACTGTAGGTTTCTCATTTAAGAAAACATCTTCTTATATAAACACAATAGGTTGACTCAAATCAAGAAGCTAACATTACTACTAATCTGATTATTTTGATCTAAAGGCTTTTTCATATTTTAGTAATTGTCCCAGTAATGTCCTTTGTAGCAAGAGAAAATCTGGGATCACACAGTATATCTGTTTATTATATCTCTCTCTAGTGTCCTTTAATCTGAACCAGTTCCTCTGTCCATCTTTGTTATTTCATGACTGGTATTTTTTAATAGTACAGTTCAGTTATTTGGGAAAATGTCCTTCATTTTGGGCTTGTCTTAGGTTTCCTCGCTATTGGATTCAGATTAGGCACTGTTGACAGGAGGACCACAGAAGCAACGTATCGTGTAGGGAGTTAGTGTTCTGTATTCCATGGATTTAAATAAATTTATAATGACATGTATCCAGCATTATAATGTCATGCAGAGTTGTTTCAGTATTCCTAAAATATTCTCTGTAATGATTTTCCTTCTTTTTCTCTTTCTCTGTCCTTCTTCCCTCCCTCCCTTTCTCCTTTCTTTGTTCTCACTGTAGCTCACTATTTCTTAGCCAGTGAAGTATAATATTTTACTGTCATTCTCTATTTTGATGCTCAATTTGTTCAGAATTTGACCAGCAAGAGCCCCACAAAGGTGTTCTTGTGCTCTTTTGACATGCCCTGGCCTTCTTTAAAGTCTTTCCCTACTTCGAGTACAAAAAATACTCCAGGATCATCTTGCATTTTTCCTGTGCCAGCACTGTGATCAGCTATTTTCCAAGGAAATTTTTCAGTGGAGAGCGGTATTTTAAAAGCAAAATCTGGGCAATAAATGTATTTATTGCTTTGCCATTGATTCTAAGTCCTTTCAGCAAATAGACCCAGAAAACACATGTGTATATATACTTGCATACATATGAATATATGATT
This sequence comes from Heterocephalus glaber, assembly GCF_000247695.1. Next base: position 1,224,702 of record NW_004624883.1, read on the forward strand.
TCCATAATTTTCTTTCATAAGTAGATATAGGCACACATTAAAACCATATGTTTGAACCCTTATCCTTAATTCCCAGTCAATATTGCAGAGTTCATTCTACCTTTATCCCTTTCCATATTTACAACTTCATTTTCTGACATTGAGAAAACTGGATCCCATTACTCTCCACATATTTGCTAAATTCTAGGAGTCACAGAAAGTAGTTTCTAAAGTGCTAACCCAATACACTATGGAAAGAAGCGTACTAACCAGGGTATCATATTTAAGTAGAGGGTTGGTGTGTGTGTCTTTACTGACCCCTTTATACACATCCTCCAGTGTGGTTATGTTATTAATTCGAAATCTAGGTTAGTTTATCTTTTTCTGTTTGAATTCCCTTAAGAGTTTTGTTTCCTCACCTCTCTTTATTTTTTTTCTTTAAAAAATTATTGTGAAACATTAACATGCTTTCAAATGTCAGATCTTTTTCATTTAAAATATATCCTGGATTTTCCTCTACATTAATTCATACATATTCAAGCTCATTTTAATCAAACAAATCTCTAGTAAAGAAATCTTAAATAACATATTGTTTTTACAGGAAAATTTAGAATTTATTTCCAAATACTGGCAGCTAGGAAACATTTTGAAAATGGTGGCAGAGGATTTGAAGGAAATATTAGCATCCAAAAAAGAAAATAAAATAGGAAAATGGCTTATGGAATAACTGAATAATTAAAGAAGAGATTGAAAAACTAAATTTTATTATGTCTGCTTATGAGCAGTGAGGAGCCAAGGTCAGCTTGACCTGATTATTCGTCCAAGGGGTTAAGTCAAATAATCACTTATTTTTCTTTTTACTGAATACCTGTTTTGTGCCAAATGCTATTTAGGACGTAAAAGAAACCTGAGATTCAACCCTTGACCTTAAAGAACATCAGATCAAATTGGAGAAATAAATCAAACATGCACAAAAAAGAAAATCAAATCTTTCAGAGTTGAAAAACTAGAGGCAGTCTTCCAAGGGATTAGATAATTACTTGACTAATGGTTTGTCCCAGCTTCCAAGGAGGTCAGAACTGCTCCGAGAGTTCTGAAGTGAAGGGCTCTGAGATCTGAACCAATCAGGGCTTGCCTGAGGATGTGTTGAGATTGAGGGGGCATTGGGGGCCACGGGGGTCGCAGCAGCTGCTGCAGCAGCTGGAAGGACCGGTGGGATCAGTCCTAGGGAGGACTTCCCAGTGGGCTTGCACAGCGGCCAGAGCCACACTGTCTGAATTTCACTACTGGCTCTGCATTCATTAGCCCTGCAGTTGCGGCCAAGTGACTTATGCCTGGACCCGTCCGTTCCATCATCTATAAAATGCAGGGATAATGGTTCCTGCCACACTGAGACTATGCCGCTAAAGCGATGCAATGTTTAGCACGGTCCTTGGCAGAAAATGTGCTCTCAGTTTATTGTGCAAAAGCACAAAGGCAAGAAGGTATGAGACACCATTTCAGAAGGCAGAATCTTAGAACACATGTTGAGACTGCAGTAAAGAGGAAGCAGTAGAGTAATATTTATCCGAGACTAACTGTATGCGGGGCACAGTTCTATGTGGTTTACCTATATCAATCCATGCACTCTTCTTGCCAATCCCAGGATGTAGCTATTAGCATTCTCACTTAAGGATGAGGGTAAATGGAGGCACAGAGCTATCAAGTAATGTGTCCATAGTCACACAGCTTAGGTAACTTGCTTCCAGTCACACACAAGTCAGGGTTTCATATTAAGGAGTTTGAAGTTTGCTCGGCGGAGAACGGGGCGGTATTGATGTTTTTCAATTGTATGTGTCGATGTGAGGCAAGTTATTTATACACACTTGCTTCAGGTAAGCAGTCTCTCATGAACCCTCTGCTATTAAATGCAGAGAAGAGAGTGAGAGAGACGAAGCTCGAACAGGTCTCTCATCCCGGTCACTCCCTCTAGCATGTATAACAGTGTTTAATGGGGGTCGTGCCTCATCGGAATAAAGTTAAGACTGTGCACATAGCAAGAATTTAATTTTGGCAGCTGCACACTTAGATGAAGCGTATGAGCAGAGAATATTTCTCATACTTAAGAGAATATGATTTTCTTTTAAAAGTTTTCTAAACATGCTTGTTTCACTGAGTGTGAAGTTGCATAAATATTCCTGCGGGTTGTAAGTACTAGCTCAGCGAATACACAACATTAAGTAGCCTTGAATTATAGGGTTTTATGGATATTTAGAAAGACTTCATTACCTCACTTCCAGGAGACATTAATGGTGTGGAAGTGGGGGAATTAGTGGAATTAGCAGTGTTTAAATTAGCAGAAGATAATCTGAGCCACACCGTGATAGCAATACTTCTTAGGCTTTTAGAGCTTGAGGAGATTAATATTCCACATGTGTTCCCGGTAGGTGACATTGCCTTTCTTTCTTCTCATGAGTATACATTATTACAAGAGGATACTATTCAAATTGTTGAACTAGAGTGGTGACTAGTAGTTTAGTAAACCTGTGGAAATAGTCCCGAATCTGAGCACTGTCAGCCTTCAAATTAAGCAAATATATGCCTAGTTCATCTTTCCAGTGCAGTTTAAATATTTGAAACAAAGAATTCTTATTGTCTATATGATCGCTGGTATTAATGGACAATTTAATTACTGAATTACTGACTCATACAGAACAGGCAGGGATTTTCCTCTGGTCCACTCTCTTCTTTGAACCAGCCATTGGGTCAAGTGACTGGGAGAGGGTCAATTACTGTATTTTTCCAAGGTCATATCCCTAACATAGCCTTTCTTCCCTCCTCACCCCTTCTCTCCCCCGTTCTCTGCTTCTTTATTTTTCTTCCACCAAACACTTACCTACTGCCCACCTTCTAAGTACACAGACTCATCCTTGGCATTGAAGACCCAGCAGTGTATATGAGATCAGAGTTTTCCTTGCCCCAGAAGCATAGCGGGGTGCTCGTAATGCTTGTCTCTAGACTAAATCGTATACACTACACCATTACTCTGCTAGGGATTCACTGGCTGGGACCAACCACAAGGCAAGATGGTTTCTGCATTAAACAAATGTGCTCACAACATTATACAGCCAGCATTTTGCGTATTTCAGGGGTTATGTTCAGAAAGGGTTATTAGTTGTACCTTGATACTAACGGTGTTTCCAAACCCAGAAAGGACAGGCCGGTCCAAAACTGAATAAGCGATGGGAATTTACTTTTAAATATATATATATATTTTTTGTGGTACCGGAGATTGAACTCGGGTCCTTGTGCTTGCACAGCAGGTGGCAAAACCACTGACCTAAATCCCTGGCCCACTTTTAAATATATTACTCCTGATGAAAAAGCATGCATTTTAGTGTATGAATATTTTATTAAGCAAAATGTCTGTGACTAGCTTTAGGATTTTGTAATATCCAGAATGAAATATATAATAAATTTCATAATTGGACAAAGAAAAGTGATTACAAAAACATGGTTGTAAGGAGCTAATAACTCCTAGAAAGAGCACACCAATGCATAACCACTTGAGCAGTAGAGTACTGTATCTTGAAAAAGGCTGGTTGTGAACATTGGAGTTGAGCCTCCTTTATCTCTTTGCCAAGGGAAAAAGGTCATATGTTGAAAAGTGGATGAACTGGACTCTGCATATTTGCCTCGCCCTAAATACCTTTGCAAATGGGACCCATAGAACCCAGCATTCTGTGCATTTCCATCAACAAAGCAGGTTTATCACCTTAGAAACTTTTTTGTTTTTCATGCCTGCTTAGACAGCTACTCCCTGTTTTCCTAGATGTTAGGCCCTTTCCTGTGTGTGCACATCTCATAATTCCCTGGACCCCCTGTGTACACTGTTTGCATAGCAGGTGTCCCATGCAGGCCTGTTGATTGTATTGACCTTGTAGGAGTCTCTGGTTTCCCCAAAAGGCAGGCCTCTCAGGTCCTTTCCAGGGAGCAGCAGTGTGATTTTTAGCCTTCATTTTTAGGCTTCATTCATCCTAAGAATGGCCCTTTTGATGCTGTTGGTGGATTTTTACCAGAAAGAGAATCCCCTGCTTTATTCTTTTCTCCAACATGGGTCCACAGGCACCTCATATATTCTCACTGCAAACACAGACCAAAACCTCTCAGGGGAAGGAAATGTCACTGTGCAATCTTAAGCAGCCATATTTTTTCCTAGGTGTAAAATGTAGACATTTCACAGTTGTCACCTCAGCAGGTCTTCACTTTCTTGTCCCTTCTGACGAATCAGAAGGAAGCTATTTATGGTAGCAAGAGAAGGGTGTGGCCTATGAATCCTGAATTCATAAAGATCATATTGAGCTGGGAGAACTCTTTTGTGATTCAACTTGCAGAAATACTTATATAAAATGTTTTATCTAAGCCAATCATTCGGCGTTCACATTTTTAAAAAAATCAAAATCTGGGTGTCAACTCCTAAGTGTGCTTTCCTCCCCCTGTGAAAAATTGTGCTTTCAGTAAAGGCTGATGTCACAAAACATTATATAATTCTCATCTACACTCACTTGCCCTCATTGTTGGAGAGAGTTTGTGTGAGGCTAGGTTAGAGTCACAGGAGCCCCAGGTCTGTCCATCCAGGGTGAATCAGCCTTAGAACGAGCAGATTTCTGTTCTTCCTGCTAACTGTGAATGTCCAATGAGTTGCTAGATGTCCCTGAGTCAAAGAAACTGAAACTGTGCCATGGATCCACATGTACATGGCCAGTTCCAAGCCCAAGTAGGCTGGCATTCACAGCAGGTGAGTTGGAACAGTGTCCCAGCCACACCTCACCTGGCAGGTCTCTCAGTACAGTGACAAGACGATCAACATGACAGACTGAGAACTTTCCTCTTTCAACACGGGGATGGGGGGTGCATGGAGGTTGTGAGAAGCATTTCATGGTGTTGATATGATTTTAAAATTTGCTGTCACTGATGCCATAGACCTTAATTCTGGCAGGGTTAATTATGAGAAATTAAAAAGCTGCTCTGAACAGACTGTACCCTTCACACTCTGATAGAGTAGGCTCTGGCATGAGAACATCTCTTCATTAATATCCATCCCCAAGGGCTACTGCACACAGTGTTCACAATATGAATCCTGAGCTTCCATGGGCGATGCAGGAAGCCAGGGGCTCGAGGTTCAGAGGACTGGAAGTGTGCTGCTTTCCCGTGTCGAGGAAGCACTGCAGTGCCTGCCTCAGAATCACCTGGCGGGGCTCCGAGGTGGAAAGGAAATTGATTTCTTTGCATGCTGCTGTGTTAGGAGATATGGGACGTGGTTTTAACCTCATTCCATGTAGTCCCTGCCACATCAGGGCTTCCCATGTCCCTGTGTGATCCATGCAGCTGCTCACAGGTAGGCCTGCAGAAAGCCTGTAAGTGTTTCCCATTTAGTATGTGAGCCAGACGGTTCTAGGCTACATGTTTCTTTCTTAGGAAAATTTCACCAGCTCCTTACAAACTAGGCACGCTTCTAGCAGCCTAATGTATTAGACTAAATAGCAATCTTGTTATCCCAAATAAATTGCAGGAGAGTAAACTGTGAAAAAATACCAGTATAAATAGTGCAGCTGTAAGGCACATACTGGGAGAAAAATAAGTCTTCCCATTAATTAGAGCTCAATTTATGTTAGCATAAACTGGAAAGGCCACATTATGGAGGAAACACATCTAGAAATGGAAGTAGGTGAATCAGTAAAATGCTGCAGTCGTATTACTACCTTTCTCCAAAACCAAAGCCCTATTGTTCAGTGGATTAGGCATGGAGGTCATCGCTTACCAATTCTCTGTGTTAAGACCCTGTTCCAGAACATAAGGGTAGTTCCCACTTAACATGGGAATCTGCTAATCATTACCACCAAACCTGTAGTTGGAAAGACATTAAAATCTACTACCTTCCACAGAGAGCAGAGCTGGCGCTGTGATCACAGAGCTACTCTTGGGTTTTCTGGCTGCCTAAAGAGCAAAGATAGCCACTGGCTATTAGGAGAAAAAAAGCCAAAGAAGAAAAATCCATCAATATGCAATTAGTCTTTCTCTTTTGTCTAAAGATCATATTGATCAAAGGGACCTACCAAGGCACACCACCTCTGCTTTCTGTACAACACCGTGCCCTCACTAGTGGGGCAACACCTACCAGGCCTTGCTTCTGGCGGTCCACTAAGAGCTCTTTGGTATGTGTGGTCTCTGCATGCTGTTAGAGCTCTGTCTGTCTCTGTATCCCTCTGTCTGTCTGTCTGTCCCCTCCCCGTCGGTGCTTCTCCAAGAGATGCATACCATGCTCTAGGTGATTTCAAAGCCAGACTAGGGTTGCAAACTTATGTGGTTTTTGTTTGTTTGTTTGTTTTTACCAAACTTCATCTTTAGCTCCCAGTTTCAGTCTTCAATCATGTGTTTTCTTTCTTCCCCATGTTCTAGATTCTTTGTCAGTAACAAGCAATAAATTTGTGATACGCTAGCTCTAAGAAGTGTTGAACAGACATAAAAACTGCCCCTCCCTACATCTTTGACCACCAGATAAACTTGCTGGTTTCAAAAATTAATAGCTTATCAGAAATGAGCATGTTAGGTTCCAACTGGGGTCTTGCCATCAATACGATCATTAATATGATCCATCTGGGCTCCCCTGCAGGATCGTCAGAGTGATCTATTTCAAACTCTGGAGGGTGACCTGAGGTGCTGACCTAAATAATTTTTTTTCCAAGCCCCCCCAAAAGAAAATGACACAAAGGATGGCTGAGCAGGAGTGATGGTAGGAAGTCACATGGCTCCTTATGGGTGAATGAAAAGTCTAGGAGAGGAAAAGGCTGCTTCAATGTCAGAGCTTTCAGGGACAGGTCATCCTGTCCAAACTCAGTTGAGAGCACATGGAGTGGATGAGACTGAGGTTAAGCTCTGACTCTCCACGGGGCACACTGTGGGAGCTCTGTTCAGAGACCGAACACTGCAGTACCTCTTCCCAGCCAGCCAGCTCAGAAACAAGCCAGTGGTCCAAGGAAGCCCAGACCTCGTCACTTACAGCCCCGCCCAACAGGTCAGCAGCAGCCTCAGAGCCAGACAAACTCAATGATCACTTTTGTCTTTGGCAGTGTGTGAATGCTGCCATTGCATACGCAGCCAAATTTTGTGAAGGTACAGCTGAAATTTTATGTGCTCCATAAATAAATGCTCGTCTTCATTTTTTAAAAAAGGGCATTTAGGAATAGTATATTGGGAAGCCTTGACTTCACGAAGGCATCTTCCTATGGTCCTGAGAAAATTAAACTCATTTAAGACATGAAAACAAAAATGAAAAGGACAAAAGATTCTTCAAGAGGGTGAATGGGAAAGGCTTTAAATGGTCAAAGCCTATTCTTCTAGAAAGTTCTTCCATAATAATCCAGAGTTAATTTTGCATGACCCATACCTAGCTCCTATGGACTCAGCTTGTGCTATTCTTGCCTGTCAGTCCTAGAACAATATCTGTTTGCAGAAACATAAGCTCTCACCAGTGCCTATTGGCCTCTTCAGATAAAAGACAATTGGCATGGGCAGGCTCCTGAGCACATTTTCATAATCAGCCTGATCGTGGGTGCATGGCAGCTACCTGACTGACGGTGTTAGACAGGGAATAAAGAGAGATGCCAGGAGTGCCCTCAGATCTGACTAACGAGGCAAACATCAGTCATTTGGCTAAAAAGCTCATAAAGGCTCCATCAACTATGACACAGGAGTCTGTCTTAGGTGAAGCTAATGAGAAAATGTGGCAATGTGAGCATTTTCCTTCGACAGGAACAAGAAGTAAGTGAGCTGCATTTTCAATGAAAACACAAAGAAGTCCAGTTGAAAACAGTACATATTCTTGCTCTGATGAGAAATGATATATTCATGTTTTGAAACAATCTTCTGAGAGGAAAGATGCCTTTAAAAAGTGTTCCACTTCATTTGCCAAATGCTCAAGAGCATGCAAAATTAGTACTTGAAAGTGGTCACTTCTACGGGAGGCAACATTTCACAAAATGTAATGTTGGCCTTCTTTGAAAAGGAAATTTCTTTACTAATGATGCAATAAAGCCAGGCCATGCCTTGAAAGAGCCGATCATGGCTGGGAACTATTAAATAAGGCGTTTCAATAATAATACACAATCCACAAGAATAACCAGCCAGTGCATAGTACTTTTTGGTATTTAAAGCACTGATATAGTATTTTGTCTGATCATTAGTGACAAGAGCAGGGAAGAAATGCTTATTAGTTCCAGTAGAGAGAGAGAGAGAGAGAGAGAGAGACAGAGACAGAGACAGAGACTGAGACTGAGGCTTTTGTAGGCTAATTAAATTCAAGCCCCAGAACTAATCAGTAGTAGGCTAGGCCTAGAACCCAGGTTTCTTGCTTCGAGAGCTCTAGAACTCTTGGCCCTGGACTGGAGCCAGGGAATTGATTGATAGACAAGCTTCCATATATAGTCAAATATTCTTCTCATTCAAACACTTTCCAAGAAACCCAACATAAGGTAATTATGATGACCAAGAGCAATAAGCTCAAGAGGAAGGAAAGTCATACCAAACACTTTTGGATGAAGACTATAAATATGTCAAGGAGTTCCCTTATACTGATAATCCCCATAATACCTGGGTAGTATCGAGAGTAATTTGAACAGAAACAAAAGCAAACATGTCATGCTTCCAAGAAAAATTGGAGACACTAGTTATGCAAAAAACTGCACTCCCACCCTCACCCCCATCAAGTTGCTATATGCAAGTATTTCTGAATGGAAAAAATCCACAGGAGTGGACACATGGTGTCTGGGCTTACACTCCGGGTATTTTGTACACATGACCCCTTCGCCTGTCTATGTTTAACCCTCTATGAAGCCGTAATGAAAAGCACCCATTTTACTGGGTCTTGGAAGTAGGAAACATTTCCCAACGAAAATAAATAAATGTGGAAAGTTGTCATTTTGGAAATTAACAACCCCTGAGCTCCTTTCTTCTTTGCTCTCATGGTTCCTTTTTTTTTTTTTGGTACCGGAGATTGAACTCGGGTCCTTGCACTTGCGCAGCAGGCGGTGAAACCACTGAGCCAAATCCCCGGCCCTCTCATGGTTCTTCTAGAAGGGTGTATGGGTATTTTCGGGGCCACTAGGGTGCCACCAAGCTCACTCTCCCACACTGTTATACCCTGAGGTCTTAAATAAGGCAACATTGGAATTTACTCCCATTTTCTAACAAAGACTCTGAAGCGCTTTGAAAAAAACCTCCGTGTCCAGAATCTACACTCAATCATTTAAGTCAGGATAGCTTGGGGGGACTTAGGCAGAAGTCTGCTTTCAAAGCTACCCACATTCCAGCATGTCTTCGGCCACGGATCAGAACCGCTGATATGGCCAAGCAGAATATGGTTGTGTGTCAAAGATGGGAGTGTGAGCCATTTCTTGTCTCCATGCATCATTGGCACCTTGAACTTTGATAAGCCATTTAACATCTCTGAACTTAACAATCCTCATCTGGTAAATGGAAATTGGAGTAATGGCTAGTAGTTATCGAGTGCCTCCTCTATACCTGCTGTTGTGCATTACACATACTTATTTATTAGTCTTCACAAATCTTGAGTACTGTAGTTATCTCCATTTTACAGATGTGGAAACTGAGGCTCAGAGTTGGAATAATTTATCCAGGTTCTACAAATAATGTGGAACCAGGACTCTTACCCAGGTGATGATAACTCCTGAGCCCAAGCTCTTCACCATGATTCTAGAAGATAAGGATGATCACCACAAGAAGAATTTTTTCACAGAAATAGGAATTAAATGAGTTAACATGTGTTGAAATGCTGTGTGAACTATACATGGATATGCATATGGAAGCTTTGTTTATTAGTCTCGGTAGTGTTAAGAAGAAGCTGGGCATTTCAGCTTAAGAAACATCAACTTCTGCTGAGGGAGTGCAGACATGCAAGCAAAAGTGAGCAGGGCATTGCTGAATGTTCCTGGGGTGTTGTGGCTAGGTTAGAATTACAATACAGCACTTAAAACTGCTTAGCCCAAGTCATTCTGAATTACTCTGGTCTGGGATCAATTCAGAAATACTTTTGGGTGCCCTCCTCAGGACCTCTTTACCTTCTGTTTATGTCTGCTAAATTTCAGGTTCTTTCTCAGTTTACAGAGCTGTGCAACATAATTGATGTGTGTGTGTGTGTGTGTGTGTTTCGAGAGAGACATAATTGTCATATTTGAATTAGTTGCTTTGAATTTTTTCAATGGTGTATTTATCACATGTATCTAATTTTACTTTCCCCTTTAACCCATACCAAAACTGCAATAAATAGATTTTTTAAAGGAGTAAGCCCAAAAGGACTGGGAATATGGGAAAGGTTATAAAGTTTTAAAGCTGGAAAACATTTGGACAAATGGAAACTGATTTAGCAGATTTGGAAGCCCAGATCTTAAGCCAGCAATGGAAGAAGCTTGAATCGATCCAAATCACATCGCAGAACCTTCAGAAGGCCCATGAATGCGTGGTACCAGACAACCCTTGAAGTGAGAGTGAAGAGGATCTAAAATACAGAGGACTGGTAGAAAGCTGAGTAAGGCGAAGCTAGGTCCCCAATTCCCCTCCCTCCCTTGTACAATCTTGTTTCCCCACTCGTGTAGAAAATGGGAGCTTCATTCACTGGAGAGGGTGAAACAGAAGTTTACTGTCTCGGAGTACTTTCCTGGAAACAAGGGACAGTAACCCAACAGATGCAGATGCCACCAGCTACAATACTGGCAGTGAGGACTCATGATGACATTCCTGGAAAGAGGAGTAAAGAGATTATACAAGTCCCCAGGAAGCGTCCAGGGAAAGAGGAAGAGAGGAGAGAGGGACAGAGGGAGAGAGAGAGAATAGGAGTCATGCAGAAGAACATAATGACTTTGGACTTTACATCCACACAGAAGCCAGAAGACAATTCTAAACGAAAAGAACTTCCCCCCTAAGTTTTCTACCTAACTAAATTATCAATTGAGTAGGAGGATAGAATGAAGACATTTTCAAACACTCATGATCTCAAAAGAATTTAACTCCAATCAGTTCCTTTTAAGTAAGCTATAGGAGGATGTATTAGTTTGCCAAATGAAGGAATAAAATCAAGGAACAGGATTGTGTGTATGTGGGATCTAGGTACTCCAATATAGGAGAGAGGCAAAAGAAGTCCATAGGATGATGGCAAAGGTGGTCTACGTTTTAGAGGGCAACCTGTCAAGATTAGAACATGTCAGAAAGCTCCCAAGCAAATTTTGGAAAAAAATGGAACTGATAGCTGATGTGATGGAATGTATTGGAGTATTCATGCAACTGATAGAGAGTTTGAGGTTGCATTAGTGGTAAGTGCATAGAAAATAAACCAAACAATAATAAAAGCCAATTCTAGTGATCAACTTCAGAAAGTGGTTGGGGAAAGGGAAATTATAGCTTAGTTATTGGCTTAGATCTGAATACCATACATATTGAAAATGATGTGAAAATACAGATTGATCTAGCTAAATTTTTGACATCCTATATTGGGAAGACAGGGATAGGAAGTATTTCGATATGTAGTAGAGAAAGGGTAAGCGAGGAGGGTCAAGTAACTCAACAGATCATACCTAAAACTAAAAAATCAAGAAATAGAAATTCAGTTGTGTTATTCAGAGAAATAGGCCTGCAATCCTAAAGACTTAAAACTACTGAAAAATGTCAAGCAGACAGGAGTTGTGGGTGCAGCACAGGGTGGTAGCCTGCTATTTGTCTTAAGGCCACTTTTAAAGCTAGTTGACTCTTGGAATCATTGCATGTGGACATCAATTGGAGAAAACCCCAAGTATCTACATATCCCTTTTGCAAGTACAACAATGAAACCTCCCCTGAGATGGAAAATGAACAAAGTAGTGATAGAAACTCCTACTAAGCAGCTGACAGTTATAGAATAAAGAAGCTTACCAGTAGAGAGTCAAAGCCTTCATCAAAATTTAATTCTGAAGGAAAAACAATCTAACATCAAAGAAATGGGCTACAGTGCATCTCCAGGAAAGAGAATCCTACCCCCCCCCCACACCGCCTCCTAGCCACTTGTGCATTAGGAGCCAATGAGCCTGCAAAGTTGCACAAAGCCTCCTTCGTCTAGCTAGGACTCTCCTCTCAATTGCTTGCAAATCCAGTGGAGCTGACCCAAGCACAATGGGCACTTGAGATGCAGCCCGAAACGAGCATAAAATGGGACTACCGTGTTCCCATCTCCTCTGTCTATAGGAATCAGGACTTCTGTGAATTTTGCATGACCCTCACACCTCAGTACTTTAGCTCTCTCAATCAGGCCAAGTAGTGATGTGCTGTACACTGGTGCAGATCCTAAACACCAGTTAGCAGGGCATATTGAAATCCAAGCATTCGGCACACAGGAAAATCATATTAACAGATATTTGTAGCCATTTACTTAACTGATGTGACTAAATGGTTTAACCAGGAGAATACTGGCAATGGTTGTTACTGTTTTCATTTCCTTTTGTATTGCTATATGATAAAATCTGTGGAGATGACTGCGTGTATTGACTGACTCCTCAGGGAATGTGATACATCCTGCAATAATAAAAACTCCCTGATAAACTCTCAACACTGGTAATGAATGACTCAGGGCTCCACGTTGACTGTCTGTCACCAGCAGCCACTCAGGAGCTACTGAAGCTGGACTGTACAGCAAGGGATACAGCGTCAAATGTGGCAGGTGAGGGTGACCAAATCACCCTGTTTTCTGTGGTGAGGCTACACTTCATTAATTAGAAGCAGCCAGTGCCTCAGTTGGACTTACCAGGAACCTGTTCACAGGGCGTTAACAAAGAGGAGAGCTTTGTTTAAACTTAAGTTTATTTATTGGTACATCTTAGGTATACAATACAGTTACATTCATCATTAGGATCTTGTAGCTTTACATGATGTATCTTGGTTCTTTTTTTTTCCCCCATTCCCCAGCCCTCCCTTCACCACCTCCACCCAGCATTTAAAATGCCAAGCCAGGGTTGTTTTTGTAAGGGGTGGGAAAGCAGAGGTGGACAAAGAAGGGAGTGAGGTTGTGGCAGAGAGCAAGGTGAGCTGGACTGGTATTTCCTTCTTGGCACCAGGTAAAATCAGCACAGGAACCCTTAATCGCATGCTGTTCTGTGGCATTATTAAGCGAATACATTTTTCATGGCCCACCTGCTAGTGTAACTAATTAACAGCCATTCTCATTAATTACATTGATCAGGATCATAAAATAATTTCAAATTGCTGAACATGATCAGCAGGAGTAAAATGGTTTCACTTTAATCCCTTAATGATTTTTTCATGATTAATCAAACAAAATATATGTAGTTATTGGATCCACGTTTTTCATCTTGGAACTGCAACTCATGGCAATTATAGTAGATATAAAGTTGATGCAAACAGAACTACATTTCATGCAGTAGCTAATTAAGCAATGAGGCACAATAGGGCGGGGGACATGATTATCACAAGATCATCACCCCCCTGAGGAGTCACAAAGCAAAAGGTACAGTTGAGTACCTCTGTTCCCATGGGGCTGTGATTACCTTCAAATAACCACGCATCCTGCTGGTGCCTTATTGCTAATCGGAAACTCTTTTCAGTTTACATAGAAATAAATTGAGGAAAAATGACTTTGATCATAGGAAATGGCTCACTACAGTATAAAGATTTCATCTATTAATAGTGACAACATTAATGCATGCTTTAGAAGGTTAAATAATCAATCATGCTGTTCTCACATTATCTGTGGGTGTTGGGGGGATTTGAAATTGATTGTTTACACTTTGAGGAGTGCATACACCTCACAGTTTGGGTGTGTGAAGTGTCTTCAAACACTCAGGCTTCTAATAATAAAGTTTTGATCTAATTGGGACTTTCTTTTAAGATAGTAGACATTTCTGGAATGCAATCATAAAAGAATAGCAGGGTAACTAATTTTCTTTTTATTTCTCTGTGCATGTTTGCGATACACGATGAGTACTTTCACTGTGACTATTTGGCATATATACATGACACATCTGAATTCTTTTTTAGGACCCCTTCCCCTCCTCCCTCTCCTCTGCCTCCATCTATTGGCTCCCTTCTCATTTGCAGAAGATATATCTCCCCATTTCCTGCAAAATCTAACAAAGACAAAAAAAATACATATCTGCTAGGTTTCAGATTTTTGCCACCTCTGAAACTCTCCCTGGCTCCTCCAGCCAGCTACAGAAATGACAGCAGGGATACTCGGGCATTTAAATGGAGATGGTTCTGGAGCGATTCCTCCCCCTTTCTTCCAAAGGAAAAAGGGATGAACAAAATCAAAGCTGCACAAACCAAAACAAAGTAAAATAAGCCTTGGTGTGCCCAGGCCATTTGGAAGGGTGAGAAGGCCCTACTCTGAGGTGCTGCTGTTCCACAGTGTGTGAATTCTCTTACGGTCACCAGGGTACTGCATGCGGGGGGAATCCGGCCTTCATGCTAAACACCTGATCAAGCTATCTCCTTCTTTAGGAACTGTGACAGGGTCAGGGCAGGGTAAAACATGCAAAACAGCAAAATAAACAAAAAGCCCACCACTCCTACTGGCAACTTTTAAACAATAAAGATTGTAGATAAAACTTAATGATTGGCAAACTTACCGTCTGGCATAGAGTTTGTATTTAATGTCCAGAGTGATTTCTTTCTCGTCACCTCTATATAAAGAGACACTTTGTAAACTAATGGTTTTGATCAAGTAAACTTCCTTTTGTATTAGTATCACTGTCTTTATCTGAGCTATGCCTAAAATGATCAGGTTTATTTCATTTTCTATTTCTTTCCTTTTGGCTAAGGTAACTACAGCTTTCTCAACAATGTTTAGATGTCAAGATGTTTCCATATTTTAACTCTAGAATAGTAACATGGTAGTTAAATCGTTGTTGATTCTTGAAAATGTTCGTCCAAATTTTCCCAGGTTGTTTCAAAACGAGGATGTTTAGCATCTGTGGATTTCCTGAAGGAAATGTAGTCGTGTACTTTTTGTGACCCTGTGAAATAAAGATAAATTGTGTCCTGTGCAGGATACATTACTGATTTTATGACATGCATAAATTGACAATTGAGCGCCTCTTTTCCATAAAAGCATCCTTCGATTTTTCATATTGTGTTTTGAATGTAACTTTGTTAACAGTGTGATGTACTGAAATACGTGAATAGGGAAAGCAATGGGACACCAGACCCAGGATTTTCCCTTCATGCACTGGTAAGTGCTGGTCGTGTGAAGAAGAATCTCACTTTAACCCTGCTAAATATTCAGGTCAAGCCAGGGAGCTTGATCCAGTCAAACCATTTGGCTTGATTTGGCTCTGCTTGACACAGGGTTCTCTACCGTGCAGAAATACTTTTTGTTCAGTTAATAATGAACAAGACTTAATTGAGAAACAAAATTGGCCCAAGACACTGGCGATCAGTGGGATCTTGAAACATTGGCTTCATACTGAGTCTGCTGGTCTCCCTGGCTTATCTCGGGTTCACAGCAGCACTCAAGCTTACATTATGGATCACCGAGAGGAAATGTCGGGTATTAACATAAGTAGCATAGGTGTGAATTGTAAAAGGGCTTTTAATGTGCCAAAAGCTGAAAAAGGAAATTAAATGTGGTTATTTATGATGGAGCTTTAGAAATACTTAGATTTGTTCTTAGGACACCTGGCGTTTAGGTTTTAAATCATGTTCAGTCTTCAGACTTGCAAAATTTATGTAAAAAAATAATAAAGACATTTTCCCTTGTAAACATCTAAGTACACATGGGAGTTTGGCTGTGACCCCTCCCCCAAAACAATCAATCATTTGCTGAAATGTCATTGTATCTGCTGAACTGAAATGATAATAGTGAGACTTAATTGACAAATGAAGGGCATTTGAAAAGTTCTATCAGTTAGGATGAGTTAATTTTGGGTTTTAATTCCTGTGACTTACCAACTTTGGTGGAGACTATCAAGAGCAGTGATGGCAAACCTTTTCGACTTTTCAGTGATACAAACAGCCCACTGCAGCACACATGCCATAGGTTGGCCATCACTGGTCTAGAGGAACTTTTGTACCTGTAAACATTACAGGTGAGGCTAAGCAGACTTAAAAGTCGTGTATGGAATTGAGCAGCACAGTAAGTCTTTAGATAGACAGCCCGCGTGGTATCAATGAAGTACCATTTAGTAATTGCTCATTGGCCCAAACAAGCGGAGGGACAGCTTGGCTAGACAGATGGAAAGAGCTGCTTTAAGAAGGGATCAGATAAAGCATTGCTCCTCTGCCGGCCTAAATCCGCTAATCTGATGTTATTATTAGCGATAAGGAGTAGTGGCCAGAAGAAAATCTCATTCTCTGTAAATGTCATTTAAATAGGACTCTGATATTTTCTGGTCAAGTCGACAGGCTTTAGTCAAATAGTGAGCACTTCATTTGTAAATGCAAGAGGGAAAGAAAAGCTTCAGTTCAGCAGTTCTTAGGATGTCAGCTTACCAGTATTGATTAATCGTTCAGTAGCAGCAGCTGCTTCTTTATTAAATGTGCAGCTCGCCATACAAAAGATATCAGGTGTAGGAAGTGTTTGTTGACAATTCACCTTTTCCCACAATGCGGAGCTGACGCTTCCATGTTCTTCCAATATTGGTCCTGCGAATTTACCTCTTTCCCTATCCTGATGTCTGCGATCCTCGAACTTTCTGCCAACCCCTCAAGGGTCAGTTACCAAGGTGTGCCTTCACCAGGTACATGGTAACTGCACAATAATATTTTAATCTGTTTCTTTTTTTTGGTCATTGTTTTGTTATGTGGGAAGATCTTGCTACTTAAGTACTAGCTGTAATTATAGATGCAGCACTTGTATTGCTAATGAATCATATTCTCAGAATTAGGAAGCTACTTCTGGCCTCAGGAATGAGGCATCTTAAGAAGCTGAAAGGACTCTTTGAGACCACTAGGGGTACTATTTGGCAAGTTATCTGCTCTGCATTTTGAGATTGCACTACATTAAGGGTCCAAGACTTTCTGACGTTTCTGCACCATCAGAAGTGAACTTGCACTGTAGGAGAGTATGGCATATATGTAAATCTTCAATGGGCTTACCAACCCGTATACCTTTAAGAAACAAAAATCCAATAAGAAAAAAGCTTTCTCACTATTGCCCATGCTTCAAGATCAATTTTGGGTTCATCTTTCCTTAGTATTCCCCTGTTTGTTAAATTCCCTTGGCATGTAACTTCCGTGACACTCCCTTGGCTTTCAGCATATATATGTGCGGGTATGATAGACACCTCCTATCCCCCCTTACTTCAGAGAGTGAGAAGTTCTTTAGGCAATGACATTGGCTTTTGCAATCCATATATTTTGAATTTTTAAGAATAGTTTGCTTCCTAAGGCTTTATCTAAATCTCACAAGCCATCAAAATGCATCATAGATTTAAATATTTCAGTATACCAGTGACAAACTCTAGATGCCTCTTTCTGAAAGCTGCATAAAATGTTTTTTGTTGGACCCTATGTCTCCATTATTGGGACAGAAAATATGGCCACTAAAGAAACTATGCATTCCTTATTCAACAAATTTTTGTCTAGTAGCTACTATGTGCTACGTGTTCCAGGTCCTTGAACATACTGCAAATAGCAAGGTAACTCGAGGAAGTGTGACTGCCCTGAATTAAATAGTGTGGGATGCTGTCATGGGGTGCATTGATGACGTGGAGGCCTCACCACTGACAGGGAAAAGCCTTTTAGAGGAGAGGATGCTTAAATAGAGACCTGTAGGAAGAACCTGAAGGAAAGCATTCCATACTAGGTGTGCAGCAAATGCCAAGGGTCTGAGGTGTGAATGAGCTTGGCAAATCTCAGGAAGAGAAAGGAGGCCCAGTACTGGCAAAAAGAGAGTAATTAAGTTGGAGAGTGGCATGAGATGAAAGGAAAGAAGGTAGAGACAGGTATTATAGGACCTCACAGACCATGGTAAGAGTTCGATTTCACTCTGAGTGCAGTGGGAAGCCACTGGAGAATCTAAGTTAGGCAGTGACAAGATTTAATTTATGTTTTATTAATAAAAATTTGCTCCAGCTCCCATGTGGAGAAATAATTGGAGGGGGGATAGTGGAAGCAGGGAGCCAGTTAAGAGATTGTTATGGCAGTTGTCCAGGTGGGAGTTGATCCTGGCTTGAACCAGAGATAGAAATATAGATGGAGAGAAGGGACTGCATTTTGGAGGTAAACAGATGAAACTTCATGAACCAGGAACCAAGAATGACTCAAGAGTGACTGTTATATAAAGAGAAGGGGATGAAGAAAAGGAATAGGCAACAGAGAGTAACAGATGAGCGCTCCAACTCGAGAACGGAGCAGCTTAGGTTTTGATGTTTGAGTAAGTTACTTCATTTCTCTAAGCCTTACTTTCTTCATCTGTAAAAAGTGAGTAATATGATTTTCTTTAAAAAAAAGGAAATATGGATGAACAAATGCAGGTGCAGTGCTTAACACAGTGATGTGATCCAGTACATTAAAAAGTCAAGAATTCCAGTTAAGCAGGGTCAGTGTTAGCAACACAGCTGTCTACCTTGAAAAGATTTTCCTCCCTAAGCCATAAGAAATAAGAATATAGGAAAATTAAATTCGACACAAAATCAAATGCTCTCAGCATAATTTGAAGATGAAGAATGCCAAATGTGGGTAAAAAGTGAAAAATCACCAAATCCTGGAGAGAGTTCATGTATCTGCCCAGCCTCTTCTCTGATACAGAAAGAGCGGATGAGTACAGAATTCACTGAGTTGCTGTATGTTGAAAACTTTATTTCCTATAGTGCTCTGATATTTAGTAACAGATGAGCTAGATGAAACTCCAGCACTAAAGTTTTTTTTTAAAAAATAATTTGCCATTGTTGTCTCTTGCCTTTTAAAGTTATTTAATTGTTTTTCTCTGCAGACCTTGATAGTTTCATCGTTATCTTTCAAATTTAGTAGTTTTGCTACCATTTGTCTGTGAGCTGATCATTCCGAATATTTTTTTCAGAAATGCAGAAAGCCATTTCCATTGGTTGATTGAGGTTTTGGTAGGTTAGGACTG
Organism: Heterocephalus glaber; assembly: GCF_000247695.1. Next base: position 1,243,789 of record NW_004624883.1, read on the forward strand.
TTTTCTTATATTGTAATTTTAAGTAATAGGTCTGTCCTAGAGTTCTGTTTACCTTTTCAGAGGATAGTAGTAATATGAATATTATTTCATCTTTGCTTTCCTCCTATTTCCATTACTTTCTCTCTGACTCTATTTGCTTTATATTTATGTCATTCTCTTGATTGTTTACCTATGTTTCTTCCACGTATCTTATTAAATTTTTATTTGAATCTATTTAGTCTTGTGCACCTTGTAATTTATTCTTTATCTTTTAGATAATTTTACTCTTTCCATTTCTTTCTTGAATTGTATCAACTTGCTTTTCAATCTTACTGGGCTCTTTTGAATATTTCTACTGTTAGCTTTCACATTTCTGATTCAATGTATTTTTATGGGAATGTTATTTTTATTTAATTCTTTTTATGGAATTGGCTTACAGTTGTCTTGTACGTTGTAGTTGTTCTTTAGATCAGGAGTCTTCTTAGTTGATAATGTTTAAAAATTCGCTTCCTATTCAGTGGTACATTCAATAAAATTGGTCATAGGTTAAGGCACAAAGAAAACATGAATGGTTTCATGTGAAAATAGTACAAATAACACTATCCAATTACAATGCAATAGAATTGGAATAAATGAAACAAATACTATCAAAAGGACACAAGCGCCCACCAACATGAAAGAGCACCCAGTGGTTTAAATTGGACAATGCAAACAAGGTACATAATGAGAGTTATGAGTTATAATCCATAAAATAAAATAGATATCCAGGAGTTCATTCTGTGATGAATTAATGAATGAAGGAAAGATGTTAGCAATATCTCCCCTAGATTTAGATTAATTATAAAGGGAATGGGTAAATTTGACAAGCTAGCAGACACCTCCTTAACTAAGATGAAGGTTCCTATCACCAGTGATAAGGTATATTGACATCATGAGCCCTCTGACATAGTATGCTAAGGAAAGGACGGTAAACTCCATTTTCACTTCTGTGGTATGTTGCCCCAATGCATAATCTCTATATAATCACTCCGAACTTCTGACCAAGTGAAACTGAGGCACCTTTTACAAAATAATTGACTAGGGTTCATCAGAAAGTGTCAAGGTGAAGAAGTGAAATTACTACTGATGGGAGGAAACCAAGAAGACACAACTAAATGTAATGCAAAAATCTTAACTAGGATTGTGTGACAGTAAGAAGGACATTAATGGAAAATCTGGAGAAATTTGAGTAAACATTGCAGTTTAGTTAAGTGTGTTTTAATAATGTTGATTTGCTGCATTTTTAGGTAATTGTGTTGAAGTTATGTGTGTTGCTAATAATAAGGATGAGTGGGCAGTCTGCTTTTTAATAGATTGTATATTTTCCATTGTGTTCCCAAGCCTCAAAGAATTCATAGCTTGTGATGGCTCCATGCCAGATTTTTCAGTTTGTACAGCATACAGGGATTACCAGTTTTCAAACAGTTGCTTAATACTAAAACGCTATTGGATGTAAGTGGATCTTTAATGATTAAGAAGGCAGTTCAGGATTTTGCAGTACCCCTGGATCAGACTTACAGACAACAAATTATCATCATACAGCATAGAAGACGCACACAGATGTGGCAATTAATAGAGATGTTTGTTTGGAACAGGATCATGTAAATGAGGTTTTTTTTTCTCTCCATTTGAGCCTGAGTTAGTGAGAGTGAAATAAATAACATGTTCTTCCTTTTAAAAACATTAACTCTGAGCTCACTTGACCTTGTTTATGGGCATTGCACAGTTCTCTTGCCCTAAGGCAATTATAAGAAATTGGCTTTGTGTGCCAATCTCTATGTTTAGGATCATGGACATCAAGACGTAAAGCAAAAACATTAAGATCCTGCTATGGCCTGAGTACTTCAAGAAAAGGAAATAGAAACCCATAGACAGGAATTAATTGGTCCCCATGGTCACCTAGCTAGTAAACAACCAGCAAATGGACATTTCATCCAAATCTTCCAGATTCCAAATCTTAGGTCCTTTAATTATTGCCAGGCACCTGCAGAATGGAAGTACACCATCATTTGATATCTTGGCCTGTGGAGACTAGAAGGCAGTATGGAGGCAGCACACAGCCTTTCCATACAAATGCTGCAAGAATTCCCTGCATAGCATGGGTACGGGACCTACTGAAAACGCTTTCATCATTTGAAGAATTCTATCAATCAGTTGATGACATAGAAATCTGATTTGCTAGCTCATCATGCCTAGCAAAGGGTCTAGGCTCCTAATATTTCCTCTTTGCTGCATGGAGTTTATAAGAGGTTGATGATGCCTTGCTGTAGTCCCAACTCTAGGTAAAAGAAAAATATTTAATATACCTTGGAAGGATGCAATCAAATAATGGACTCTAGAAGTCAAATACAGGTATACCTTGTCTTGGTTCCTTTCCTGAGGTCCAGGATAGACTATGATCCCTGCGAACAGGGGGCTCTGTCAGCAACCCTGACATCTCTGTCTTTCCGATATTTGATTCAGAAAGGTAATCGCCAAGCCATGGCCTGTTATTGGGTGATAGACTGGTAAAACTTATTCCAGGAATTCACAGACCTAGTTTTGAATTGCCCCAGTGTCAGTGAATGTCAATGAATTTTTCCAGATGGTGTTATCAAAAGGTCCCCAAAGTGAAATGAACACACATACACACACAGACACTCACACACACACACACGAACTATGTAGTGGCTCTGTAAAGAAATCGGAAGGATGTCATAAAATCCATGGGCAATTCTGGCCACCTGGTGACTTTTGTGTAGTTGCCTGGCTATGGTGGAGGCAAAGGCTTCATTTATTTTTTCTTGTAGAAGATTTGATGGAATATTCCAAACTATTCTGTAAAACATCTCTGAAGTCAGCATTTTGCTTTCTTATGTGAAGTCCAATGCTAGTTTGTAATGTGTCAAAGTGCTTTTAACAACAGGTGTGTTGAGTGCAGTGTTAAGTCTTGGAGCCAAAGCCTGCCTTCAGTGAGTGCTGAAGTTTCCATTAAAGGAGAGTGGCAAAGGGATTGCGGTGCGGAGGGTCACATTTGGATTCTGCTGTAGGAAATCAGGGTATTAGGAGCTGAGATATTGAATTTCACTTTTCCCCATGCTGACAGTGACTTTCCCCTGCAGCATCACCAACGCGTGAGAGCTAGTTCCGCTTTATTTATTTTTTCAAAATTTTTCTTCACTAACCAAAATCCAGAGATACAAATCCAGGGCTTAGGGGCTTCTCATATAGATTTGCCATATTCCTAAGGGCCTGTGGAAGCTTAATCACTTTCATATTTTATTTATAAAGCAAATGTTCCATGACATTGAAACATTAAATGGATTATATTCAGCCATGTGCAATGTATAATTTTCTAAAATCTCTGATTAATTTAATATGGGTGATTTTCATTCTTTGATATGTGGCCTTGGTGTAATTTATAACAAGATATAAATATTTGAAATGCCGTGGAAATGTGGTTTGGGGGATAGCATTAACACCTGCCTTCTGTGCTAGTTGGGTTATATTAAGCTTTGAATGTACATGGCTGTGTCTCTGGGATATTACTTGATTGGTGTTCTGTCAGAATCTGCGTATGTAGTGGCTGGCTGGATTATAAGGGGTTCTCACTATTTTCTTAGCTTTTGATCTGAAATCAAGTCTAATTCAGGGAGTTTTATGGCAGCATTCGCTTTTTTTTCTGAGCCATTTAATTCCTTGTAGAAGCAGAACTGCCAGACTCCTTCACTTGCTCTCTCCCCTTTTTGCCCTGAATATCTTCCTAAGTCAGTGTGCACATTGTAACCAGGGAAGGAAGAACATGTTCCCTGTCAAAGCCTGTACTCTGAGACACAGGCATCAATGGTGGCCCTGGCGACATTTGTCCTGCTATGCTAAGGCTCAGCAGACCCACCCTGGGAACTGCAAGGAAGCACTGTCACTGAATGTGACCCTTCCCTGCTTCTGTGGAAAGGCAGGTGGAAAAGGCAGCCTCTAGCCCTACCCCCAGGGATGAGAGTTTTCTCTCAGCTCAATGACCTGCCTTTTGCCCCACCTACAGCTAGCTTGTCCTTTGGAGGGAGATGGAGGGGCTGTAAGAAGAACTTCTGAAAGCTTTTGGCTTTTCCCTAAGGCCTTCCCAGGCTTTGCTATTGAGTAATCTGAAGCCACAGAGCTTCATTTCCCTTATCTGTAAACAACAGATGATAATAGCACCTAGCCCTTCAGATTATTTTAAGAGGTAGAGATTACACATGGCAGCGCTAGAGTGCGCATGTGCACTGGTACATAGTATGGGTGCCTTAATACTATCATCACCTTTGTCCTTTCCCCTGCTGTTAATAATCCTCATTGTAAATGAGTTGGTATTTGACAGGTGGTGAAACTGCCTATCTGTCTATCATTTCACAACTTAAGTTAATGGCTAATCCTCTAGCAGAATCTGGAGTTTCTAACTCTTACTTCATATCATGATGCTCTCTAACCTCTCAGTATTAAATAATATCTGTTTTTATGTATTTCTTTTCAAAACAAATAGACTAGAAAACAAAAGCTATGGCAAATAATTAACACTGAAGGCTGAGGAACTTGTTTCTCCTCTCTCTGTTTTTCCCCTTTCATATGGGGGGAGCCAAAGTGGGATGTGTAAAAGTTGTTTGGGTGCTGCTTCTTCAGTCTACAAAAGGAGCGGTTTAGGGAGTTAACGGAGGATCTTTTCATGCCCATGAACCTGGGCAATTCCAGCAGTGGGAAATATGCCTGAAGAGGTGTGTGGCTTGATGGCCAGGCTGCTGCTATAATGTGGTATTTGGGAAACAGCATGAGGTCATCCCCACACAATGACACTGGGCTCAACTGGTCCAATCAGCCTTTCCAGAGCCCAGGGTGTATTAGGGAAGAGCTACAATAAAATACATTTTTCATGTATTTTACTTCTCCTTAGGAGCAACAAATTTCCCTTAAATTGTAATTCTAAGAGCTTTTTATAAAAAAGCTAAGGAAGAAATAACACTTTGAATTATATTAGCAAAAACTGAAAGCAGGAAACATTGTTAAGATAATGTTTTGTAATTCTTGGTACTCAGTCTCATGTTTTTCAAATGTTATTCGTCTCGGTGTTCCAGCGGTAATATGGGAAACAGACCCAGTTATGCACTATATACTGTGACTTTGCTTGGACAGAATGCTGGGCTAGATTTTTACTTGTGTAAATATACCATGAATACCAGATATACCAACAATTATGCCATGGAGCATGGACATTCATGGTCAAATGTTCTGACTGGTAGGAGAAGTCTCGGGAGAGGAACTATGGTGTTAGGCAGTGTGATATTTTCCATAGTGAATTCTTGTGGTGTGACTTTCTAATTTATTAAAATTGACAGCTCCAAGAGTGTTGTGATTTTGGAAGGTGACACTTCCCAGAAGGCATTTGAATTTGGAAGGTACTGTCTTGGGAGAAGCTGGCTTGTTGCATGCTACTTCCAGTTGGCTCTCAATGCCTTGCTATATCATCTGCAGTTTGTCAAAATTGAATATGGAATTCAGGCAGTACAGTCTAGTGGTTAGAGCGGTATGTCTGTAAAGATGAAAACTGCATTTGTGTAGATCTGTGATGTATTTATTTCCTGGGGGTGCTGCAACAAATCGTCAAACACTTAGTGGCTTAACACAACCCAAACTTTTCTCTTATATTTCTGGAAGGCAGAAGTCCAAAATGGGTTGGCAAGGTTACCTTCCTTCTGGAGGCTGCAGGAGAAAAATCTCTTTCTTTATGACCCCAGCTTCTACAGGCTACTTTCATTTCTGGGCTGTTGGTACCTCCTCACTCTGACCTCTACTTCCCTCATCTCCTCTCTATCTCTTTCTCCGCTGTGACCCCTGCCTCCCTCTAATAAGGACCCGGTGATCACACTGGGCCCATGTGAGATAATCCTGAATTATCTCTCCATATTGTGATCCAATACTTAATCACATCTGCAAAGTCTGTTTTGTCTTGTTTTACCTATATTCATATGTCTAGGGGATTGAGATGTGACTATCTTGTGGGGAGCATTATCCAGCCTACTGTACATGTGACTAACCTCCTTGTGACGCACTTTCTTCATATGCAAAACGCAGGCAAAAATGCTCCTCTATCTTCCCATTGATATTTCCACTCCTTGGGGTTTAGTAAAACATTTTCTCCCAAGAAACTTTTAATACCTTGGGACATGGTTTCTATGTGATGAGAAGTGATTAACAGAATATGAAATGTAGCAGTCAGGAATTTCTTATTCCACCTTATTTTATTAAATGGTCTTTCCTTCATTTAACACTGTACCTCCCACCACTGTCTTTCATTGACCAAAAAGCAAGTGTAGCCTCTTCCTGTTGGTAGTCTGGTCCCCTTTAATCCACTTGACATCCTGTTCCCCATTGAGATTACAGCACTCTCTAGCCCAAATCACATCTGCCATAAGCCACTTGGTAAAGTCTGAACTCTCCAGCCTGCATCCTAGTAACTTCCATAATGTGATAGGATTGCATCTTCCTTTGCTTTCCTATGTCTACTCTTTCTTCAGTCCTATTTTCAACTCCTCTGTGAAGCCTCCTTGGCTCGCTCCAGCCTGCAAGGATTTTTCCCATCTCTGAGCCCTCTAGCAGTTAGAATTTATACCACCCATTTGGCAGTTGTTATGGGATGTCTAATTTGGTTAATTATCTTTACATGACAGTAGGTCTTGTTTCTCCAGATAATTATAATCTTGAAATCAGGGGCCATACCTTTCACATTGGTGTGCTCGCCATTCAGTGTTCAGCACCTGGGAAGTCTTAAATACATATTTCTTGATAACAGTGTGTGTGAATAGGATTAGTTTTGCAGGCCTTTTGTTCTGGGATTTATTCTCCTGCACTATTAATCAGGCACGTTATGCCATTTAAATATATTGACATTTAATTTCTTAGCTTGCCCATGGAAGTCCCCTCCGTCTGCCATAGAAAATGATGTACTGACTCCTTTTTATGACTGTGGAACCACATGAAAGTTCATGTAAGTCCTGTGGTAAGCTAAGCACCATTTATAGTTCTGACAAGAAGGACTTTTCCTAAGCTTCAGTCCAGTATGGTGACCAGGCCTCTGCAAGAAATGTTTTTGTTTGTGGAGACGCCCTCCTTCCCTGCTTAATATCACTGAACATGCATGAACAAAGCTCTGTCTCCTCTGTACTGTGTTTGTAACAGTTTTCGTAATTTCTTCCTAGAATCCCCTCAATATGAAAGAGTATTCTACCAAAGCCATTGAAAATACACTGCTTTCCCAACAGGATGTTTTCTCCCTGATACTACTACTGCTGTTGCCTGATGGAAAAGTATATGCAACCATCTTACCAAATGAAGATGCTTCTAAAGACAGATGCTGCATGTGCATCTGGGAAATATTTTTAGAGGCTTTTAAGGTGAAATGAAGACGTGGTCACCAGACCAAGCCTGAGTTTGTGGCTTGTTTAAGACCTAGATGTGTGAATTAGTTATTGTCCTGTGGCCACCCAGAAACTAGAAGAAACACACTGCCCTAGCTGTGGCAGGACATTTTGCCCACGGGAATTTTCTGGTTGGTAAGAGAAGATAACCAATGTGCAAATATTTATGAACTGATTGGTGAAAATTCCCAAGTTGTTTTGAGACTCTAGAAAATGTGACCTTCATGAAATCATTCTTTGATTCTTTTCTTCTTTGTAAATTGGTTCTTGAGAGGGAGGAGAAGGGAAAGGGAGGTGGTCAGTCTTTCAGAGAAGTTACAAAATAACCACTGTATCTGCGTCAAAGCCACCTTTTGAGACTATAATAATGATCACAGCTCAGATTTTAAGATGCTCTTTCAGTCTGATTTCTAAATGGGAGAGGCTATTTCCAGGAGACTCGCTGGTGACCATAAGGATCATTTTTATGTTTCATTGTGGCCCCTCCATTTTACATCCCCTAATATATTAGCCCATAGAAATCACAAACGTGAATTCAGCATTTCCTCTATCATTGCAGTTCCCCACTTATCATTAAATCCTTCATTTTGAAGGCTCAAGTGTTCTATTGTGCTGGCAATTAGCCAATTGCAGGTGCAAAATCTTGTAGGCATCCCTAGGGAGGCTTTGGTGGGAAACCTTCTAAGTAATGGATCCCTCATTATGCACTGAGATGCAGAGTTTTCGAGGGGATTGGTGTAAAGAATATTAAATGGGTACAGATGCCATTCCAGGAAAGAGTTGCTGAAGTGAGTGAAAATTGCTTGCCTGTGGGCTCACATCTTTTTTGACGAGGCAAAAGAGACCCTTCAGCCCAAGCTCTTCTCAGTAGACTCCCCAAGGTTTGGTGCATGGAGGTGTTTCACGGTGTGCTCCATCTGTGTCATCTGCCCCCAGGCTCTCAGTGCTTGTGCAGTCTTCTTCTGTCAGGCCACCCCCTCCCATTCCAATTCAAGTCCACACATCTGGGCTAGGAATGGAAGCCCCCAGCACAATTTGGCCCTTAGTTTTGTCTGCACCACACACCCCTTTTGAGCCCTGTGTTCTAGTCTCCTGTTGTGCCCCTCTGGAATGACTTCCCATCCTCTGTGTACTTTAATCGAACAAGATCCACCTCAAATATTTGTCTCTTCCAAGACACTTTGCCAGTTCCTTTAAACCCAAAGTGAAATCTTTGTCCGCTGTATTCCTTCAGCATTTTATATCTCCCTTTTTGCATTTAGCCTTGGATTAAAGTGCTTTATGCTTCAGTCATTTGTGTATTCTTATTAAACTTAGTTTGATGCTTTGACACCAGTTCATTAAATTAACACCTATGTATCCAGCTTAGGAGAACCTTGGTATAAGAAAATCTAATAGTGTTCCTTTAAATAAGATGTGTAAAAGTTTGGCAGATCATTGACTACATGGAGAGGCTAGGGGCTTTCTAGGACACAGAGCTGAATTGGTAGTATAAATTATCAATTGATGACCAATTGGAAATGAAGACAAAACCCTGTACTCTGTGAGAAAGTGAGAATTGACTAATGCTAGTTCAATTCACACACAACTCTGTGAGAACACATTGTTACACACAGTGGAACATACCTACAAATCTGTTTTTGGCTTATCGTGCCCCTCTGAAATTCCTCATATGATTGGAGAGAGAGATGGCAAGGGGAACGGGCCTTTGGAGCGAGAGCAGTGCCTTTAATGCCATCTGTGAATCTAATGCTAGAGGCCACGGTAAGGCAATGACACAGTATTCCATCTTGCAGCCACCTGGAGGAGTGATAGCTGCTGGTAATGTGAACATAAAGGAGTTGCCCTTTTGCCTCCTCCATGACAGCAGGACTAGGAAGACCAAGCACCAGAGTCAGCACAGTCAGACCTACTGTAGCAGGCTACTTCTTGCACATTTCTTTTCTCTTCATTCTTCTTTTTTCTTTTTTGGTAAATCACAATTCACCCATACCATTCTTTCCAGGCAAAGATAAAGGACTAATCAGTTTTCTGGGATGATTGATCCTATGTGAGAGAAAGGGGAAATGATCCTTTAATTCTTCTACGTCATTTTCCCACACCACCTTCTTTCTTTATTCCCAAAATGAAAATCTATTTCTGTCAGCTAGTGTCATTTTTTGCTCAGCTCCAAAATTTTTGTCATCAATTCTGGAACGTCTGCAAAAAGCTCGTATGTCCTTTGTCACCCAGCACAATCCATGCCTACGCCTTCCTCCGTCCTTTACATTCTCAGAGAATTCAAGCCCACTTTAAATTAAGCAGAGCAATGTTAAGACAGTAAAAATGCAGCACACAGAATCAGGAAATGCAACAGTGCACAAGGAGTCAAGGGCCAACTCTTTTTAGCTAATGAGCCATTCGGAGTCTCTCTTGCTCCTGGCTCCCTTGCATGTAGGAGGTGTTTCCAAAGTTGGAACAAGATATAATGGCATTTTTTATTGACAGTGTCATATTGGGTGCTTTAAAGTTTAGACAGACTTGTCAAACCATTATAGTGGCTCTGCATCATAATCCCTGCAAGAAAATTAGTATGTGAAATTAAAATGAATCATTTCCGATTTTTCTCATTTCTTTTCTGTTTGTGCCTTTAGGGGGCCTTTAAGGACTAGAAGGCAGAATATAATGAAAGGAGATATATTTATTCTACTCATGAGAGGGTCCAATGCTCTTGGCTTCCCTGCCTGTGAATCATCCTGTCTTTCCTCCCTTGAAGGATAAATATGGCATTCATTCCAACCCATTTAGCCCATTATTCTTTTGTATATAAAATAGGCCCAATTAAGACATTCTTGTGTTAATTTCTGCATTCTATGTATGGCTAAAAAGAGTTTAAAAATATCCATCACAGCAAATGTCTCAAAATGCTTCATGCATACTGAACATACCACCCTTGTTCCCTCCTGAACTCTAAGGCCATAATTCACCAAATTGTGGAGATTTGTGATGTTACATTTTCCACTTACCTACATTAAGTCTCTGTCTATGCACAATCCAATATTTAGATGCAAACATATATTTGTCAATATCTGGGTCTCTTACTAAAAGTTTTCATTTGCATCCAGATGTCTGACATTGCGGAGAACCAGTCTAGGAGTCTATTCTCTGTATGTGTGAACTCATTGATGGTGACCCAAGTGTACACACAGAAAAAGACATGCTTAGCTTGTTCTTCTCTCCCTCAGCTGCTTCTGCCTCCTCTGCCCCTCTCCCACCAACATGGGCAGGATGGTCACATGTTGAAGTGTCTACTAGAAATTCCATTATGTCTACTCCACCAGTCAGTGCAACTCTTTAGACAAATGACTTTGGGTCACATCAGAAGATTTGGGCTGCAATCCTTTTCCTCCTTTTACTAGCTGCGTGATGTTGGGAAACTCACTTACCTTCTCTTGAGATGTGTTTTTTTTTAACTCTGAAAAACGAAACTAGGGTTGATTTGCAACCTTTTAGTATACGAGACTTCATTGCAACTCAAAGTTTTGTGAATTCCTTTAGCTCTGCACTGTATGAAAATAAATTTGTAATGAACATTACACTGCCAGTGTGCCTTCCTATGATTTATCATACTTTGAAGTGGTTCGGCATCTAGCGTGCCAGTTGGTAGAATATATAATAAACAAACTTATGGTTTTCAAAATTATGAACAAAGAAAACATTTTCCTTTTTTTTGGTACCAGGGATCGAACTTGGGTCCTTGCCCTTGTGCAGCAGGCGGCTAAACCACTGAGCTAAATCCCCAGCCCCATAAAGAAAACATTTTCAAAGGTCTTTCTATTTTAAGTGTTGGTGTGATTTAAAGTTTTCTTTCATTTGCTCTTGTAAAATTTTTCTTGTGAGTACTTCTTCAATAAAATTAGGATATAAGGACCTTATAGGAAAAATATATATCCGTATCAAATGTAGTGGTGCACACTTGTAATTCCAGAACTTTGGGAAGACGAGGCAGGAGAATCCCAATTTCAAGCCCAGTTTGGGTAACTTAGTGACTTAGTGACACCCTGTCTCAGAATAAAAAAGAAAAATCATTTTAAAAGGCTGGGGATGTAACTCCAATTCTGTACAAAAAAAAAAACTGTCCTCAAGATGCCATAATATCTGGCCACTAAAAATATTAGCTGGTAGAGGAAATATAACAAACAAAATTCCCCTGAATTATAATGAAAAGTTTTGGATTTCAAAATGTTGCTTACAAAAGGGAAGAACATGGTTAGTCTTTACGTAAAAGTGACGTCTTGTGACCTTTCCCCCTCTGTATGTATTTGTATGTTTATATGTGTACACATTTACATTCATGCCTGTTTACTGAGAATGTATTTATCTTAGTGTCTTTTATGCTGCTATACTAAAACACTAGAGTCTAGATAATTTGTAAGGAGCAGAGCAGAGATTTATTACTTGCAGTTTGGGAAGCTAGGACAGCCAGGGTTGAGGAGCCAGCATCAGGTGAAGGCCTTTCTGCTACCTCATCTCATGGCAGAATGAGGAAGTGAAAGACAGAGTGCATGAGAGAGCAAAAGAACAAGAGGGGACTGAACTATTATTGAACCAAAGTCTTGTAACAACTAAATCCCATGATAATGACATCCTTTCGGAGATATCAGCACTGTTGCATTGGGTATTATGTTTCCAACACATGAACTTTGGAGGACACATTTATACCACAACAGTTCATGTAAACACTCACACACAGGCACACACACTTTAGAAGAGGCTGAAAGTTATTTATAACCTGAGTTCTCTTCTTCCTATGACTTACTCATATAGAAATTGTACATATCTGTTTGGGTCATTAAACAAAACTCATTTTGTTTCCAGGAGACAATTGAAGCATGTTGCCCTTGAGACTGAATTAATCTAATTTTTTAAAAAATACACTAGTTCATTGCTTTCCAAGTCTTTCCCTATATGATGACATTAGCAGAAATTAGTTCAAGGTGGAGTTTTACAAGAAAGCCCCATTTTCAGTGGGAGAGTTTGTTTAGGCATGGTTACAGTTTTCTTACGATGAAAACAAATTCGCCGACCATGTGGGCCATGTTAGTTGAAGAAGTGGGAAAGTCTTACACAGGGAAAAATGTCCGGCCAAATTGGATGTCTACTGAGCAAGGCTTTTGCACTTGGTGTCTTGTTTCCTGTATCCATTGGCCGGGGACCATCAGGCCAGAAGAACTGTCCATGCCACCCCATTGGATGAGAGCATGGTTCCACTTGTGTAGAGGCCAAAAATGCAAACTGAGAATACCCAAGGATTCCCAGGCAATTGACATGAACATACTTTTCTTCTTTAGATTCTTATATTCTATTTTTCTTCACTGTGGCCTGTTTTCCCTCATCAAAATCCCTCATGCTGGGAGTTTTGGAGGATTCCACAAATAGCCCTGCATACAATCCCTCGTGGCTTTCATAAAGACCCTGGAATATGTCCTACATGAGTCTCTCCTGACCTCTCTTATCCTGGGGTTACAGACTTTATAACAAATGGCTCAGCTGTTTATGTCAGCAAAGTAGAGCTGATAATGGTGGGTGCTGTGTGTGTGTGTGTGCACGCGTGTGTGTGTGTGCGCAGTCTTATTGTTGAAGCAGGTCTCAAACCAGAACTTTTAAGCAAATATATAGCTCATGCTTGGAGTTGCATTATAAAATGAAATTCTCAACTTCCTTCACCCCTTATTCACTTCACTTTATTTTCCTGGACACCCTTAGTGTCTTTGGTGAGTGTTCCCTTCAACAGAGATGAGCAAGTAGATAGAGAAACAAGTGAGGTTCACCTTTTATTGCTGTTGCTAATCTTCTACAGGGTGGTAGGATATCCAGAAGATGAGAGATCAGTGGGAGAGGGAGTACTGCATTAATCTAAGACATCTCTACGTTGCTATAACAGCGTATTTACTTATACCTTCCATTAACAACTGTGTGGGGAAGATTTATGATATTCTGCATATCTGAGCTGCCAGTTTTGTAAGTTAGATAGAGATGCCAAAGGGAAGATAAACTGTTATATATATATCCCATCCGTGCTTCTCCATCTTGCTTACAGGGACTATACAGAGGTCAGTCTTGGTGATCACATTTTCACACTTTAGCTATGTGATTTTCTGAGTTCTAGATGATATACTAGTACATTTTGGTTTAATCTAGCAATTTTCTTGAAAAATTCATAATTGGGATTATTGTCTTGGCAAAACATTTACCTCAGTGTGATTAGACATGTATCATTTTGGAATGTGACAGAAATTACCACCCTTACCACCCACTGTAGGCATTTTGTGTTTAGTTTAGACCGAATCCTTGGAATGCAGTTAACATGAGATGTAGTCAGCTTTGTCACATCCTGGACTTAGGTCTTGGTTCAGCTGTCACCAAGAGTGAAGTCAAAAGTGTCAGATTTTGGTGCCTTGGCCATTGGTTGTGTATAGTGAGTCTTTCATTCCTACTCAGTATTACAGTAAGTGCTTTTTTACATTACATTAAGTATGTGCTTTTTTAAGAAGCACATACTTCATGGTTTGTGGCTAGCAGATGTGAAGGGAATGAGTTAGGTGGCAGGAGAGCTTGGTTTGTAATAAAAATTGTTCTCATTTTTCCAGGAACTCTTCTTCATACCATTTTTCTTTATACTGTATACCTTACAGCTCCCTCAGAATATAAGGTCAGGATCCTTGAAAATGTACATTAACTCATTCATTTAGGAGAAACTGAAATTACAAATTACTATGTGTTGTCTCTACTGGTTAATTTCTCAGTCATGCATCATGCTTGAAGTTCAATAAAAATATAACCATATCCTCTTTTCATAGTGATGTTTGGATTGTAACATAGGCTGACCTTATTCTGGAAAAGGTACCTGGATTGGAGGAACTAGTTTCTAATTTCTACAAGATTTCAAGCATGCTTCATGATTTTGAGCAAGTAAGTTTACGAATCTCTACCTTTGGTACTCCTTCTCTACTAGGGTTTTTTGTGCATGTCTAGGTTTCAGGCCTCGTTCCTGCCAAGAAAAAAAATTGCAGTACCTTTTTAGCTCCTAAGTTTTAGCCCACTGTAGAAATCACCTGTGGTATGGAAATCATTTGTCAGAGTTGTCAACTCATACCATATAGGGTGGATTGGCATTTTTGGACACATTTCCTTCCTGGTTTGCTCTTTTTTGTTGGTGATAGCAGTGAATATTGAAATAAAGTTCTCACATGGGGAACAGCAAGTTCAGAGAGTAAAATAATAGTAGAAAGCACTCTTATGGGGGACCTAACCAAGGCAATAAAGCCTTATGAACCAAAGACACACAGGAGTTCAGAAGAGGCCATCACAGGGGGCTGTTCTGATCTGGCTGCTACAGCTAAGGTGATGATGGCAGGAGCTAAGGGAGAATTCCTATGCTTTTCTGAGTCATAGAAGCTGTGATTAGAGCTTTGTTTTTTCAGTACTGGGGATTGAGCCCAGGACCTCCACACTCAGTTGTATTCCGAGCCCCTTTTTTTTTTTAAATTTAGACAGGGTTTTACTAAGTTGCCCAGGCTACACTTGAACTTGTGACTCTCCTGCCTCAGCCTCCCAGAGGGCTGAGATGATAGATATTTGCCACTGCACCTTGCTAACTATGCTTTTTAATCCAGTTTCTCCAAACACTTAGCTTAGTTTTTATACAAACTTTTTTTCATTCATATTTAATCGGTCTAATATTTTCAAAAATTATGTAGTCATAATAATAATTACAGCTTGCGTAACATTGGAGGGAGCAACAGAACTTCCTTGAGTTAAGAATCCAGTTCAACTTCCATAAACAGAAGCACTCAGGGCCTCTGTTTGTGAAAACCTGCAACTTACCACCCCAAGCACTCACTTCCTCTTTCTTGAGCACTGGGCCTTTTGTTGTGGTGGAAAGTCCATTGCAACACCTCCTAGTGATCTAATCCCAGGTGGGCCTGAACCAGATTCGCAGAAGAGACTGCGCTTGCTTTCCTGTCACTCTGCTGCACCCCATGTCTGATTCTCAATCACTTGTTCCTTGAACTCAGCACTCAGTGTGGCAGCCATGCCCACACAGTGGTTTATGCTCAGTTGGCACCAGCCTTTCACTCCAGTTAAGCAGTAAGTTCTTTAGGGACATAATGAGTTGGCATCCTGGCAAGGAAGCTGATGAAGTAGGGGCTTGGTGGAAAGAGTTCAACTGCGGTACAAAACCGTTGATTCCAGTAGGAATTGCCCTGAGAGTACAAAAATGCTCTCCAATTAGCCCTTAATGCCTTAAAGATAGTATCAGATAATATAAACAGCAGTAAGTCCCGGGAAACTCACACTCTAGATCTTTCTATTTTTCGACCCTTCATTTTCACTCTTAAGTAGTTGCAGAGCACATACTCCCCAGTAGGTAGGGTCTACAGCCCCTTCCAGCCTGAAGGAGCTATGGAAGACAGAGGCCTCCACTCCCTCAGGACCCCATAAAGAATTATGGAGACATGTATCTCTCAGGGGGAAATGAGACAAGGGATTAGAGCATGGCAAAGCTGGCTGGGAAAGTAGGCGTGACCTGTTAATTACACAGTCCCTGGATGTGTGTGCAGAACAGTTCCCAAAGCCCTGCACATGGACTTCTCAGGAAAGCTTGAACAGGTTTTCAATAGGGTGGCCAGGACCTGAAGTCAGCCTGAGGAGTAGGTGATACAAATAGAGGTGGTTTTCAATAAGAGCTTGCTATAGTGCCAACCCATGATAGCACACCCCACACCACTGTAGGGTGTATTTTTTATTTTTATTTTTCCTCTCTGTATACTTGGCCCAAACTTGCTTTGCAGAGCCCATTTCCCCCTACCCTTCTTTATTTTTCCTACCTCTAATGATGTGGAGCTTTGCCACCATTAAAAACAAAAAATGAAGAGGCCCAATAAAGCACATTCCCTGAGCTTGCGTCCATTAATTCCCATGTGTCGACTTCATTGGATTAAGACTTGCCAGCCGATTAGTAGGGTATGTTCCTGGGTGAATCTGGGAGGGTCACGGGTTATATCAGTGCCTTCACCTATTCTCTGGCACTGTTCCCCTGCTCTGCCTTCTACCCACCATGAACCAAGCATCTTTGCTCCACCACACCCTTCCACCATGATGTTCCTGCCTTAGAGCCAGCTGACCATAGAATGATTCTCCCCAAACCATGAGCTAAATTAAGCTGCTTTTCCTTTAAATTGTAGATTTCAGGTATTATACACAGCAATAGTAAAGCTAATACAGAGCTCTAACTGCCAAGGATTTTAATTGAACTCTCTACAGAAGACCACGAATAGCTTTAATATTGAAAGAGCGGAAAATACTTGGCTTTCTAAATATTTGAGAGGCTTAGAGCTTGAAAAAAAATGTTTTCCTTCAGATCTGGGTCAATCAGTGTGCCTTGATCAAGTGAAATGATATCTATGCATACCCATTCCATTGTGCCTGGCTTAGAGACATGCATATTCATGTCTGCAGAAACTAACTGAAGAAAAAATATAGATACAGCATGGCTTATTTCACTTCTAACATTTAATGTGAGTATATTACCTCATCTGTTATATAGTTCATATTTACATCCTGCTCAAACATTGAATAATGACAGTATTTTTTGCTCAGTCTAGAATAATCAGATGTTTTAAACTGCCTCAAATAATTGAGGACCAAGGAGAGTTATAAATACATAGCTAAGTGAAATAATAAACAGAAAACTTGTTTGTACAGGGATGTTGTGAGTTGGCATCCTAGTAAGGAGGCTGATGAAGTAGGAGCTTGGTGGAATATAAATGAAGCTGCAAGTTTTCAAACTCCATCAAGCAAGAAGAGCAACTCTGAATCCAGGCCCCAAATGTAAGCATCTTCTGTCCGAGCTCCCTTGGAAACAAACCCCTGCCTCTTTTAGCAGGAGGTTGCATAATTTGGCCAACATGTGTGTCATTAAAGCCGGCAGGGTCGGTGGAAGGTCTGTGATAAGCTGGCAGTTTTATATTCAGATAGTGATTTTGCAAGTGCAATTTGACAAATGCCACACATTTAATTTAATTCTTAAGATGTTTCTAAGCCAATAGCTCTAAACATTGCAAGCTAATGATAAATAACAGAGCAGAGGCTTTTTTAAAGGGCCAAGTCTTTAGACTTTGTGATTTAGTGGGCAATTTTGAAGTGTTGAGAAATGCCTCTTCCCACAGTTAAGCTTTGTGAATCAGCAGAGGCTTTGCAGTATGCCTCCCCTCCCCCATCTCTAAACTTGTCACCACTCTATGTTGAACTTCTTCACGACCATTTTCATCTTTTGTACGCATAAAACTGTAATGCTCTGGGTACAAATGTGTTTCCAACGTGACTTTTCATTTATTTAATTATTTCAAAAACATAAACAATGGATTAACTTGATGGTACATATTTAACGGCGTTGAGGGTGATATTGCAACACAGGCATACAGCATGCACTAATCAAATTAGCATAACCAGCACTTCCTCCTTTTCATAGTTTTTATATGTTGAGGCTTGGTTACACCAGCATTGGAGTTCCTCCCTACTTTTTAAATAATGTAGCCCTACTATTAGCATTGTATCCATTTCATATGGCCTGTGCACATTATATTTAATATGCTGATCACAAAAAAATCAGTTCCAACTGATTTTTATATTTTCCCCTTTATAGGTATTTTTAAGATAGTACAATGATGACCAGAAGCACATAAGAGATGTAATAATTATTCAGACATTGGAAAGGGATGTAATTATTGTTCATTTGCCTTTACATTTCTTTCTCTTTATACATCAGTAATATCTATGGTACCAAAGGAATGTTCATAGCTACTTTCAGTATAAGAAAATGACTACTACCCTAAGACAGATTATAGGACACCCCAAATCCAGCAGGGAGCTAAAACTTTTGTCACATACCCAATTTCCCCCCATACAGTGACAATCCTTTTTTATATTTGCAAATTATCTGCTTCTTAAATTTGCATTCAGAAACACTGGTGTGCCTAAGAATGGAGTTACAACTGCCTGAAGATGTGGGAAATTTCCTTCCTACTCAGCCCCTAACAAAGTACAAGTGAATGTAAGAAAATCGCTCTGAGCACTTTGAATCTCTGAAGATGAGCTCCATTTTCTCCATTGTTCTTGCCCTTTGCATGCTAATCACATGAAGTATCTTGTGGTGTATCCATCTCTGCAGGTTTCTGTGCCATTTCCTCAAGTTTAGGAAGGACCTGTCCCTATTCACAAACTTTGTCCTAATAATTTCCTTTCCCTGAATGCTTTGCTTGTCCACAGGGATGAGCTACTCCAAAGAAGGCAGACTTACTTTACTTGAAGCTGTAAGCCCAACAGCCAGGTCCTGTCATTAGCGTGAATCCTGACTGTTAGGCACTGGGCTGCATGATCTACCAGAGGGACAAGATTGATGTGTCCATTGCTGGCTTAGCAGGC
The DNA here is from genome assembly GCF_000247695.1 of Heterocephalus glaber. The sequence continues at coordinate 1,262,697 of NW_004624883.1, forward strand.
TGGCTTGTGCTGAGACTAATGTGACTGTTGGATTTGTTATCTTGCCACTGACAGATACACTTAGTGTGCTGACTTTTGACCCCTCTTTCCCTGAAAAAGGTCAGTGGAGCAAAAGAAACTTCAAAGGACAGGAGAGCAGTTCCTCTCTCCCTTGGAAAGAGTACGTACCTCAGCCTCATTATCAGGCACATCTGGCATCCCACCAACTGGAAGACACTTCATTTAGTGATCCAGTGCTGCTTGTCCCTTCCTCTGGACTGGATGGATATCCAGGCTTTGGATTCCAGTTACTTTTCTTTTATTTCTCTAGTGTTTTCAGTGTATTGAAGGAAAAAAAAACACACTTTCTTCCCTCCATCAGAAAAATGTCTTTGTTCCTAAAGGTAGAAGATCCTTCAGTCATGCTGACTTACTTAGAAGGAAAAAAGTAAAATGCATTAGTTCAATCTAAGCAACAAAGACTGTTATCACCGATGACCTGGTTAAGCGGGGCATATCATGGGGATTAATGACAGACTCAAGGGAACTGATGACCCACAGCAAAACCAAAGGGCCATTAATCCCCATCAGTCATTTAATTCCTAGAGAAAACCCATTTGGAGGTAATTGTTGCTGTTATAACTTGAAAAAAAAAAGAGGTGCCTGAGTTATATTAACGAGCTCTGATCATTTTATTTTATAATATTAGTGCAAGGAAAAAGTAACTGTATTTTAGAATGTGAGTCACCTTTGTTGATGTCTAAGGAAACATACTTGTGGAAAACTGGTGGTGCTGAAAAGGACCCACTGGTTTGGCAGACTGTCTTCCATAGTGTCCATTCAGCCCCTGATTCTAGATGTGTCAAACCCAAGAGACATTGTTGTCAGATTGGGTTCTCTTAGAGCTTTATCTCTGCGCCATTCACTTTTTTCAGGTTATGCTCAGAGTAGGAATGAGGGCTATGAAGCCAGACAGGCCTTCTGCTTTCTAGCCTGCATCCAGGTCACTTCAACCTGCTGGTGCAGGCTCAAGTCACTTCTCTTCTCTCCTCCCACCTCTGTTCACCAATATTATCTGAGTATTCACTATGTGCCACGTTCTGTGTTCTACTAAAGGTAGGTGGCATGGATATGTAACTCACATAAGGGAAAAGGAGGAAGATGCAGGTTTTCTGAGCTGGAGGGGGATGTGTTAGGCTCCTAGGGCTTCCTTAACCGATTGCCACAGACTTGGTGTCGTAAATAACAGATATTTTTCCCCCTCTCAATTCTGGAGGCCAGAAGTCCAAAATCAAGATGTTCACGGCTAGGCTTCCCTGAAAGCTCTAAGGGAGAATTGTTTCTTCCTTTTTCCAACTTCTAATGGCCTCAGGAATTTCTTAGCCTGTGGCTGTGTCAGTTCAAACTCTGTCTCCATAGTCACATGAGCTTCCATGTCTCCAAACTGTCTCTGCTTTTGTCTTATAAAGATACTAGTCATTGGATTTAGAGTCAACCCTAGATCCAGAATGATTTTATCTCCAGATTCTGAACTGATTATATCTGCATTGCAAAAAACTTATTTCCAAATAAGGTCACATTCACATGTTCTGGACATAGCTTTTGGAGATCACTATTCTTCATGCTGTAGGGTGCAAATTCTAGGCAGAACTGCCAGAGATGACTTCATGGACAGGCTAGTCTTCATATTCATACATGTAGGGAAAAGTCTTTCCAGATGGAGAGAATATCATAAGGGCAGAGACAGGCCAGTGGGTGGATTGGGACCGGTATGGAGTTACAGAAGAATTGAATGGGGATAAGCTTGCCTGGACACAGGATGCAGAGAACAGAGGAGTGAGAGACCAGTTTAGGAAGATGAACAGGCGCTGTGTTGAAGCTACTGGCCTGGGGAAAACTCAGCTCCGTAAAATCAGAGAGGAGGCTGTGGATGTGCTCAAGAGAGAAAGGTAATAGAAACTCGAGTTAATACAGCAGCAATAGGACTGGTGGGAAGTACTTGATTTTGAAGGTAAGAGGGCCTGGAAAGTTGGATATATCCTTGATGGGGGGAAACAGGAAGAGATGGGGCCCCAGTGTCAAAGCTGAATAAATGGGAGTTTGATAAAATCAATTAAAGAAATGTGCTCTGTAGCCAGAGAAATACGTGAGAGAAAATTACACGATATGGACTTGGAAACACTGGAAAGCCACAGGGAAATACCTTTCCATCAGGTGAGATTCCAGGGCTTGAGTTGTGGGAAGCATCACAGACTAGAGATTTGGGGCTTTCTTGTGTAGAGTGCTCTTCGAAGCTCTGAGGTTGGCTGAGGTGGCCAAGAGACAGTTCATGGTGCCAGAAGGAGCAAGCACAAAGACAGCTTTACGGACTTCCTTAGTTGGAAGGTGGGAGGAGCAGAAAGCCACATGAGAAAAGACAGTGAAGGAGAGAGAGGTCAGAAGAGCAGAATTGAGACCTGGTGAGCTCCATTGTCCTCAAGCCGGAGAGGAAGGTGTCAGGAAAATGGGACTGAATTGGGGTAATGAAGAAGTTTTGGAAATTGTGATGATATGCACGACATTTTTAATGCACGTAATGTGGTGAAATGGTACACTTAAAAACGGATGGATCTTGATACCATAATGCTAAGGGAAAGAAGTCAGACACAGAGGATAAATATCATGTGTTTTTTCTTATACGAGAATTCTACAATATAAATAATGTGAAAAGCGAAATAAAATATTGATGGTAGGAAATAGGGAGGTAGACTGTAGAGATGGGAAGGGAATCTGGAGATGGGGAAGACGGGGTGTGGGTGTAGAGACCAGGAAAGTAAAAAATGAACAACATTTGATACAAATATGTACCAATTCCTCCAGATGAATGTAATTATTCTGCATCACGTATATGCCAACAATAAAGAATTTAATCACAAAATGGTTGTGATTACAAATTTTATATTATGTATATTTTACCACAATTTGAAATAATTAGTAATGTACTATATATTGAAATGGAATTGATCAAAAATGTCAAATCCTGTGGATGAGTTCTTGGGGATAACTGGAAAGAGGAAGCAACCAACTTTGAAAACATTTGCCTCTGGGAACCATGGGCAGACATTCAGTCACCCCCAATCTGCCCGCTCTTTTTGGTCTTTTGGAAAACATACCAGCCTACTGGATTAGTTCCTGTGATGCATGTCTTGGCTTGGCATCATAAAAGGCTTCATGGGCAGTGACTGCATAGCCTCTGTAAAGCCACAGTGCTCACACACATTGGAACAGGCAAAGGTAGCTAGAAGCTGTGTCGTTAGGGGTAGAGTCGCCACACTGGTAGATAATGACATGCTAATTGCTGTAAAGATACAGTGGCAATTTCGTCAAGATTTGGACATGCTCTCCAGATTGATATCACAGCTGCACTGTATTGGAAAGCTGTATTCTGCCTTGGCAAATGAACCATGGTGGTCTCTAGCAGGCACCTCATGATATGGTAAGACACCATGTTGACTCTCACTTTGCTCTGAAGTTTTAGTTGGCATTGCCCATAGGAGTGAGCATGTGTACCATATGTAAATGTAATTCTGATGACTATCATAGTCGTTTTACATGTGTTTTAAAAAATATGCTTTTCCCAAATTATATTCTTTTTTAAAATAAGTGCCCAAGGGTATTAGAAGCTGCATTAAGACTATTGATTGGCTTCAAGTGAATTATAAGTATATGACAAGAGTGCTCTCTCTCTCTCTCTCTGTCTGTCTCTCTTTCTCTGTGTGAGTGTGTTCGTGGAGATTGGAGGAATAGGGGAAAGAAGGTGATATCTCAGTTTTCCTTTCTGTTAACCTCTGAGAGTATTGTGTGCTTATAATATTGCAAACAGGACAGCAAGTGGCATCACTGAAAGTTTGAAATAAAGCTTTGTATGCTTTCGAGTGGCAAATTGTTAGTTTACTTTAATGAATTAAAACTTTAAAAAGTCAAATATTTGATTAATTGCATCATTAATCTGTTCCTATTAGCTGATTGAAACAAATTGTTTATTAATTTGGAGTTGGTAATTTGTAATTTAATTAAAATCCCATTATGTATTCTTTAAGACAAAAGGCACATTGATACAGGGTTTGATGAGAACAGTTTAGACAATGCTCTAGAATCGGCTCAGCTGCAAGAATGATGATCCCTTACCAGGCTCTTCGCAGAGGGAGAGCTGGGCCTGGGGCCAAACTACCAGACCCTCCTAGAATTGTGGGGAAGCTTTTGATGGAATATGAATACCCTTGCTAGTGAGTATGGCTCATACAATGCTTGCAGAACCTGACCATCAGAGTTTTAGATGTGAGAAGCCTTCTCAAGATTATCTGCCACTGGTATTTGAACCAACAAACACTACTCTATCTTCCTCTAGGCTACCCTTCAGAAATCGGAAGACAGAGCCCGTTATGTGTAGTGAATTGTCATTTTTAAGGGTAAGCAACTCTAGCTCTTTCAACAGGTGTGAACGTAACAGCACTGTGACTCACTGCTTTCCTTCAGGCTGACTCACTCATGTTGCCTGGGCTCCCCACAGAGCTCTGGCCAGCACAGAAATGCCCCTGTGAGGAGTAGGACCATTGCTGCCCTGGTCAGATTAGCTATTTGATTTGCTTTTCTTAGGGACTTTGGAGGAGGTTTCCCACAAAAGGCTCAGTAGGTAGCCATTTCCCAGGAGGAATTAAAGTCCCTCACTGGGCTTTCAAATGCACAGGGACCCACTCTAGGGTGGTTTGGTGTTGATTTTCTGGGTAAATAAGGGGAGCTGGGATTGGGAAAATACAACAAATAGCATCTGCCTTTGCCTTTGTTATGTAATTACAGAGCATTTGGGGAAATATTCCTCTTCTTGGTTCTCTTCAAAGACTTACCTCATTCTTGTAGGCAGGCAACACCTGATGGTCGCCTGAACGCAGGCTCCAGTGATGTTTCCACGGTATGAGACATGGTTAGAACATTTCTGCTGGGCACTTCCTTCCAGTGGAGGAACGGATCTTACAGATACATGGCCTCTCCCGCCCCTCCTAGAACCATTGCTTTCGCCAGCCAGCCTGCCCTCCAGCTTGCTCTTTTCACTCAAGTTTGAGTGCAGAAAGGCAAGAAAAGCTGCGGGTGGAGTCCACAACAGTCAGCCTTGGCAATCACATTCCCTTTCTTCTCGCTGTTCAAAAGCTCTATGTTCAGTCTGATCTCTTCTCCACAGCTGCCAGGGGAGAACTTTCTTCTCTCAGTGAACCGAGGTCCTCCGCACTTGTGAGTGATGGATTGAGATGAATTCACCTTCTGTTTCTCTGAGGAGATCGAGACCAGTTGGCCATTTGGCATGAGCTTCCTAATCTGCCTTCCTCTCCATCTGTCACAGTGCTCCTTACTACCTCCAAGTGTATGGCAATCTTCAGCTCTCATCTCATTTTCCACTCAGAGGAAGAAGTGTTCTGCAACCTTCTCAAGTTATCCCATCAATGTCTGCTAAGAGCACTGGGAAATTTTCTCCTTCTTATGTTAGGATTCACGGTTCCAGGGGACTTTGTTTGGCAAAGGATCCACCACCAGAGAAGCTATATTTCTGATGAAATAAATTCCTTCTCAGGCAAAGAACGTGGAAAAAGAATATTGTTAAATGATCTCTGATTAAATCTATGAAAGAAAGAGGAAATTCTCATTTTCCATAACAGTGCTTTCAGAAACTTTTCAGAGAGAGAAAAAAGATACATATGCTTGTCAAGCATGCACACAGAAGACAAGGTGTTATGGTTTAGATCTAAATATCTTCCAAAATTCTCATGTGATTGGAGGTGCTTGACGGAAGTTGATTGGATCATGGGGGTGTCATGCACATCAGTACATTCGTCCATGGATTAGCTCAATACATGCATGTGCTTTTAAAATATGGGGCCTGGTTGGGGGTGGATCGCTGGAGATGTGATTTAGAAAGGTGTCCTCTTGCTCCAGGCTCCTGCTTTCTCCCGCGCTATTTCCTGGGTGCCATGACATGAGCAGCTTTTTGTTCGCCATGCCCCTCCACTATTCTGTTTCTGCTTTGGAGCTGGTCAACCATGGACTGAAACCATGAGCCAAAATAAACCTCTCTTGCTTGAAGTTGTGGGCTCTGGATATTGTGTCCCAGTGATGGAAAAGTGACTAAGACACAAGGGCAAGACTGAAACCTAACTGATGTGACTGAAAAAGAACACTCTCAGATTTAGACAATTTGTTACTTATACAGACCACACACACAAAAAAGGAGCCAAAGTTTCTTTCTAGTTTAAGACAAGGGTCAGGGAAACAAAAGAGGCCAGATGACTAGATCAAGTTATGGGATATCCCATTGTTTACTTCATTCATTCTGGACTTTAGCTAAATAACTTATTTACTCAGAGCCCCATTATAAGGGAAGGTTGTGAGAAGAGAGGGAAAGGTGGAGGGACATGAACCAGAACTCAGAAACTGGAGAGAAACTGTTTCATCACAGTCTTCTGAAGATGACAGAGAGGTAAATGGGAGATAGCCTGTTACGGCTTGTTATCTAGATGTCCCCTGAAAGCTTCATTTGGTCATAGTTGGTAAGTTCCAAAGGTGGCTGGATTAAGGTGCATGAATGTGGATGAAGGATGTGTGTAATGGAAGCCCCACCCTATGTGTGAGTGGCACCAATCAATAGTCTTACAGCCTGGATGGAATGTAAAGGGAGAAAGGGAAGGCAGGCTTACTGCTGCTGCATCATGTACTGTTTCTCCTCTGGGATGCCTCTCTAACATGCCACCCTGTCTTGGAGCCAACCAACTTTGGACTGAAACCTCTACAAACTGTGATCTGAAACAAACCTTTAACTTGTGGGTGTCAGGTATTGTATCTCACCAACAAGAAAATAACTAAGACATAGCCTCTACCAGGTCCTCAGAGTCTTGGCATCCTCCTGTGTTCTGGGAAATCACTACCAAGGATTAAATCAGTTATGGTTCAAGTTTCTGTCTGTGTATGCACCTACAAAGTCACCAGAGTGACATGTCAGAGTCATGTTACAAAAATAGTAAGAGAACTGGTAAGGCATAGATCAATAATGCTGTGTCTTACTGTCTACCTATCTCTGTGAAAAGAGGGATTCCATTGAAATGCAGCTGCCATTTTGGCTTTACTGGTCTGTGAACCCAGTAGTAAGAGACTCAAAATGAATTTCTGTTTAACTCAAATGCTAACTTAATAATCAAATAAATACCATCATGTTTAATGCTTAAACAGAATTTCATTAAATTTTTTTGACATTAAGCCAAATTTTGAAGTGAATTGGAACTGGCTTGCATTTCTTAAATTGGTCTTTCTTTGGAAATAATGAAAAAGTGTTAGAGTCTTGGCAGAAGTCCAGTGACTGTGCCTCAACTTGTTAAAGTTAAATTTTAATATTTATACATTATATAGTATAATATTTATACTAGGCAACAGATTGAGAGTGTAGAACTCAAAATAGAATACACTTTGATTTGGAACTACAGTATGGTAGTCATTACACCCAAAGAATTGGGGGTTATCTAATACTAATTCTAGGGCAGCCCAAGCAAAGGATTTTGAAATATAAACACTGCTAAGCTTGCAGCTCTAGCTTGTACTTGTATGTTGGATTTCATGACAGCCTGTGCTTTGTATACTGGCTGATGGTTGATTTCACTGTCATTGCAATACTTAATGGAAAGCTGGCTTGTACATGACACCATCTACAAGCTTGGATGATAATAAATTCAGTGATACTGTTAGTGGCCTGCCTTGAGCATGCCAGGGGCCAGGTTAGCTCAGGGGTGGAATGTAGGGTAAGTTAAGAAAAATGAATGCAAATTGTACAATCTCAGCATGTAAGGATTGCTTAGGACCTTGGCAACTATCTCTACCTGAAAGTCCATGTCTTACTTGTGAGAAAACTGAAGCCCCAAATAGTTAAATGACTTGCTCGAGGTCACTAAGCTGGTTAGTGTTAGGTCTGAGATAGAAACTGTCAATCTAAAATAAATTATAACAGAGATATACTCGAAAGAATAGTGATACTTATCACTCATCAGAAAGAGGATTTCATGTGCTAAATGGAAGAATTGAGGCTAACATTATAGAGGGAAGTACCAGACATTGCAGTGGAAATACACGCACCCTAGAAAGCTATGGACATAATCAAAATGGTTGAGACAAGGGGAACTTTATAAAGGCAGAAATGAGGAAGATATCATTAGACATTCTGAAATAGTAATTCTTGACCACAATAATTAATGACAACTGCGCTGCCAATCTGAGTTGCTGGGTAGATGTCCTTGTAGAAGTACTTTTTGTTTAAGGTTACAGTGGCCTCTATACAAACTTGTGGTTCTGGCAGCATCTTTTGTGATAGCGCTATCAGGCATTCCTGCGTAAGAACCGCTCCTTTCCAGCTTTGTTTATTTACTTGCGTTAATGTTGACACAAGTGACTCCATCTTAATTCTGACAGCTTTTTCATCCCTTTCACAAAACCCACATTTTCTACTCTTAACCAGAGAGTTTCACTACCCCTGGATAGAAACTCATATTCAACTCAAAGTTGATTTATTCACAGATACATACGTAATGGAGAAACTCCTGATCTAACACCCTGGATCTGTCATTCTTTGGCAGTGATATTGTAAAGGGCATTTAAGAGCCAGTTGGAGAAAGAATGCAACTGGATGCTATTTCAGTTCCTTTCAAACTTCTCAAAATCAGGGATGGAGTGCTGTCAAAAATATAGTAGCAAATGCAAGTCTACGTACTGTCGAGCTTCAGGTCTAGGGATCAGAAGGAAAGGAGCTCAATATAATGCTTCTGTCACCCAGTCATTGTTGTGTACGAAAGGATCAGTGGATCGGCTTGTTAGGGAGTGAACACCCTGAAACTGATCTTACCACTCATTAGAAAAGAACTTTACATACTGAGCAGAGGACTGGGTGATGATTTAAGTACATGACTTCTGTGGCCTCTTCTACTGTGTGATACTCTAATGAAAATCTGCTCATCCTTGAGTATGGATGCACATTTGCATGCATGCATACACATGCCCCATTGGCATTCTCCACACCCTAATATTCAGCCATATCATGGTTTTATAGAATCAGGTTGTGCCTATAAGATAACATAGGAACAACCAGTTACAAAGAAAGCATTCTGTCAATCACGTGGCCATTTAGTTTCCACATCCTTTATTTAATAACTCTCTGCCTTGTGCCAAACCATGGGCTTTCCTTGGAGGACTTCCAAGTTATTTCTTCCCTAAACTAATTCCACGCAGTCTGGGATATGACAGCCTTTTTGCATAGAGTGGATTGCTTGCAGACTCTAAGTCCTGTTTAGTTTTTAGTGATTCATGAGCACTTTACAAGAAACACCTCAAACTCATTTTATCTGTTTAACCTCCCGTTTAAAAGCCACAGGAGTAGAAGACTGCTCTTTTACTTCCTCCTGTACCTTCTCTTTCTCTCATGAAGTGGTGAACTGAAAGCACTGGATAGGAGTTAGGAAATCCAAAGAGAAAAGACCACTGAATTAAGAATCAGGAGACCTGGGCTCTGGTCCAAGTCATGCCACAAACCAGGTGAATGACTTTGGACAGCCCACTTCCCTTCTTTGTATTTGATTTTCCCCATCATGGAAAATGATAGCTTTGATCTTGATACCTTCCACAGATCCTTTGATTGAAGGTTATGTTCCTACTCAATTTTCTCCTGTTTCCACACTCCTAGTTTGAAATACAAGAACGTGTTTTGCAAATGTTTGGTGCCTTTCTGGATAATTTTGCTTATGTTATGAGATATATTGTCATCTTTATTGTTGTAGTGTCACTGAACCATCTAATTAATCAATAAAATGGATGGGTTGATGTGCAGCATTTTATAAATGAGTAACCACAGATCTCATACTACTGTAATATGGAAACATGATACATCCATCTCTGATTGTTGTGCGCAACTAAAATGTAAGAGGGCAAGTGTGACCCCACTTATCTTGAGCAATTGAGCATCTAGTTATCTGAAGTAATTTAAATGTCTTATGTCATTCTCTTAAGCTACTCACATATGAATACAAATCATATTTCCAAGGTCACACTTCAATGGTTGTTTTTATTTGGATTTACTGAGTAATCATAAAATAATCTCTGCCATCTCTGTATAGTGGGACCTTTTCCCACTTCTCTCCTTCTTTCAAAGATCTAGTGTCTCTTCTGTCAGTAATAACAAGGATAAAGATGAATAGCATGTATAAGGCAATTCACCTTCCACAGACATTTTCACATTCACTATCTTATTTGAGGGTCATGGCGATCCCTGGATATACTGTTGACCACAGTCAGCCTTGGAGAGCTGAGGCGGCCCAGGCCAGCTCACATCACCAGCAGAGGGGGTGTGGATGGATGACACAGGTCCTGGCGATAAGCCCTGCCTCCCTTTCGCACTTGGCACTCTTAATGTGCCAGGTGCTTCTTGGAAGACATATTGGAAAACTTCAGTTGATCATTCTTGTGCGTTCATTCACCTCAGTAAGAATTTTGAAGCCCTACATTTGTCCTTTCATGCTTTTAGGCAATAGGAGGACAAAAGTGAATAAACTGTTGTACTTGTACTGGGGAAAATAATGCCCCCTCCAAAAATGTCTATGCCTCATCTCCCAAACTTGCGGCTACATTACCTTACAAGCCAAAAAGGACTTTGCACATGTGGCTCAGTTAAGTATCTTGAGCTGAAGTGATTGTCCTGTATTATTATCTGGATGGCCTGGTGCAGTGGCAGGGGTTCTAATAAAGGGGATGCAAAGCATCAGTCAGAGAAGGGGACGACACAATTAGAGGACAGAGGGGGGGCTGGGGTGGGGGTGGACTTGAAGATCCTGTGCTGCTGGCCTTGAGGGTGGAGGAAGGACTACAATCCAAAAAGCGCAGGCTCCTAGAAGCCAAAAAAGACAAGGAAGCTGACCCTCCCCCAGAGCTTCCAGAAGGAACACCTGTGGACACCTTAATTTTAACTCAGTGTGACCCTTTTCAAACTTCAACTGCTAGGACTGCAATTGAGTGAGTTTTTGTCCTTAGAAGCCAGAACAGTCAGAGTAATTTGTTATATCATTCCCAGGAAACTGATAAAAGAAGTCATTGTGCCTTTGGTAGAAGAGCAAGTGTTATGGCTTGTGTCTAAAATGTTCCCCTAAAGCCTCATGCAGTCATAGGTGGGACTTTTCAGAGGTGGCTGTATCTAGAGTGTGTGATGCTGGGATCAAGCGTGTGTGATTGCTAAATTGGTCCACTGATTGGTTTGGCATAATTCTGGGCCTGAAATAATGAAAAGGCCCACCCTGCCTGTGCGTGCTACCTTCCCAAAAGGTGTGTAGCCTGGATAGAACATAAGGGACAAAAAGAGGGTCATCACTTGTCTTGTCGCTTGCTGCTTTTGCTGCCTTCTGCCTTCTGCCTTCCACACCGTGAACTGTTTTATCTACTCTGTAATGCCCTTCTACCATGTCACCTTTCCTTCGAGCCAGCTAATTATGGACAGAAACTTCTGCAAACTGTGAACTAAATAAAATTTTCCTCCTTTAACTTTAGGTATTGGGTATTTTGCCTCAACAATGAGAAAAGTAACTAAGACAGCAGGTATACAGTTCCATCAGAGTGGAATAAGTGAGGGGAGAAGGAGCTGCAGAGTGCTGAGGAGTGGAGATGAGAGAGGCTTCCGGAAACAGCCTCATTGGAAGGTGCAGGGTCAGATAAGGCTGCTTCCAGGAGGAATCAAAGAAGATGAGTCATAGATGTTTGAACATTACAGGAACTAGCAAATTGGGAACCATTTTTCTATGTGGAACTGTGGTCAGGGTAGGCCTGTGCCAGAGGCAAATAAATAAGACAGCCTCAGGATTCCATCTGCATTGAGGAGGGAGCAGAGCAGTGGAGGTCTCAATGTTCTTAAAGATTGTACATCATGGCCCAGGGTTTGCAAAGTCTTTCCATCTGCTTCCAAGGAAGCAAGCAAGCCCGCTATAAGCAGGCAAGCCCGCTATAATCTATCGATTATAGATCTGCATGAAATCTACATACAGGCAATATATATGAGTGCACATATATATATAACTCTCTTAAGATCCATCTAGTGCAACACAGCATATACATCAGCATAATATTCACCATCCATTAACTTAGGGACACACTGTGGAATTTGAAACAGCTGAAGCTTGAAGTAGATCATCTTTCTTTCCAGTCTGCACTGGATCGCACAGTACGATGAATGGAAGCAATTATCAGGGGATTCAATGACAGCACCATTGTTTATTGGAGTATAATCCCTCTAGCCAATCAGTGGTCTAAGTCACAATAAATTATTTTAGACTTCCAGTTTTACTTGAACATGTAGAGGGCTATGGATCAATGGGTATCTGATACTCAGAAAGCTTCAGCATTCAGTTCTTGTTGAATCTGTAATTAACAAATGAAACTAAACTAATCATAGTAAATTGTTCCTTTGACTACATCTTTGTTGTTGAGCACATTGTGCAGAGCAAAAGAGTGTGAAGTGCTGCAGAGTGTGGGCCTGGGCTCTCGTATGTGGAGGTGCCCATCAGCAAATGAATACATCTATTAGAGCATGTGAATGGTGTGTTACTTCATAAAATGGTTCATCCTTGCAGACTGCTTATTCACCTGGCCTGAGCAGTATGTTAATCAATGATTGTTTTGTATTAAAAGGCACAGTTTCATTTTGCCACAGGTTGGCTGGCAGTTTTCCAGGAAAATATCAGTAAACTGAGGCGTTCTAAAAATAATGTGTGAAATGTATGTGAAACAGGTAGAAAAATGCTGCCACTGGCTTATGTGAGTTAAAATTATTCACATCTACTACAAGCACCTTGCGGAAAAAAAACAGGTATAAATGGCTTCATAACTGCATGAATTTTCCACTCAAAGACAGTTTCCACAGATTGTCCCATTCAATTTTTTTTATTCTCTTCAGGTTCTGTGCCTGAAAAATGCCTTCATCTGGTAAGAGGAAATTTGCATTAAGTCTAGAAGAGCGCTTAGACTTCGGATATTTCAGAGAAGGGCATGGGCCAGCTCCCACACACTGCAGCACACTGTTTGTGACCACGATGTATCTGACCGTGATGTTCAGGAACCACTTAGCATAATCTAGTCTTACTAGTTTACTATGTTCCAATGATACTCAGTTGAGTCTTAGTATTAATATGCTCAGAATATACCGTGCAGTGGCTCCATATGGTGCATGGAGTAGAAGCAGATTACTCATATTACACAAACAGAGCTCAACACCTCCCGTATTATTGATCAACAATGCACCAATTAGACAATGCTGCAGTCATGAAAATAAACACTGGCATGTGTGTCCAAAGTCTATGGCAGTGATGGCGAACCTTTTAGAGCTTTCAGTGATACCAACAGTAAGCCTGCTGCAGCATGCACCTGTAGGTTCGCTACTACTGGTCTATAGGATTAAAGAGACAAGTGAGAAGAGAGAATGCGAGATAGTGAAACAGGACAACATAGGTTAGGCTGTTACAATAAAGCCAAAGGGACAATATTTTATTGTCCAGAAGCTGAGTACTGAAACCAATATTGTTTAAGCTTTAAGTGGCTTATTACAAAGACCTAGCAAGTCTGTTTCCAGGCCAGCTCTGCTGAATACAAGTGCAGTGTGAGCCACAAACACCGGATACTTATCTTCTACTAGCCACATTTTAAAAAGTGGAAAGAATAGGTGATATTTGTATCTTTTGTTTGTTTGGTCGGTTTTTTTTTTTGGTACCAGGGATCGAACTCGGGTCCTTGAGCTTGCAAGGCAAGCGATGGAACCACTGAGCTAAATCCCCGGCCCTGTATCTTTTAACTTAACATCTGCAAAATCACATTTTTAACATGCATTCTGAGAAAAAGTATTGATGCCTAATAGTTTTACATACTAAGCTTTTGGAAATCCAAAATAGTATAATTTACACTTGTACAACACCTCAGTTCAGACTAGCCACAGGCACTGAGTGCTCAGATCAGCCATGGCAAATTTGCTAGGCAGTGCTGGTTTAGATTATTTCCTCATGATTTACGTTCTCTTCCTCCTTTCTTTGGATGAGAGGTGAGGGTAGGGTTGAAAGTATACACTGCAGGAGGCTGGGCCTCACAGTAGTTACGGACTTCACCAAGGTCACAGGAACTGTAAGCGGCAGCATTGCCCTCTGCGATCTTTCCACCATGCAGCATCCTCCTTCCAAAGCCCATCCTGTGTGTGTGCTCCCATTTAATTGTTCTTCATAAAGACACAGATATGAACTATTCGGTAGCAATTTAATAATGATGCCCCATAAAACGCCATTCTCCAAAAAACCTTAGAACAAAGGGCCTTTGCTCTGTGGGTTCCACACACCTGGCTTTCGTGGGCCACATATGAAATATGTGGTATGGTTAATGGGTATCAGTAACAAAACTTCCTTTTAAAATATTTTATTATAGCACCTAGGGGCTCTCTCCGTGTTCTGGATGAATCGAATGAGAAAACACTTTGCAGGTAAAACAGAGGGTGGTATTGTAGACAAGAAAACTGCACCTGGACTCGGACAGCTCCCCCACTTGCATATTCTGATTTTGTCCCTCATCACCTGAGTGCCTGTGAGCGTGCAGCAGCTAGTCTTTTGGGGCCTCAGTGTCTTTTTCTGGGCAATGAGAGATCAGAGTGCCCATCTGGCCTGCTTTTCAGGATTGTCGAAAGTCTTATATAAACTCATATTTGTGTGAATAAGAGTGTAGTGAAGTGAAAAATACCATACAAATGTTAAGAGTCTATTGCTTTTCAAAAAAGAAGCAGAATTTCAAAGTCCTGGTATGTCCCAGACTCATTCATTTATTTATGTTGTAACGACACTGATAATATGTGATCTACTCGCCTCCCAAAAACTAAACCATCATAGAGAAGGCAAAGCATCCCCAGCAATCCCTAGCCCTCCGCGTCCTCACTCTGCTTAACTACCTGTTTCCACTGGTTGGCTTGGTCTAGGCATTTGTCAAGGTGAGAAATTTGGATCATTGGCTAGCTAGATAAGAGCTCGGTGATCAGCACGAACATGCTCTTGAATGAAAGTCTGAGCTGGTGGCCTCAGGCAAGCAGAGGCCTCTCACCTCGCCTGCAGAGCACATTCGAGTCAACACCATTGCTCTTGCACTGTCACATACAACATGCTTATCGCGTGTGTGAGGATGGGGGTATGTGCAATGCCAAGACTCAAGAACGGATTATGTACCGCTGGGTCAATCCATTAGATCCGTGCCAGATGCAGAGGATAAGCCTGGCTGTCATGTTGCATCAGAACAAAGGGAAAACGAGCGAGCACTTTCTCTTTCATATTAACTGGCAGGAATGTGGGCTAGTAAAAGTACTGTGGCAGTATTTGATGGAGAATTTTCCCTTGATTCAATGAGGACAGTAGAGACGAGGAAAAAATCTGCCACCAAACACTATTATGACACCTAACGTAACATTAAAGAGAATGATTATAATGTTGATAGAAATAGGAGCTGCTTTTTGAGCAGTGATAATAAGTTATTTTGGTTTAAAATATGAAATGTTAAATATTATATTGTAAGGCATTGCCTTTTTTTATTCAGTGCTCATCAGGGAACAAATGCAAAGTGACAGAATGATTTTAATAAAAATAACAAGCACACCTACAATAAACATTCTTAAACAAATCATTATTACTGATAATGCTTCTATGTATCATGTTTCAAAAAAAAATGAATGTTTTGTTTTAATTTGATTTTTGAACACCACAACAGGGTCTCCAAGCATTTAAATAAAACAGAAACAGTTCATTAGAACCCAAGGAAACTATTGGAATCTATTGGTTACAACTTGCTAGCAAGCATTTCTGACAGCGGCCCTCTGGTGAAGAGAAAATTGCACAAATTGCCAGTTATTATCATTTTTAATAAATAAGCCTTCTATCTTCTCCCTCCTTCCGTCCCTCTCTCTGGCTTCTATGTGACTGTGTTCAACAAGCATATTTTCAGTGGGACCATTTCTATTACAGAGTGATTGAGCTCTGATTTACACATCAATTACACACCTTCATGGACATTTTCATGCTCCCCTAGCTGACATCAATGAAGCATAACTGTGTAAACGCTTTATTTCATACCAGTTTTGGATAACTGAGACTGATAACTAATCATATTGAGAGACAATGCGCTGTAATACAGGAAACAATAAATGCTTCCCTTTCAAAAGCTCATCTATTCTTTATGAGCTCAAGATTCACATGCTTATCTCAGTTATCCATTTCCTTCCTCAAGGCTCTTCCTCTCACTTGGTATCTCAAATAAAATTAGAGTTTTGCCCTTGGACATAGGCATTTGCAAAGACAAAATTCTTATTTTCCAGCTTCTCCAATGAGCAGAGACTCTGTAATACTACCAGGACTATAGACCAATTTCGCCAAACATTCCTTGGACAATCTGTGAGACTCAGCTTGGTGGCATCTGTAATCCCTTGTTCATTCCCCATGTTTGTCCCACGAGCTCCGCTTTAGTGCCATGTTGTTTGAACTAACCCATGTGAAGAACATGACCTCTTCCATTGGTCAAGTTCGAGCTGAAACACAGCTGCCTTGTTCTGTTTCCCACCTAAAGTCACTGTTCCCTTGTTGGCATGAGGGTGTTCTGTGGCACTCAATTAATGAATCACCCTACACTATAATGATTTGGGGATAGATTTGCCTTCCCTTCTGGACTATAAACTCTATAAATGCTCATACTATGTCTTTTGGTTTTCTGAGCACCAAACATGATGCCTGGCATGACATAGGCACCCAGTAAATGTTTGTTGATTAAGTAGAAAAAGTAATTAATATATTTATGAACATCTATGTTAACATTTGTCCCTGAACTTGGGCAGAAAAAGTATGTCTGCCTGTCATTTGTTCATTCATTCAGTCAAAAAGTATTTATTGAGAGCTGAACACTGAGCTTGGCATGTTTCCAGATAAATGGGAAGCAGAAATGCATTGTTCCTCTCCAGCGACAGTTTCATTTAACACCCACAAGTTCTCTCAGATGGGGCAGGAGAGGGGCTAGAAGAATGAGTTGGAAAGCCAAAGGACACTTGGGCTAGGGTAGCAGGGAGAAGGATGGAGAGTGTAGAGCGTGGAGTAAAACACCTGTCTCAAGGTATAGATTATCTACACTCATCCTGATGAGGCCCCAAGTTTTCATTGTGAACTGGCTCAGAAAAGTAGTAGGGGAATGAGTTCACCTTCAGGGTAGCTCTAACAAAGTGACACAAGTTGGGAGGCTTCCAACAGCAGACATTTGTGGCCTCACAGTTCTGGAGCTTAGAAAGCTGAAGTCAAGGTGTCAGTTGGTTGGCTCCCCTTGGTGGCTATTCTGCTCTGGCGTGCTGGCAGTCTTCAGCATTTCTTGGCTTGTAGAAGCAACATCCTGATAGAAGTCTGCCTTTACCTTCACACGTGTCTCTGTTTTCCCATGTCCCATTTTGGAGGGACACTTGTCATATTGGATTCAGGGTCCATCTACTTCAGTAGGACATTCTCTTAACATTCATATTGGCAGCCACCCTGCTTCCAAATAAGGTCACCTCCTGAGGTACTGGATGGGTAGGATTTTGACGTGTGAATGTTGAGGTGACACAACTCATCTCAGCTTAACCCAGGAGAGGGTTACACCCAAGTATCCACTGACAAAAGAAGTTTGGAGTCATGGCAAATTGTAAAGCGCAGGACAAGCAGGGTGTGCGTGGGCTTCTATGACCAAAGCTCTGTGGGGTGCATCAGGGAAAGAGGCAGGGGCCAAAAGGTTAAGCCTGTGGGGGGTGGAATTTGCTTGGGTAAAATTAGTGAGTGCACAAGGATCAAAGGGTTGGGTTCGAGATGAAAACAGTCAGCTTAAAATTGTTGATTATAAACTGCTCCTTAAAGGCATTAATTTCCTTAGTTTAAAAGTAATTAAGAGTACTATTTCTGAGAAAATATTGTTTTAAATTAAGTAGTTATTGAAATTGCCTTGCTTATAGCTAACTGAAAATAAAACACCTTTTAAAAGTGTCATTTATGAGAAGCCAGGAGGTTATATTAAGACTTTGACTTGGAAAAGAATCCCTGATATTTAATGAGCATAGAAAGGAAATGCTTCAGGTAGCTTTTCCCTACTTTGAAAGACAAGAGTTGTTCTGTGTAGGTTGGCAGCAGAAGCAACTGCTATGGAGCTCGGTACGTGGCACCCAAGGGCCCAGGGCCAAGGCAAGCCTGGGGCTACCGAGCAGGGCACTATGCCTGCCTCTGCCTGCTGCAGAAAGGCAGGCTGAAGTCTATGGAAGGGGCAGGTGGAGGAGAATGGCAAGGACAATTAACAAGGATGTTATTGACTCCTGAGGTCTGCCATAGATTCTGCAAACTGAATCTTGCTTCAAGCTGGAGTTCAAACCAACCACAGAGTATTCAGAGCCATCACGAATATGCAAAGCCTGCCATTGTCTCCCTTACCCCTCTTCTCCCAGGAATCCATGCAACCATTTCTGATTATGGAAAACATCCTCACATTTCCTTGAAGTAAATCAAGATTTAAATCTAGTAGCTCTTTAAAGCTTAGCATTACTGTCATGTCTGATGAATTTAGAGAGAGAAATATAAATGAGATAAGTTCAAGTTGACACTAAAGAGTGCATATGGAGAAATACTAGGAGAAGCATGAACAAACAACAAATACTAAATCTAATAAATCATTCCCTTTGGTTGGCAATGAGAAACAGAGTGAATGGTGACAGGAGTGGAAATGAGAATGTTTTACATCATTTTAATTTTTATATGGTTTAAAATTTTAAATCCAAAAATCATAAATATGAGAATGAATACTTGTCCTTTGTTCTCTGTCTCATTATGTATTTTCTTGGTTTGTGGTATCCATTCAAGGCTCTTACTGATGTCGAGAAGGATTTTGAAAACTTCTGAATCATGAGATTGTTTGCAGCTCTCTGGACTTGGGCATGCTGAGTGTGAGGTGCTTGTGAGGCATCAGTTTCTATTACCCATAGGTCGGTGAGCCATTAGGAGTGATAGTGAAGTCTTATTTTAAAGAGTGGTAAGAACCAAAGAGGTTTTTTCAATGATGCTCTATAAAAATGGAAATCAGGCAGGTAACCTAAGAAAATGTTACAAGAGCAGGGACGAATCTCAGGGATCCTTAGCTATCCATTGTGCTCTGGAGCCTCCTTGTAGTGGAGTGTGTGCATGTGAGAGATGAGGGCAGTGCTTGACCTGTGGCTGAAGGAGATGCAGGTGGAGTTGTAAAGGAATGCCTTCCATGTTCTGAGTTGCCTAGGAGAGGCGAGAAAGAACACTTGTTGGGGAGGCAGACACTCTTATCAAGCAGTGAGAGGTATTAGACCATATCTCTTAGCCAACTGGTATAATGTGTGAGGATAAAAGAATTTAATTTCACTGGAGTGGCTTCTTTCAGAGTATATTTTAACAGGTTTCTAGAGAAAGTTGTTCATGTGCTGAGTACCACTGCAGGCAGATGGGAAATTTGAGGTTGCTAGAGTCATGGTCATTCTATATAAAAGTGGCATTCCCATTAAGATAGAATGCTCTAAGAAACAGCTTTACTGTACTCCTACAATATTGTTGGTGAACAGTATCCATTTGAGTGTCTACTTGTGCTTGCTTTTCAGAGGAGAATCTACGCCATACTCCAGGGCCCCTTTATAAGGCAAGATATTTTGCAAGGCATTCCGATTTGAGATATACTCCTTGAATCAACTGTACATTGTAGATTCTAATCCGAATGGCTTAACATGTGGGGATTTATAAAATATTCCTTGGGTTATTTCCATGGGTAGCCAATGGAGAAGCAGGTTATAGAAGATATATTTTAATTGAAAATTTATTATGTTAAAACTCAGGTCAATATTGGTTTGTGAATGAAGTTCATTCATCAGTTTGGTACCTCCGTCTCAAAGAAAGTGAATGTAAATGTGTACTGCAAACATGTACTAATAAAAAAAATAAATAAATTCATTGAAAAGATCATATGAGAGTTTAAGAGAAAAATTTTCAAATATATCTAATGAAAATTCAGACATAGAGGGTTAAATACCACACAGTTTCTCATATATGAGAAAGCCCAAAATACAAATAATTGAAAGAGAAAAATAAAAGATACATGATAGAAAATAGAGAGGTAGACATTGATGGAAAGTGGTTCTGGAGATTGGAGGAGAGGAGAGGGCCAGGGGTGGAAAGGGAAATAAAAATGATTAAGATGCCATATATATGCATAACAATTTCCCAAGATAAATATAAGTATTATGTATCACAAACATGTATCAGTAATAATAATGATGATAGGAGCAATAATATGCCTTACCTTTACCCTTTACTAGAGAGAATTTGGACCTCAGCAAACCTAACATTTTGCTATCGGGGGAGGGGTATAGCTCAGTGTAGAGCACTTGCTTGGCAGGCATGAGGCCTGGGTTCCATTCCAGCACTTAAAACAAATTAAAATAAAGAAGGGAAATGAAAATAAATTAAATGTTGCTATAATTTCACAGGGTAAAAAACTTACGAAAGGTATATGGAAATATCTTTGGACTATGGAGATTGGGTGATAACTTGGACTTTTTAAAGAGCACTGGATTAAAAATCCAAGGAGTGCTGTACTAGATGCAGCTGTCATAGACTGCGTGAGCAGGAACAATGTCCTGACCCTCAGTTTCCTGTCTTTAAAAGGAAATAATAATATCTGTGTTGCCAATTTGCCAGGTTTTGCTAAGGATCAAATGAGTGAATGCGCTGTTAAACTTTGCGTGGTCGAAGTAAAGCAGGATTGCCTGCCAGAGATCTGATCCATTAACTGTGAGTGGCTATTAGTAGTTTACAGAAACCTTTCTCATTCACCACCATACTTAACCTTTATACCAACTGCATGAAGAGAGAACATAAAGATTATTCCTACTTTATGCATAAGGCAACCGGAGCTTATGAGTATAAAATGATTTATTAATGACCGAGCAATTTATAAGTGAAAGAGGTAGTGCCTGTCCCATAGTTTCTGAGTCTAGAAGCCATCCTTTCAGACACAGTGTGAGACTCTTTAAAGCTTTCCTCCCAGGAACCACAGAGCTGGTCTGTTTGGTTGGTGCCAGGTTAGTTTTTTACTAGGTAGGTTAAACCATCTTTAGAGTTGAGTATCTGGTACTGTATTTGTTAGAGAGATTATGACATCACTTTGGGAGTCTGGTAGCCCAGGCCAAACAATTTTATCCAAAACTTAAACCACACACCAGTTTTCTAAAGAAGAACTTGCATATTCTTCACAATGTGTGCACTTGACATTGCCTATTTAGGTACAGAAAGGTTTTTGTGTTTGCTTGTAGGATGTGGTAAATGACTTAAATGCCTCTGAACTTAAGGAGTGAAAAGTCTAATGGGAGACATAGAAGAGGCCATTTAAATCATTAAAAATGCAGAAGACTGAGCCTCCTTAATGAACATGGAGTGACAGGCCCAGGAATGCCCATACAGTGGAATGTTATTCAACTCTCAGAAGAAATGAGGTAGCGACTTGTGCAATATCATGGATTTGCCTTGCAAATATTACACTCAGTGAGAGAAGCCAGGGACAGAAGACTGTGTAACTCCATGTACCCAGAGTGTCTTAGTTACTTTTCTCGTTTCTGAGACAAAATACCCGACACCCAAATTTAAAGGAGGAAAGGTTTATTTAGCTCAAGTTTCATAAAGGTTTCAGTCCAAAATCTGCAGGCTCCAAGGCAGGGTGTCACATGGCAGAGAAGAACAGTTCATGGTAGCTAGAAGGTAGCAAAAGTAACAAGAGACCTTAACAGAGTCTTTCTGCCCTTTTCATCTTATCCAGACTACTTAGGGTGGGTAGCAGTCACCCTTAATCCTAGTGCCCTTGAGCCTAGCATCACACCATGAATCAATTCCAGAATCAGACATTTTAGATCCAGCCACCTCTGAAAGAGCCCCACCTAAGATCCCATGAGGCTTTGGGGGGGACACCTAAAAACAAGCCATAACATCCCCCTCCAGCTCCCCAAAGACTCATGCACATCCCTTTATGCAAAAGGCATTCAGTCCGTTTCTAAGAGTTGCCAAAGTCCTAACAGTTTCAGCATTGCTGAAAAGTCCAAATCCCAAGTCTCCTCTGAGATTTAAGGCAAACTCTTAGCTGCAAGCCCCTGAACAAATGAAAAGAAAGTTAAACAAACACTTCCAACATTCAATGGTACAAGATAGACATTTCCCTTTCAAAAGTTACAAATAGGGGAATGCAAAGGAATGGGACAAAAGCATGTCCAAAATCCAGCAGCACAAACATTAATTCCTGAAGTTCCATGTGCAGCACTCAAGGCAATCTGTGGCAAGATGTGAACTCCAAAGGGCTTGGGTGGCTCCGCCCCTACGGCATTGTTAGTGGCATTGCAGTGGTTCCGATGGCTTCTTTCTTTGGCTGGCTTTGCTCACCCCTTGCAGCTTTCCTTGGATGATCCACAATCCTGGCTTTTCCAAAATTCCGGGGTCTCCACTACATCTTTGGCTTCACACTCACAGCTTCCCACACTGCCCTCTCAGGGACACACTGCCTGGCCTCCTAGGCCTTCTTCTGAAATCTGGGTTGAAGCCTCCCTGACCCCACAACTCTTGCATTAAGCATGTCCTTAAAACCAGAACCTCATGGATGCTGCCAAGGTCTGCTGCCAGCTGGAGCAGTAGCCAGGCTTCCTTCTCTCTTGCCTGTAGGGGTCAAGTGCTTATGAACCAAATCCTGATGAACATCTTCCCTAGGCTGCAGCCATTCTGGAACATGGTGCTCTGGAGAACTCTTCTCAAAGCAAAGTCTCACTTTTGCAATTTTGAGGCTGCAAAGGGTGGAGTCCTGGTGCTTCTTGTGAGGCCCTCAGGCCATCTTTTCTATTCTCCTGTTCCTTCTCAGCAATCAGGATCACCTCTGCTCTATCTGTGCAGTCCACAGCTTTACTGGAGCTTCGTTTCTGGCCAAACTCAAAATGTTTTAAATCATTCTGCTAAGCTCTTTGCTCTTGATTCTCAACATAAATCTGGCTGAAAGCTCTCAACAGTAGCCATGCGACGGCCTCAATATTAGACTGCCTTGAAATTTCTTCTGCCAGATTGATTAGTTCTCTGCCCTTAATCTCAGTCTCAGGCAAAGTCTGTGGTCTCAAGCAAAATACAGACAAAGTTTCTGCCAAGACACAACACACATCGTCTAGAGCCTAGCAGCCAATGCAGTCTTTCTTCCCAGCAGAAACCTCCTGAGCCTGGTCTTTACTGGCTTTCTGGTCTTCTGATCTCTGACTAGAATCTCTCATACAGTACAGCCTAAGGGGTTCCAGCTCTACTTTTTCGGTCAGCATCTCTGAACCTTTCCAAAGCCTTCCCACAAGCCATTCCCAAAAGCTGCTGAACCACAAGGTCAGATATAGTCACAGCAACAACTCCACTTCTCTGGTACCAAATTCTGTCTCAGTTACTTTACTCTTCTTGCTGAGACAAAATACCTGACACCTAAAGTTAAAGGGGAAAAATTTTATTTAGCTTACACTTTCTAGAGGTTTCAATCCATAATCAGCTGGCTCCAAGGCAGAGTGGCAGGCAGAGGACAACAGTTCATGGCAGCTAGAAGGTAGCAAAAACAACAAGAGACCTTAACATCATCTTTCTGCCCCTTTTATTTTATCCAGACTACTTAGGGAAGATAGCCCTCACATCCTTAATCTTAAGTCCCCTAGACACAATTCCAGTGTCACACACTGTAGATCCAGCCATCCCTGAAAGTGCCCCACCCATGACCACATGAGGCTTTGGGGGGACACCTAGACACAAACTATAACACAGAGCATCCAGAATAAGCAAAAGTAGATTGGTAACTGCTTAGGGCTTGTCTGTGTGCGAGCAGGGCAAGGTGATGTCTAAACTACGGAGGACTTCTTTTTGGGTTGGTGAAAATCTTATACAATTATGTTCCCATGATGGTTGCAAAACTGCGAATACGCCAAACACAGCTGAACTGTACACTCTAAATGAGTGAAATTGTGTGGTATGTGGATGATATCTCAGGATTGCCAGTATAATAATAACAAAGTAGGATCAGAAGAGAAGGGAAGTAGGTGAGACAGAAACAAGGCAGCAAAGGTGGCATCAGAGAGTCTGTCTGACCTCACCGAAGGATGACTAGACAGGCTTTTTGGATGAGCTGAATCTTTGGTATCATTTTCAGAAGTGGAGGAAGGTTCCCCTACACTGGAATATTAAGCTTGTTTACATCAGGACTTCTGCAGCGATTGGCATCAACATCATTTTAAAAGTACAGATTTAAGGGAACCTTGTGAATTAGCCTGGCCCATTTCTCTAAGACCTAAAGAACTTGGAAGGGACAGATGAATAGCTGTCATATTCCTTGAGTAAATATCCCATGTATTTTCTTTCCTTTTCATTCCCATCTTGATTATTTATCATGAGCGCCAGTGTTTATGGGGAGACAGTATACTTGCCAAAAGAGAGAGGTAATAACAGAGCTCTTCATGAGTCCTGCTATCTAAATATGACTTAAGAGGTTACACTGATTTTGAAAATTCCTGTCCCTTTCCGAGGCCTGATTACCTTTTCTTTCATGTTTCACACTTCTAGATCCAAGTTTCTCTCTCGTGTTTGTTCACTATATGTGTGAAATAATTATGGCCCCCTTTAGCATTTTAATCATTTTAAATTTAGCCCTTCACATTTAGGTATTTCTGGACATTAGCAGAAAAAATAAGTGCAGAATTTGGGGTTGATTTTGTAGGTACTGGATAGGAAAGATTTACTTTTTTGACAAAGAGAAGCTATGTAAACATTAGATCAGTGTCAAATTAAAGCTAGGACTTGATATTGAAGAAATACCACTTGGAACCCTGAAATATGGATTAAGAATATGCTACAAATTTTACAGAAGACAGTAATTCATTCAGGAGAACCACAAAATGTGAGTTATAGCTTATGTTTGTCCCTTGGGTGAATCAAATGTGTATTTTTATGATTTTACAAAGATGTTAGCCAAAATAGAAGTGTATAGTGCAGTTGAACTAGAACACAGTAAATCCTGTGTTAGCATTATTTTTAAACAAATGTCATTTTTAAAAAATCGCTATTTTTAAAAAGGTTACCCCGAGTAACTTTGTAAAATAACCAAATTAAGTCAACAATGATTATTAAGCTTCATAAACTATTCAAACCAAATGGACACAGATTGGTTTTCACTTTCCCTACCCTAGCCTCTTCCCTACAGATGCACTTAATTTTTATAATCCCTTTAGGATCTGTAGGTTCCTTTTGATATAAGGAAACTAAATGTTTCTTTGTACATTCGAATCCAAATTAAATTCCTAAGTTTTTCCCTACTGGCGATTTCTAATAAAATGCAATCCTGAGGAAACTTGACTAACAGAGTGCAAATGAGACTCACATTTATTCTGGAGTGTGATGGAAAGCCTGGAGGCAGAAGGGACAAGCCTTGATACTGGGAATGGGAAAACCTGGGTTCCAGCCTCCGGTTCTGCCACAGTCCTACTGTGAAGGCCATTACCTTTTGCAGTTGAATTTCCTCATCTGTAAAATGAGGGCACCACAACTAGATGATTGCTAAAGTCTCTTCCTGCTGTAAAGGTCTCTGTTCTGAAAGACAGGTCCGCATGGTGGGCCAAGTGAGCTGCCACTGTGAGCTAATGAAGATAGCATAATTGAACTTTCTAGATCTCAGAGAATCTACATGTACCCTGTGTTTTATTAGCACATGAATGTACCTGGGGCTTCTAATGTGTACAGTGATGGTTACCAACATATAAGGCCAGGTGTAAGGGCGAGGAAAGGAGAGTTTCTAAGAGAAGGGACAAACAAGCAGAAGAAATTACTTGAACCTGA
This sequence comes from Heterocephalus glaber, assembly GCF_000247695.1. Next base: position 1,288,676 of record NW_004624883.1, read on the forward strand.
AGACGGACCAGAAGCAGGTTCAAATCTTCCATTGTCACTCACTTGATGAGGGCTTGAAACAGCTCCCCTCATTTTAGGAGGCCTCTTCTAGTGAAACTGAGGGCAGTTTCCCTGTTACAGGGGGCCAGGGAAGCACACAGGTGGGTTGGAAACACAACTAACATAAAAGCCCCAAGATAGAGAGGAGCTCCTCATAGAGACTTGGATGGGAGCAATGAACCAAATCATTAAGTGGAGCTCCCCGTCCACTTCTTCTTCTCTACTGAAGATTGAACCCAGGGCTTTCACACTGAGATACATCCCTACCCCTTTAAAACATGGTTTATAGACAGGGTCTCACTACATCACTAAATTGCTCAAGCAGGGCTCAAACTTACCATCATTCTGCTTTAGCCTCCCAGAGTGCGGGTATTTCAGGCTGAGTTTGTTCTTTCTGTCCTTTCCCCATCAGCTAGTATGCATGTCAATGAAAGAGGGGCTGCAAAAGATAGGCTGTAGAGAGAAACCAAAGGCCTTTGGTTAATTGATCAAAGAATAAATTTGGTTTTGAGTGGTCAGTAGTTTTTATATCCTTCAGATGTGACAAATCTCATTACATCCCCAAGGAACAAGCTGGAAAATCATCCTAACTTGTTAAGAGTGGTGAGTCCTTGACTTGATCATTTTAGTTCAATTTCTCAAAAGGAAGATGGGTTTTCACGTTGATTGGACCAATTCATCCTGTCCTCATCACTGAGAATAAACTCAGATTGTTCAGAAAAATAATATGATGATTAATTTGGGTTTCTGGCTCATGCATTTCTTTGTGGGCTCTGCAGCCCTTTTTTCCTTTGCAAAACAAGTCTGGAAGTGTAAAAATACATCAAATCATCAGGGGACAGACATATGCATTCCTGCAGCCTCTGCAGGGCTCACAGGTTCAAACACAACCTGCCTGAATCATAAGAACCTTAATTGAGTAGATAAAGAGGTCCTCATAATTATAAACTGCAGTAGGTATAACAAGAGGCTAAATACATAGCTGCGGTTTTAATTAGCTGGTGCTTCAAATTAGTAATGTTGGTTTCAGTGAGAAATCAGTGACGTTACATGCAGAAAGCCTCATCACCATGTAGTTCGTTCCTCATTAGGCCTCGCCGTGTGAAGCTTGCAATACAACGCCATGCTGAGTGAGAAAGGGAAAAGTTGGAGCTATTTGGTTGCCTTCCAAGAGCAGTGGAACTCTATCAAAAGTAAATTCATTCTTGCCAGAGATATGAGAATGAACTGTTCTTTGTTCAATGTGTTAAAAAATGCAGCAGGCAGTTTTGCTTGCAACAGATAACACCCCGTGCACACTCAATCTGCTATTCAAATTTGCATCTGGAATTTGGTAGCTCAGGAACTGATCCAAAATGCAGCTGAGAGCCTTGGAACAAATCAAAGCTGTGTCTAAAGCCCCGGAAGTGCCCTTACTGCTGGCTGCTTGCACGCTTGTCATGCAAGTTGAAGCGTGTTTCCTTTTCTTCTTCTTTTTTTCCTTCAGGGTTTTAATTATATCTTTCCCTTCGAGGAGAGGGAAGGTAGTTTGCAAAGCCAAGAGACCAAAGCACTTCAGTTCTCTTCACGGGAGAATTATATGTGATCTATGGGCCTGTCATTTGGAGCTGTCAGGTGCATGAAATGAACAGATAGCTAGGAAACTGACATCTTGCTCACATTCCTGGGAAGCAAAAGACTTTGGTTCTTGTTTGTGTGTGGAGAATCATCTGCCCTGGAAGGCAAAGGCATTAAGTATCCTTCTCCTCCTTGCCCCTCCCCTGCTGAGTACTGCTGTAACTTGTTACTCCATCCTCACCTCTGATACTCTATCTTTCCTACATTTGGACAAATTGAGGGCTTGGACTACCCTTGGCTGATATGTGGTGTTTAGGTGCAATCTCGTGTTCCACGCTTAATTGACTGAAGATGTGACTATGCCTGCTTCATTCCACATCAGCCTCTAACACAAAGACGCTGGGCACACAGCTACAGTTTAGGGCTTTGATCTCAGCTCATGACTGAAGTGAAACATGATACTAGAAAATGTAACCCCTTTGGAGGGCCTCTGAGACTACAAATGACAAGGTCACCTTCCAGGGCCTGCACTTGGCATCTTTCTGATTGGGTAAGGCCCAGATGTCAGGTTGGAGGTTTGGGGAGGTGTCTGGAGCTTTCCTTTGCTTTCCCCATAGAGTGCTAATACTTATAGAACATATTCACGAGTGGTCTATAAGGGCTTGTGCGTCTAGCATCATTTGTACTGTGAAAGTGGCTTGTATTTAAATGCCCTAAAGTGTGACCATTATTTTAAAATGGACAAATGGAAGCTGTTTATCCAACAAATATGGCTGCCACTGATGCTTTGAATTTGACAATTCAAGGATTCCTGTGAAAGAAGTGGATGATTTAATACAGTAGCATCCTATAATCTATGGATATCAACATCTAGTTAAGCTGCATAGATAGTTCATACTGTAGACTCTTATTTTGTAACTTAAAGTTCTGATACTCATAAGTGAACTAGCCTACCAATGATAGGCATTAAGGTTTGAAATGTATTCAAAATCTGTTGACTGTTCTTTTATATCAGTATATCTCTTATAATTCCTTTAGCTATTATGTTCATTTATGTGGCAATTATCTAATTAAGTCTTATGGTAATATTAACGTGAAGTAGGAAACCAGCATTTATCCAGCACCCGCTAAGCGTTTTACATACATTGATTTCGGTTTGCTCAGCATATATGTAGTCCCTTTGGATAAAGTTTACATCAAAAGCAGGAAAAAAAACCAGTGAACAAAACAAAATATTACTACATGTTAAATATTCCTTATGTAAAATGCTTGGGACTAAGTGTTTGAGATTTCAGATGTTTTTGTTTTCGAACTTTGGAATATTTGTATGTACATAATGTAAGGTCAGACCAAGGCACGACTGAGACCACCGAGGCAGGCAGAGTCTAAGCAACATGCGATGAGTTTATTGGCATCTGGGTGCAGATGGGCCAAGGGTGAGAAGGCCATTGGCACTGAGAGGAAGGTGCTCATGGTCATATGGAGCATTTTAGGTGTGGGGGAGGATTGGTCAAGAGGGTGGAAAATTTTGGAGCCCCATGGGTGATGGGCCTGGGCCTGGCTGATAAACGGGGTGGTGGTGAGAGCAGCAGGGAGGCTGCTGGGTTGTTGTTATCTCTGTTCTCCTGTGGATGCGGGTATTGGGCCTGCTTGGGCGGGGTCCAACTTGGGGGACCCGTCACATAATGAGATAATTTAGGCATGGGACTCAAATCTAAACACGAAATTTATTTATGTTGCATATTAACCATATGCACATAGCCTGAGGGTAATATTTTTAGTGTACCTGTAATTTGACTGTGACCTTTCACATGAGGTTAATTTTCTGCTTGTAGCATGTCAGCACTTAAAATGCTTTGAATTTGGGAGCATTTTGAATTTCAGATATTTTCAAATTATCGTTTAATTTGAAGTCTTGTGTGATGAAGACAATAGTTTTCTTTATACGAAAACGTTCCCTTCTGTCATTCCTGTGGTCACAGAATTTATCTAAAATGTTATCTAGAACCTTCTGATACTTCCATGGGAAAGCTTGAATGTGATGAGTCACAGAGTTAGTTTTCCTGAAACAATTGTGCACTAAGGTCATTGAAGGGTTTTGACACAGGCTTTCTTCCATTGCTGGTTAATACTTTATTGTTTAAGGAGGACCACTTTCTTTAGAATAAAACTCTCTAACAGGCTTCCAGTCACTTGTGAAATAAACCATAGAATGGCAAACAAAAGCAACTAGACACAAAGGAATGTGGGTATTTAGGGCGGTTTCTTTTTGTATGTACATCCACAAAAGAGAGTTTAACATTTTTAAACCCCTCTGTGATTTCACTAAAACAGGCAAAGTGTACCTATGAGTTTGTGACAGTATTCCAGTTTATCTGGAGCTCCATACCTCGATAATGCCTTTCCCTTGGGCCTTCCTGACATCTGTGGATTCTGAGCCTTAGGTAGTTGGCAACACAATGTGATTTAATTCAGTACTTTTCCACGTAGTGGAATGACTTTGAGGGTGTGTGCAATTGCTTCTGGTAATCAAATAAGGATAAAGGAAGAGAATTCTTCCATTCCTGTGTGGTCATGTGTACAATTTCCAATAAGCAAATTTCTGATATTTTCTTTATCTTCAAGAACCTTTCAGGATCTTAAAAAAAAGATTCTCTCATCTGTGTGCAGTATCAAGTTGAGTAGTGTTGACTTAAATTTTTCTTTTCTTATTGATGACAAGATAGAACTGAATAATTCACGTGACTAATGAATTGTTTTCTCTTTTTGTCTTTTCCTTTTCATGGCAGTCACTATGAACCAGACCGTAGCACACTTAAAAAAAGGGAATGGGAGCGGAGGAATCAAGAAGTTCAGCAAGAAGATGACCTCTTTTCTTCAGGCTTTGATCTTTTTGGGGAGCCCTACAAGGTAGCTGAATATGTATGTAATTTATCTTTCTGGAAACTTATTGCTTGTTTTGTTTTGGAACTCACCTATCACCATTTAACTTATTTTGAAAGCATGCAAATCAATTCCAGGAGAATTTATTTTACGAGGGAAATCTGTGCATATGCTGTATTTGGGACAATTTCAGGTTTCTGAGGAAGTCTTCAAGGACAAAGCCCATCTTCTTTGGGAAGCATAGTAAGATTGGAAAGAGAATTGTGGGACTTCTTATTTCTAAGGAGCCCCTTACTGCCCCAAATTTGTTCCAGCAAGGAAAGCCCCTGCCCCCCGCTGTGCCTTCCAGGGCTTCTGTGATGAGCCGGGGAAGCCCTGCATACTCTAGCAGAATGTCAAAGGATATATACCTATTTCTCTTCCCAATCATGCCACCCATTGCAAGGCCATCGCTTTTTTTTTTTCCATTTGGGGTTGTTCACAGCTGTTAAGTGGTTTGAGTGCCCTTTGAAAATCACAGTCATAAGATAAAGGAAAAAGCCAATCAGTTTTCCTGGTAGTAATAATCATGGGTTAAAAGATTGCCTCAACCAGAGGGGATAGTGTAGTTAGGCTGATTTTCTAGTGGTATTCTAGCTAGTGTGTAGCTCCAATAAGAATCAAATTACTATATCTACAAGTGTTGATTTTACAATGAATGTCTCTGAACTTTCTATATGAGGTGGGGTTAGGGGTGACTTGGAAGAGCTTATGATAGAAGAATCATTGAATTCCTGGCAGCTGGTTGGTTTTCTTTTAATTTATTAGGAATATAATTTTTTGTAATAAAACCAAAAGGATGTAAGAAATAAAACAATAATGAAATTTTTCAATAGTTGTGATTTTAAAACATTGTTTAAAGGGCAATGACTTCTAGAAAAGGAACATTCTTAATAAAGACAGAGTAGGTCCAGATACTGTACTACTTCAGGGTAAAGAGTATGCTGTTTGTCTTGGTGGGTAGTGACATCAGTCTTGTTGTCTTGTTCAAAACAAGTAAAGAGTTCTTGATTGACACATCTGTGTACTTTTCATGTTTGCTAATCCTAAGAAACAGACTCAAGTCACCTAAGCTACTGATTTCCCATCTGTCACTAATAGTATAATTCTTTAAGAAAGCCTTTTTCCTATCTTAATTGATTCAATTAATATACCGCCTTTGAATGTGTGCATTTAGATGTATGATTAATTTAACCAACATTTTTGAAGGCCTACTATGTGCTGGTCACTCTCTTAGATAAGTGTGCATGGGGGGGGCGGTAAAACATAGTCCCTGCCTTCAAGGAAGTGTTAGTCCAATGGCAGAAATCATCATGAACAAATGATGACATGACTGCATGGTGACTGTGAAAGAGATAGGCAGGAGAAAGACCAATGAATACTGTGTACCTCAATCTAAAGACTTTGAACATGATTCTCGGCATAGAGAAAAGTCATTACAAGTTTTTCAGTTAGGGCATAACCCTAACAGGGCAGATAGACAATTTAGAAAGATGGTGTTGGGCAGTGTGGAGAGTAAGTAGAATAAGTTAGAATACCGAGTATTAAGAAGGACTGAGAATTCTGGGGAGCGGCAGAATTTAGAGTGTAAAAGTGCTGGTGAGAGCAGAGATGAGGAAGGTAAATTGAAAAGGAATCATCAAATAGGTAGGAAAGGGAGTCAGAAAGAAATATTTAATAAAAACTAAGGGAACAGATGATTTTATGGAGAAATGATTTGCTAGTCACATCCTTTAGCAATGTCGGGAAACAAAAGACTGGGACCTTGTTCCACTCAGTTTTCCCTTTCTCCCCAATATCTTCCAATATTTTCCCAGAGGAAATTTTTAAAAATACAAGATGGAGAGCAGGTAACAAATCATGAGCTAGGGGGAGTAAGATGGGCACAGAACACTGGAATGAGAAGAAAGCAAGAGAATGATGGTAGAACAGGAAGCCTACTATCAGCTGTAGCTCTACTATCTTCAACGTTTGCTTTATTCTCCATTCATAACTTTTAATCTCTCAATTAATGGTCTTGTACCTTTAAGATAATTACCATCTCTTAACAAGGACTATTTTATGGATGCATATTTATTTTTAGATGTTAGCAGTGTATTTTTAAGAAAGCAGCTGAAAAAGAAAGTATTCTCTGAATTGTCAGACGTTTTTAAAAGCCATCTATCTTGACACCACAAGGGTACATCAGGTACAGACACAGATGTAAACATTTAGTCTTGTGCAGGGCCAGCCTGATATGTGATTAGTAGTTTATTGCCTTTGTGCCCCTTTATGGGAAAAGGCCTTTGTTCTTGAGTCAGAACTATGAAGGAAAGGGATCATGCTAACAGTTGGTAAACTAGTAGTTTTTTTTCTTTCACCCTTGCTTTGATGATAAGTTGGCATCTTGTGTTGTGTCTGTGTTCAAGTTTCCCTGGAAGATCACTGAGGAATATTCCTCTTTTTTCCATCATTTTATGATCCTAGAATTGATGTGGACCTCCAAAGACTCCACAGCCTAAAACTGAGCTGGACGATCTTGGGATGTGTGGCTGTCAGTGGCAATGGGAGTTCTAGGGCTGGCTGACAACCCATTTGTAGATATGAGAACATAACACAACTATTCTTTAGGATTACAGTGGGAATCCTTATGAAATAGAAGATCAAACTTCTTGGTGGTGGATCAGGACTTTCAGGAAGTTTCTTGCTACCCTAGAGCTAAAACATTGTCTGATCACTTATCCAGTAGCATCGGTGCTTCCTAACCAGCCAGCATGAACTCCAGTTCTAAAACCAATGACCCTTCCTTGGCTGGAAGAAGAAATGATGATCTCTCGTATTCCTTCCTGTTTGCTTCCTGTTCTTTGCTTCACCTCTACTACACTCGGAATGAAAACAATGTTGACCTCTCCCAGATTTAGTTGTTGGTGGGAAGCATCTTTCTCTGGGGCTGCTTTCCTAGCTTATAACTTTCACACTGGAGTTTGTGCTGTCCTGTTGAGAAAGATGTCTTCAAAAGTGACTAAGCGAGATGAAGTCATTTGATCTGTGTAGGTGAGAGTGGGAGGACTAGAGAGGCTCTGGCCTGTACCCACTGTGCAAGGCACTGTGCTAGGGCTTTGTGACTGTGCTTGTTTGGCTCTTATAACAAGTGAAATCCATGTTTTCCACAGACTTCTCCTGAGGAATTCTAACTCAGAGAAGTAAGGTGGTGTTTCTGCACCTTTAGATCCTTGTACACTGTGTATTCAGATTTTGCACCCCATTCTTTGTGGTTCTGTCTGTGTAACAGGAAGATGTTTATGCTCTGACAGGAAGTAACAAACTTGCTAAGCTTATCTGCTCGTTGTTTCTCTGGCCCATAGTTTCCTCCTTTCTGAGATGAATCATCGTAGTAACACTACTTAACAATCCACAGCTTGTTACAGCTCCATGAGAATGAGGAAATTGATGAGAAGAGAGGTGTCAGTGGCTTCTCCCATGTCATTTGTGCCAGGACAGGCAAAGTCCAGATGGAAGCAGAGCTACTCTGTTGACTCACATGGTTGTTGTAAGGATCCAGTGAAACAACCTGGAAAATCTTGCTCTGAACCCTCTAAAGTGCTGTACAAATTCAAGGCATTGTCACTTGTATAATTAGCATAAAGAAAAAAATAACAGTGTACAGCTTAGTTTATCTATGAAGATAGTAGGATTAGAATAAAAGAATTACTAATACTTTAGCAGCAATAAAAACGAACCTTAAAACTTCAATTATTTTGTTTCTTTTATTAAAAAGAAATACTATGGTACAATAACCTCCTAGCACATTAGTCTGGCAATGAAATTATACTACTTATTTGTAGACAGCATTAGAAGCAAACTGAGGGAAGTTTGCATTTCCTAAAGTAATGAGAGGCAAAAAGCTTAAATGAAGGACTGCTGTTAGTCATGAGCCACAAACCAGACATGTAATTTATGCCTGAAAAAAGTTGGAAAATACATTTCCTTGATGATGGAGAAATCGTGATTACTTACAAAATAATGGCTACAGAGGTTACCTTTAAGGAATCAACCAATTATCTAGAATGGGAAGTAAAGAACTGGCCAAACTGAGAGAAGCCAATAATTGATTGAAGTGGCTAAATTTCATCTTTGCCATGTTTATAATGTTTGATCGAAACTGCCAAGAACACCCGGCTCCTTAATAGGATTACTAAGACTCTGGAGGGTAAAAAAGAACATTTAGTGTGAATCAGAAGTTGCTATGGTACATAATGAGAGCACATCGTGTAGGTGTATATCAATGTATCTCAGGCCCATTGGGTTTTCTATCCAGTGGATCTCATATCTACATCTTCAGAAATTTAAAAGCTGGTTGACAATTTCCCATCTCCAGTCATGGAGAGACAGAGAGTTTACTCTGGCAGCCTGTACTGGACATTATTTGGTGATCATTGACCACTGGACTTGAAGCTCCGGGTCTGTATGTCCTCTGTGCCCGACTTTTCTTCTTGCATGTTCTGAGTTTACCAATATGTCACAAGAATGACCATAGCAATTCGGACCTGTAGCCACAGCACATCTGTTATGCAAAGCCTTTGGATCTTTCTTCAGTTGGCAAATCACAGTGGCACCAGTGAACGCGACTTTGAATTGTTTGTTGTGTCTAAGGGAGATGCCAGGCCTCCATCCCTACAGGCTACCCCAGCTCCACCCCTATGTCATAGTGCTGGAGGAAGCCACACACCTGGAATGTATTGGCCCAGATACTTTGCCTCCACATGCAGCTCTGCCTTGGCCGAGTTAGACTTCAGTGTGATGCTCTTGGTTTTCAGACATTATGAGAAAAAGCTACACACGGAGCATCTTTGCATCTTCAAAATTGGTGCTGAAAAATGATGTGTTTTATTGTTCAGAGGTTCTTGTAAATGAACCAGTGGAGAAATTCTTTTTCACATTTGAATATCAACTAGGCACTGGTCTTATTTAATGAATGGAGACCTTGCTTTTTTCATCAGCCAAAGATAAGTCTTTGGCCCAGGAACTTTTCCTTTTGGCTTTAGCTACCAGGGAGCTCAAATGTCAATGTGTTGGTCAGCCAACCAAATCAGCCTGATTTTTGCCTTTCTATGTACATTTTTCTCTAGGCCTTTGCAGATTATTTATTCTGACACAGGCAGGATATGAACTTTAGTTTGTTTCTGTAATTTTAAGCAACACTTTATTGGATACTTTATATGCATTAGGCATGGCGCTAAGTTTTGGGTAAACATGAATAAGAGTGATCTCTGATCTTTAACAGTTATAGTTTTATTCTGTGAAAGAAATTTTAGCATATATATGTGTATAAATATATACATGTTTATATTTCATTAATAATAATTGTTAATGTATAGATAGATAAGAGGAGATTGATTTTCTAGACATATTCAAACTTTTATTTTCTGCCTTAATTTTATTTATTTAGACACAGTTTTAGATATTGACCAATTCAGAAGTTCTGCTAATTTCAAGCATATTTTAAAACCTACATGTGAAAAGAATGTGTAAGCATGCCTCAGAAACCCAGATCATTATAAGCATAAACACAAGTTAAGAGACATAAAAACTAGACACACGTTTTCCCACTGAGGACAAGATGAACATCTCTTCTATTTACTCCTGAAACAAGAGTAGGTATGTGGCCACCATACCTCGTAAGTGTAGTGAGGTTATTAGATCCTGATTGATGTTGGCCCAGAGAATCGGGATGACTTCTCTAGGCCATGCAGTTTTTGCTGGTCTCTGTAATGCCTAGGGACAAGGTTGTGATTCTGTAGTGTTGTTTTCCCTGGTAGTGTCAGATCCTTGAATATAGCCAGGTATCAGTATCAGTTAGCCGTACAGTTATCTGGCCCAAGAGGCAATCTGTTTGAGAGGCCAGAAAACCCCTGAAGATGTTTAAAGCTTGCATCGAGTACTTTCTGGGCCCTCAGCATGATGACATTTCTTTGTTTTATATTTGGGGATTGATTAGAGAGAGAACTGGCTTTGGCTGCTGCCCAAATAGTTCATTGTGCAACTCAGGTTAAGGAGACTGCTATATGCAAAGAATTTATTCTTGCCTTTGCTAAGAAGTAATGTCTACCATTAAAAATGACAATCCTAGGGAATTTTAGGGGATAAAAGTGATTTTTACCCATCTCTGTCTTTTAAATATGTCTTTCAAATGTACTTTTGAAAATGGAGATATTATTCAGCAGAGGATTATACAGAATGTTAATTGTTTAATATCTACTTCAGCACCAAGGTTGCATATGATGGAATACAAGCTGTTCTTAAGGATAAGCAAACTAAGATCAACATGTATTTATTGGATTTCTAAAGATCCCTACCCCCTGCAGAACTCCCTTAGCATGTATTCAGCATACTTTTCCTTAATCTTTGAAATTCATATTTCTCTAACTGCCTTCATTTCTTTGGAAGTGTCTTATATGATTTAACATGTGATGTGAGTGAAATACTTCCTATGGTACATGTAGATGGTGCTAATAATGAGGCCAAGGTTGCTAGCTTGCTCCTTTCTGTGATTGTTCCTTCTTGGTATCCTTTGTTGGTCCTCTTCTTCCTCCAGTCTCTTCAAGGTTGATGTTTTCCAGGGTTGGCGCCTGAGCCCGATTGATCTTCTCATTCTACATTTCCTTTTCCTGGGTGATTTCATCCATTTCTAGCACTTCACTCTCCATCCATCTGCATATTCTTTCATCTTCACATACAGAGAACAACACACAGGCATACAGTGTAGGGTTAGACTGAGATCCCAGACTTGGGTAGGTGTACTCCCTGAGTACAACTGGAAACTGGGCACTTTTGAGGGCATATGACATACTTTAGATGTTAAACATCTATCTTTAGTGGAAAGTCTACCAACGGGGAGGTGGTCGCCCTCTTCTGTGCGTGGGGAGTATGCCCAAGGCTTCTGGGATCTGAAGGACACCCACAGCAATGCCTTCCCTATCTAATGGCCCGATTGCTAGATGGCTCCATGAACAATGGTAGCCTTCTTTGATTGCAACATGTTGGGCCAGATTAGTGCAGCCTAGGCCCAAAGAAGTCCTTTGCCCTTCTGAATTCAATAGCTTGCTTTGAAAACCTCTTTGTCATGTAAAGAAAATAACAAAAAGTGATTTTCAAGGATGAACAACTTGAGTTTTCCTCAAAGTCATTTCCAAGTATATAGTTACCCACTATTTTTTAGTCATGAAAGCTTTGCTTTCTTTATTGCAAAAACCTATTTAGGAGCTTAATTACTTTAAAAACAATCACAGCCATTTTATGTGATTAGTATATCCTACAGGAGATGGTGAGCTGGTCTTTTGATTGTCCATACATTGATTTGATTGCCTCTGTAGTTCCTACACATTAGGCTAACATTACTTTGAAAACATTACTTTGTTTTGATTGACTTAAACAACTTTAAATTTTGGAATAAATTTTTCTAAATCACTGAAAAGACACAGGAGAGCTTGAGTCACTGTGGATCAACAACTGCATCGTTTCAAAGTAAATGACAGTGAATCATCAACATGTAAACACAGTTGCCGCCATATTGTAGGCACACACCAGTAACCTATACAGCTCTTTGATTAAAAGCATTTAAGTCATAAGTTAGCTCAATTAGATGTCTTGTTTAACACCATACCTTTGCTAAATTTCACATAGTCAGGATAGCACAGTATAACTGAGTTTCTTACCCAATGGCCTAAGCCCTTTTCATGGTATAATGCAATACAAAGGCTGATATGTCAGAAATATATGTCAGTGGAACATTCCATTATAGTTCCAGTGATCAGTAAATGGAAGTTGTTAATCATAATGTAAATTTACATAATGTATAATGTAAAAATTCAGCTCATATGACCTAAAATAAGTATTTTTCTGATAAAATTAATAAATTATGTAATTTCAAGACTTTCTCCCACTGAACATGTTTAAGAGCAGGCTGGGAAGCACACCAACTGTTAATCATACACACTCATTCCAGGAGGCTCTTTCAGTAGCATTATTGATATTTCTCTTACATAGCACATGAAAAGTATAAAATTATATGGCAGCATGACAATTTTAAAGAACCCTATCTGCTAGTCTACTTAAGGCATCTGTTTGAAACATTAACATTAGGAAACACAAACCTATTCATTCTCTCTCCTCCCACCCCCATCTTTTTGTTATTTTAGACAAACAAAGGTGATGCCCTTGCCAACCGAGTCCAGAACACGCTTGGAAACTATGATGAAATGAAGGATTTGCTAACTAACCATTCTAATCAGAATCATCTAGTGGGAATCCCAAAGAATTCTGTGCCCCAGACTCCCATCAACAAAAATGAACCAAGCTTTTTTCCAGAACAAAAGAACCGGATGATCCAATCTCACCAGGATAATACTCACCCCTCGGCCCCAATGCCTCCACCGTCTGTCGTGATACTGAATTCCACTCTCATACACAGCAACAGAAAATCAAAACCTGAGTGGTCACGAGATAGTCATAACTCTAGCCCTGTACTGGCAAGCCAGGCCAGTAGTCAGCCAAACAAGATGCAGACTTTCACCCAGGACCAGCCTCAAGCCAAACTGGAAGACTTCTTTGTCTACCCAGCCGAACAGCCTCAAATTGGCACAGCTGAAGAGTCCAACCCATCTTTAAAGGAAGACAGTAATCCCAAGGCTGGCGGAGAAGATGTTTTCAAAGAAATCTTTCAGTCCAGCTTGTCAGGAGAATCTGAATTTACAGTGCAAGCACCCGGGTCTCCCCTGGTTGCTTCCTCTTTGTTAGCTCCTAGCAGTGGCCTTGTGGTTCAGAACTTCCCTCCAGGGCTTTACTGCAAAACAAATATGGGGCAGCAAAAGCCAACGGCATATGTCAGACCCATGGATGGCCAGGACCAGGTACCAGACATCTCTCCAACACTGAAACCTTCCATTGAATTCGAGAACAGCTTCGGGAATCTGTCATTTGGATCACTTTTGGATGGAAAGCCCAGTGCAGCCAGTTCAAAGACTAAACTGCCAAAGTTCACGATCCTCCAAACAAGTGAAGTAAGTAATATTTAAAGTTTTGTTTCATTGTTTAGTTCGCTTTTCTAACCTCTATTACAGAGTATTCAGACAGCTCTTCTTTACTTTATTGGGCTGAATGTGAGACTCTTCAAGGTCAGAGTCTGATTCTTGATCTTCTGTCACTTGTGACATGACTGATTAACACTCTCCAAACACAGTTCCCTCTCCGAGATTCGGAATGACAAAAGACATGTTGGGCTGAGTGAATGAAACCTTGAAGTTATAAAAGAGTTTCAGAAAATATATTTGAACTAGTATTGCATACAAATTAATAACATTGGAGATTTTAATTGGTCCTAAGCAGTATAAGGTTCACGAAGCATTGGTGAATTACTCAGTGTAGGTCTTCACTAGCCAATACCATGTTATAAACATAAAACCCAGAAGTCCCTTAAGGTGCAAGAATGTCCAAGTGTGATTTTTCTGGAACCTGAATTTTAGTTTCCTGAGTGCTTACAGGGCTATTTCGAGGCACGATCTTAATGTCACCTTGCGTATCCTTCAGTTCTTCCCCTGCATCACCTTCTTCCACAGGTGCCTTCATACACAGGTGCCACTTATCCACTCTACCTCCATCCCTTCTGTCAAAGCAGAAGGCATTGTGAGCAACAGAACTCCAATGAGCTTAGAATGACTAAATATTCTACCTATGTCAGGAGCTATTGCCTTGTAAAAGAGAAGTCCAGAGGGACAAAAGCCTCTCTCAAAGGAGCGAATCGCTAATGATTGGATTCCAGGCCCTGTGGCCCCTGGGTGGGGGACATACACGGGGCTGCCCCTGAGACACCACCATGTAAGCGGCTGCCTACTGCGCCTCAAGCACTTGATTGGAAGAAGCCACTGCCTTTAGATTGGATTCTTCTTACTGGTGACTAAAGGCTTGAAAAGACACAGAGGAAGAAAGTAGGTTAAAATTCTTACTCCATAGGAGTGATGGGCAGCCTGTCTGAATTGTTGCAGACTCCAAGGTAGTGGTGTGTGAAGTAGAGGAGTCTGCTCCATGAGCCCTCTGGCTCATCTTCCCCTCTTCCTCCTCAGCAGACGCGGTGCTGTCAGTGGACATTGCCAATGCAAAGGACGGGAGGCGTGGGGCTGTTGGTTGGACTCTTGGGACATATGTTTTTAATATTGTTTCATTTCTGAGGCCATTTTGCTTTTTGTGTCATCATCCATCAATTCTTGTCAAGCTTCCTCCTAAGTATCCCTCCAGCCTGTCACCTCTTCTCCACCCTCCCTGCCTTCAGACCCTCTGACAGCCCCTCCTAAGTGGTCGCCCTCCCTCTAGTCTCACCTCTCTTCCCACCATCCTCCATAAGGGCTGATCTCATAGGTGGATCTGACCATGGCACTTCTCACCTTCAGTTCTTCATCCACCTTTCTGCCTCCCATATACGCTCTTCTCTGTGGTTCCATCCTCCCTTTCTGGCCTCTCATTTCACCACTTTTCCATCCGCTGATGCAACACCAGCCATGTAGAACCACCCATGGTTCCCTGTCATGTCATGCTCTGTCATGCTTCCTTGCTCTTCTGCCTGCTGTCCCCTCAGCTGAGAATCTATCCCCACCCTCCTCTGTCTTCCCAGTAGACTCCTGTTTCTCCTTCAGGTCTGCTCAGTGGTCATCTTCTCTGCGAAAGTCTCCCTGAACCTCCTAGCTTAATGACAGAGTGCTTTCTCTGGGCTCCTCTGGCACCTTGTTACACATGCCCTGCCTGACGCTTACCTCTCTGTATTGTAGATACTCCTTTGTGTGTCTGTCTCCTCTACTAGACTGTGAGCTCCTTGAGGGCAAGGACTATCTCATCCTCTCTGTATTCTAAGCACCTAGCAAATGCCTGGCACATAATAGATATTCAATAAATGAATGAATGGATTTCAAGAATGGTTACTTGATTACATTTTCCAAGCCATAATGTTAACCAAATGACATAAACAAAGATAGAAATTGATATGGAATTCAACCTCAGCTATATTTCTTTAATTGTAAGTCTATCTGCTTGTGCGCTCTACTGTATAGTTATTGAGAAATCCTAGTCTAATTTCTACTGGATGATGTAATACTGTTTTATTGGTTTTAAAAACCAACGATCTCCTTTGAAAGAGGACTGTAGTGGGAGATTGGGATGTCATGCTTATCACTTTCTTTCTCCTGGCATCTGCTTTTCCCTCCTTACATAGTATTGCCGTCATTCAGGACTGCAGGAAATAGTAGTGCTCCATACAGCAGTCTGCTAGCCCATTTTCATATCATAGTGGAGTGACAGGTCACAGATCCAGTGAGATCCGTTCCATTGTAATCCTCTCTCCTGTACATTCACAAACGGGCTGACCCAGATTCAGAACCGAGTTCATTCTTTCACTTGGTGCTCTGGCACACCAAGGAAAGGTGCACTTTCAAAAAGAATCTGAGCTGTCATCAACTCTGGAGATGATTATCCCAGGAGCAGCCTTTAGTGATGGTGCAAATCGACTTTGATAGAGCTTTGTATGAAAAATGGGTCAGGTGCAAGAAAGTCATGATAGGTGATCGATCAGTGGAGAGAGTATTTATTTTAAAATGCATGTCTCAGGAAGGATTTTAAAGAGGAGCAGAGAGAAGCTTAGGGTACTAAACCCAGAAAAATATACAGAATTCAGGGGCCATGTGAAAACCAAAAATAGGAGGAAAGAAAATGAGAGGTTAGAGGGCCCCACAGAGGGCTGAGAAGAATGTAGATTCAAATATGGAAATAAATATTAACAGGGTAGAGAATTATAGAGCTTTGAACCTAATGGAAATTATGTGGCTAAAACTCTGACCAAGTCTGAAAATTCACCCTATTAAATCTTGATGCACTTTTCAAAAGCACTTAGCATTAGAATCCAGCCCCAGTTCCTGGCGCCAAGAGTTCCAGGGACTAGGTTCTGCATCCCTAGTCACTGTAGCTGTCTTGGCTGAGTGGTAGCATTACTTTGAGTTATTACAAAAAGGCTCATCCACAGAGGAATCATACATTTTTCTGAGCATTCTCAACTCTTTCCCTGACTCTAGTGACAAGAGGTTGACAGGTTGTGCTAGTGAAGTGCATTTGGGGTAGGAGGGAGCCCAGGGAGCTGAATGACCACAAAACAGACATTCTAAGACATGTAGATCAGCAGATAGGATTAGACTTGTGAATCGAAATATTTCAAACTCCTATTGAAATGCGATATATATGTGTGTTTATGTGCCTGTGTTTGTTTAAATTCCTATACCTGTGTATATAGTGGAGAATTTTTTTTTCTTATCTGTGAAACATTTCCATGCTTCGTAGAATTTCTGGAAGAATAGAAAGGATAGTAGAAGTCTAACCAACCTTATTACAAAAGGTCACCGTTTGAATGCAGGTATGTCATTTAAACAAATAATCTGATTAAAACCTTCATGTTACCAAATGTATTAACATTCCAGGCAGCCAAAAGAAGGCTAATGTGTTCTGCAGTTCGGATTGAGAAGAATTTTCTGGGAACTGCATCTGAAAACAGTAAAAGGACTATTCGAATTGAGCGGAAGCCTCGGGTGTCTTGCAGATGGTATTTTATTAGCAAATGAATTTGTTAATAAATATAATTTTGTACATGATTTCATTACAGATGCTTTTGTTTATTCTTACCTTAGGATAAAAAAAATCTGCTGTTGTAGATAGCTCTGCATTTTGGTGCAAGTTGTTATTGGTACTGTTTGGTAACTAAGGAATACACCAATGAAAGGATCAGTGTCTCATCGCTAGTGTCTCAATCCTATGGCGATAAGCTTTTGAAAGTACGATACTAGTGTGTTGAGCATTGTCATCCTAAAGGGTCATTTGCTTTACATGTTGCTCTTGGCTATGATCTAAGGCCTCAAAAGTAGGAGAAGTTTAATGGAACTTATATGAGATTTTTCTAGCTTATTTTAGTGACTGGTATTATCAACCACTAGATGAAAAATTATTGCTCACATTTGTGACTGTGCCTCTTGTTTGATGCCCTATGCAGTGAGCACCGTGGGTATAATTAACTTTATTAGGAAGTAGAGCCTAAGCTCAGGTCCCTTGTGTGAGAAGTGGAGAGAATGCTGGGATCTTTGTAGCGGTGTTGTAGATATGCCCATGCAGCTACACAGAAATGATAGAGGCAGCTCCTCTCAAGCTCAGACAGCTACCCAGCTGCTTTGTGCCACTCACGCAAAGCATTTATCACTGAATGTGCATCAAAAATCTTTTTTGGTCAATTCTTAGGGAAATAAAGTAGTATTCAGTCCCAGGCTACAACTGGCCTAATTTTTACCCTCTCAGGAACAGATATCTTTGAATGTCTGAACACTTTCAGGGTGCCAGGAAAGGCTCTCCACCTTAGCCTTTGTTCCAGAGATGTGTAGAGTCCAGAATGCTTTGTAACCACTCTTAAGCCAGTCCATTCCCTGGTGGTTCCCTTTTTGTTTATGCTTTTTGACTAACCATTCTCATTCCTTAGTTTAGTTGGAATGCGAACTATTTTCCTTACTACACAGTCTCATATTTCCTCCTAATTTTAGTGTCTCCCTAAGGCAGTGATGGTGAACCTTTTAGAGCTTTCAATGACACAAACAGATCGCTGCAGCACGTGTGCTGTAGGTTCCCCACCACTGCCCTAAGGTCATGAAGTGGCTCCATTGAGCATCCAGAAAGGATAGTGAGTGATACCAACAGAACACCAAGTCCAGCATTCTTTGTAACGGAGAGGTCAGAGATGATAGAAGAGGATTCGATTTAGACTGTTTTATTTAGGTGATTAGGAAAGGTGTCCTGAGGAAAAGAGGCTGAAATTATTCTCATAATAGGAAGACAAACCTATCAGACATCAGCGTATGGGAGTAACCAGGGAAAATTTTACAGAAAAATGAATAGGAGATGGATTTTGAACTTGTCCTTGAATACTTAGTGGAATTATGAATCTGGAGGGCACTTCATGTATGTGCATATTAGTGATGGATGGAGAGAATGGCATGTAAGAAAAAGGGAGATGAGACCACTCTAAGGCATGTTCTCAGGATAGGCCAGTTTGTCTGCAGCTGGGACTTTGTAGGACCAAATTGGGATAGGGCTGGAAAGCTAGCTTGCCATTTTCCTTTAATGTGTGGCCAATATGGCAGCCAGGGTGTGATGCTGAACTTGAAATTTCAGCATCCTTGGCTTCCTAGATGACCTAGGGACTTTCACAGCCAACTGTCCTCACCGATTCAAGCAGTAAGTTCTGAGCTCTTCTGGGTTTGTTTGTTGTCCACTCCCCTACAAGAAAGCATATCTCATTTCTTCTGTAGGCACCAAATCTTCCTGTATGAGCGTTCCCAAGGTTCAGTGGCTGTTCTACACCATTTGCCTATGAACACCTACCCTTCATTCATTTTCTGTCTCTTCCATTTGCTCATTGGCATTAAAAAATCTCAGTGATGGATCTCAGTGTTGGCATATTAAAGACCATGCAATTGCCTAGTTTTCTTTTTCTTTCTTTTTCTCCAAGTATCATTATCTCTCATGTATATTATTCTCTAAGGTTGTTTGTAATTGATTCTAGCCATCAGCATCCTGGAACAATGTCAACAATTTCAACATTACAGTTTTTAAATCTAGGAGAGTGTTCTTTTGTTTGTGTCTGTCTTGGTGTTTTTTATTTTGAATCTTTTCAATTTTGACCTTTTCTTGGTTGAAAAGAAGGAAAGAGATTACTTATTCTTACTCTGTAGCAAAATATCAATTCTTATGTTATAGAAATTTAAATTATCATTATTAAAATCATGATATAGCTGAAAACATGACTATGAATAATTTTTGTGATTTTCGTGAGATGGCTGAAAGTAAATCTTTATGTGTAAGGCCATGTGGAATATTATAAACCATGGTTTGGATGAGGTACATTGATATATGGGTTCCACTTCTGGCCTGGACTTGGGTTTTGAACTTGAGAGGGTGATTTTTCCCTTTCTAGGCCTCTTGTTACATGCGGAGATTAGACTCACTTCTCAGTGAGATTTCTCCACTGTGGCTAAGCCCAAATCCACCATGTTTATAGCGTAACTTCAGCCTTTCCCTCCCCTGACCTTGGTCCTCCAAGACTATCCACCTCTGAACAGCAGGGAGGCCTTAAAGCCCTGCCAGCACATTGCTCATTAACTACCTTTCAAAACAATATGGGAATTGCTAAGACTAAGTAAATATGGGCAAACTAGAATTGGCTACTCTTAGAGTTTGACTAGCAATTCAGCCTGGAACATCATTATATTTCAACTTCTTTTTTTTTAAATAACAGCTATATGATACATTTCATTGGAAAGTGCCAAGCTGTGGACTCATCAAATAACCTTCCAATCCTTTTGTCACCATCCCCTAAAATAATGGAAGACAGAGAAGTTCTATCTTCATATTACTTCTAGGAAAGTATTTTGACAGATTCAGTATGCAGCGAAGTGATAAGCTTTTGTCATGGGTGTTCCAAATCATCCTGTTATCACTGGATATATTGATCAGTTGAGTACTTTCTGAGCCAGTCATAAAAAAAGTCTGCTCTCATTCTGCATTAAAGAGTAAGAAAAATTGACAGGTAGATAAACATATTGATTCAACCCAAATAGAAAATGGAAAAGACTGTAGAGATGAGTTATAAAGCTCTTTATGGGTGGTGTAGGTCTGTTTAGTATTTTTTAATTGACATGAGAGCAACTAATCTTTAATTAACCAACATTTAAAAATGTGGTATGCTTTGATTACCAAATCGAGTTTATAATATAGGTGACAATAACAAAAAAACTATTATCTTAATATTTTATTGTTTACAAATGTCTTCATATACATTATCTTATATTGAACCCAATTCCAACAGGAGCTCAGATTATCAGCATTCCCTTTTCACAGATGCTGGAACTTAGTCTCAGAGAAACTAAGGATAATTTGCCTAAAGTCACGTGACCAGCCAGTGGCCATGGCCATGCTGGTCTCACTGCCATTCCCATGATGGCACCTGGTGTACAGTGTACTACTCTGTATGTATGGGTTAACTTTCTAAATGTAGCTTCTCCATTGGCACAATAAGTGGCAAAAACAACAGCTGAAGTTAAAATTCCCTTGCTGGGTTCATATTTCAAAAGTCTGAGCCTGAACACACAAAAAGAGCAATTTTTCTTGCGGCATTACAGGTTACACTCATGTGTTTTTAATTTACAAATATGGTGAGCAGTAGAGCTTTTGCAATATTCCTAAATGAGTAACATGTGACACAATTTGTTAGAGAACCTCTTCTTGGTTCAGAAGGTTTCTGAGTTTTTGTCTCTTGGTGAGATGGCTTTAGCAGAATGCTCAGACAAGAGCTAAAAATCAGGATTTCCATGGCTGAAACACAACTTCCCTCAAGATACATCTTAGATGTAAATGAAGGGCAAAAGAAAGTGGGCATGAAAAATTGCCATAGGGAAGAGTAAGCCTTCTCTTAAATGGTTGAGCTCCTGAAAGAGGATTAACTTCAAAAATTGTTGAGGATCATCAGATAGCAAAAGTAGTTAGCAAAGAGCAGACAGGATCTCTGGCTTTTATTCATAGATACAGGATCTCTGGCTTTTATTCATAGATACTGAATGGCTAAGTCTCACTTTACCTCAGCAAAAGAGTGGCAGTAATTTATAGACTGATCCCTTCCGAAAATGGTGGTAAGAATAAGTGGGCTGAGTAGCTGTGATAGGTCGTTGGGAAGTTTGCAAAACTATGGAAATGGGAGACATATTGGTTTCCTTTAGCTGCAATAACAGAGTATCACCAACTGGGTGGTTTAAAACAACAGGATTTTCTTCTCTCCAGTCATGAAGCCCAAGAGCTCAAAAAAGGTGTCATCTGTGTTGAACTCCTTCCATATTTGCTAGGAGAGGATCTTGCTTTGCCTGTAAATGGCTTTTGGTAGGCTCAGGCATTCCTTGGTTTCTGGCAGCACCACTTCAATCTCTGTCTGAGTGTTTACATGGCCTTCTCTGTATATCTGTGTCCTCTTATTCTAAGGACACCAGAGTCATAGGACTTAGGGCCCATTGGATATGTCAGGTTTTATGTCTAGGTCTTTAACTAATTGTATCGGCAAAGACCACATTTCCAAATAAGGTCCCACTCTGAGGTTCTGGGTGGCCATAAATATTGGAAGGACACTATTTAACCCACTGCAGAGGAATCATTCTTCACATTTTCTAGAGTGAGAGTGGAGGTGGTCCAGGCAGTGTCCATTCTGAAGAGGGCAAGCCAGTCTTCAGGATGGAGCTAGGCACCCCATCATGAGTTATATCATATCACAGTGATCCATACATACCCATGTTTACAGCAGCACACTTTATGATAGCTAAATCTAGGAAAGAGCCTATGTGTCCATGAGCAGATGAATGGATAAAGAAAATGTGGTATTTATACACAGTGGAGTACTACTGCACCATAAAGAATGATAAACTTAAGTCATTTGTAGGAAAATGAATGTACCTTGAGACCATTAATGTTAAGTGAACTAAACCAGACACACAACATTAGCTATCACATGGTTTCACTTATGTTAGAAACCCAAGATATAAATAAAGAGCAATCTTAAAGATAGATAACAACAAATAAGAGATAGATCTTTTGCAAAAGGGAAGTGGACCACCTGCCTCGAAAGTGCAAGGTACCGAGTTTGATCCCTGATGCCAAAAAAAAAAAGCGGGGGAAGAGGATGGGGCGAGATGAATAAGGAGTTGAGATGTCATGTCCATGTACCAACTCCCCATGAGGAATGCAATCACTATATACTGCAAACATGGACTGATAAAAAATAAAAATTGGAAAAACAACAAAAAGCAAAAACAAACTAACAAAAAACAATGTCTGGTTTAGTCTGCAGCAGTTCTCAGCCAGAACCTCTTTAAGCTCTTCAATTTCACTGTACCTATATGAATGACGTTGGCTGTGGACAAACTAAGTACAGTTGTGCAAAATACTCTAAAAAATCTTTTAGTGTAAGTGGTATAAATGTTCTTTCCGGTTACATAATTAAGAAAAAAGAATTTATCAGTGAAGTTGACTCAATTATGAGCCTTATTTGGGCAAGGAAATATTTTGTGTAAAGTAGCTGTTTTCCACTTCAGGGGCTGTGTACTTTGTGTCACAAGTTCTCAAGTCTGGCATTTTAGTGTGAAAATAACCATAGGCAATAGGAGAATGAACGAACTTAGCTATATTCAATACAATGTCATATATGGGTACTGAATGCTGAATGCTTCATATTATCATGCCATATGTCATAAAACATTCTTCTTTTGATCTCTTCCAACCATCTTAAGTATAAGAAGTATTCTTAACCTGCAAGCCATAGGAAAATGGGCAATGGGCTGGATTTGACTGGTAGAACATACTTTACTGTTGACTGCTGAGCTAGATCTAGGCCACATTTCAAACAGCAAACGGTATTTGGCCTGTTGTGTGTGTCATCAACAGGAAGATGGCTTTGAGCAGAGACAGGGGGAAAGTAAGCCTGGTGGCTTTCAGAGAGCAGAATCCTGAGTTCCAGAGAGGAGACATCTGTAGTGAGGGGAAAACTGGCCAGTGGAGTAGAACCCTGATCCAGCCTGCAGGTAAATGGATGCAAATACTTTGTACCTAGGATTAGAAATACTCTTCAGCATCACCACGAATCACACCCACTACTGAGGAAGTCTTTGACCTTAGTGATTCAGGGGAGGAAGATCATGTTGTCTTTTTGCTTTCTTAGAACTGGAGTGACTAAACTCCCAGGGCAAGAAACCATTAGAATGCCTAGGCTTGGGCTCAGAATTACCAGACACAAAGAAGTGATTTCAGAGATAATCACTAAAAGCAAGAAAGTCCTATAATTTTATCAAGGGGAAAGAAGGGCAAAGGTCTTACTCAATTGGGATTCTAGAATCCTTTACAGATCAAAACTAGAGTATGTAGTGGACTGGTGTGAGCAGGTAGGAATGTCTTAGATTCTAAGTTCCAAGTCCTCTTGCATAGCCTGAGACTTTGGGTTTAATGGGGCAAAGTGGTCAATGGCTATGGCAGCCCCTACAGGGTCTTTGTAGCTGATGAGTAGGGGTGTTTGTGTGTGTGTGTGTATGCACACATGTGTCAGGTGCCCATGTGCTCTTTCAGGAGACTGAGAATCTCAGTGGACTTCTGGGGATGGGGGAGAAAGGTAGACAATGACGGGTTTCACTATACTTAGGTTTTTGCCCAGCATCCAGGTTCTGAGGTATCACAGAATGAAGGAGTGGTAAGAGAAAAGATCTATTTTGTTAAAGCTTTAAAGATGAGGTGAAGATGGCTCAGGTTTTGAGAAATACATGGATTGATGGGGAAAAAGTGGTCATGTCATAGCCAGATGAAATGGATTGCATAAAGACTTGGACATTGGTGGGGTTTCAAGGACCACACTTTCGATCATATAAGGATATCATGACAGCTCATTGCTTAAAGTAGGTGTCTTAGAGGAATGTTACAATTATGTTGTAATTTTATTTCAAATGTTGATGTTGGCAGAAGTGCCTGCCACATTGCATTGTATCAGGGATTGTTACTCACGTGGAGTGCAATGTGGCTGAGGAGTGTTGGACTTGGGTGAGAAGATGGCCCAGTCTCTAAAGTCAATCTGTTTCTTGACCTTTTTTTGCTTGTCAGGATGGCCTGTATTCATCTGGGCCTTGATGCAAAGTTACTAGGGGAAGCGGCCAGTTTCCTCTGGGAGGCCTAGAGATGCTTTCCCTGAATACCTGCAGACAGTTTTGACCAGGATGCTCATTCTCAGTGGAGTCTTACCATATGTTCTCTCCTGTGTGCCGAGCCTCTCCACCTGTCTTTCTTAGCTATTCTCTAATTACTTAAACAAATGTAGCCTTGTTAAGATGGGAAGATCTAGCTTCCCTTCCCAGTCAAGATTGAAAAGGGCCCACTAGAGACTTCATTCTGAACTCACAATCCATTTGTAATCAATCTAGAAGAAGGAAGTCTTGTTTAGTGCTAGAGGCAGCTACAGTGGTGTTGTTGAGTCATTCTGTCAGTCAGTCAGTCGTTCAGTGGGCTTTTATCAAGTGTTCATTGTACTCCAGACCTTATGCTAGGAGCTGAAAAACTGAGATGATGACATCTCCATACTGCCTTACTCAAAGAAGTTTGGACTCAAAAACAGAAAAAATTCACAGTGAAGTACAATAGAAGAGTGTTCAGTTTTCCTAGAAGAGTGTTCAGTATCCTGCAGGAGCAGAGAAAGAATGTCTGAGGTGTTTAACAAAACTTTTTCAAATAACTTGCATGCTAGCTCTTGAAGCATGGTTGGAAAGTTCCTTGGTGAAGAACTGATGTGGATATTTCCTGTAATATGAACCCACATCAAGTTGATTTGGGACTCTTGACTCCTGAGAATCATGGTGAAAACTATCAGCTGTGTTTGGTGAGTTTGCAAGTGAAGATTAAGGGCTTAGTGTTAGCTTCTACTGATGGGGCATCTTTTAAACCACTAAAAGGTATAAGGTGTAAGCCTGATATTGTTTTAGAGAAGTCATGTCACCCAAGGTGTAGCAGAAGGTGGAGAAAAGTGAGTAACAAGCATGAAAAGGCCAGCGAGTTTTGAGCAGGAAGATCATGGTGCCAGCTGATCTAATATTCCAGTCCAGAAACACTAGCAATTTGAGCTAGGACCACTTTTTGTGGCTGTTTCATGGGATTCTGTGATTAATTAGATGGACCATTGAGAGGAAGCCAACAGAGCGGCATCTAAAATGACATTGAGATTTCTAGCTGAGGCAAGCGGTGGATGGTGACTCCATTACCCGACATTCCTATCTTTCACACTCAGATTTCCACAAAGCAGGTAAGTTTCTCCTTTTATCTCTTTTATTGTCATGCTGTCATGATATTATAGGCTTTGAATGTCATGATATTTGATTAATATTTGGGCAGTGTTTCTTGTGTGAAGCTATGTGCAAAAAGAACCATTGTTATTTTCCAATGCTTCAGTGAAGAATTTATTTCCTACAAATGGCCTTTTTGGTTCACCACTTAAAAATTAATATCTTTCCTCAGAAAGATTTTATGGTACATTAGAGAGCGTGGGGAAATATGCTGAACACTTTCTTAGAAATCAGCGAAATGGAAATGACTATTTCCATTAGTTATTCAGTATATTAAATATTAAATTATGTTTTGTATTTTGTAATTTTTGAAGTCAAATGAACACATTTCCAGTTAAATTTATTTTGTAATGATAGCTATGGTCTTTGCTACTATCCTTCCTGACTTTTCTCCTTTACACAGAAGCTGTCTCCACGATAACGTGTTTACAGTGGAGAGTTGGAGTGACTTTACAGTCAACACTAACTGCTCTCCATATGTAATATTGTGGGAGAAATCACATCCTTTGATTTTGATGGAGTTGGTGTAGGGTTATTCTGAATGGCTCTCTACGTAAATTGTTGCCTCAAAAACATGGCTCAACTCCCTTGTCTCTATTTGGTATACACAGTCGTTGCCTTTCATTTAAGGTCAATGTATTTTGGCCAGCAGAAACTGAATAAAGGAGCAAAATTGAGTGTATAACATTTTGCACTCAATAGTTCCTAGGGTTACAATTGGGTTTTACAAATATAGGGAAATTAATCATAATGTACTTACTTAATTATACTCATCCACTCCTCTTCTGTTCTCTATTGTTTGAACTTCTGTCTGTGATCCCAATATACTTTCTTACTTTAAAATTACTGTAAACGCAGAGACTTTGGAACCTGATTGTCTTGTTTTTTGCAATAGAGAACGTAGAAGGCCACAAAAAGGAGGTCTCACCAAAAGCCTTTACCACAGCTAACTACAGAATTGAGCCCTGAACTCTCTACTCACAATCTAGGCAGATAAAATGAGCTGCCTCTTAAAGAACATCTTAGATTTCATTCATGCACATGGCTTTAAAATGTGGCATTCTGAGAAAACGGAGTCCTTATTTTCTTTGAGTAGGGACTGGGAAGTGGCTGCAAAAGTGCAGTGATGACAGTAGTACAATTTATAGAATTAGAGGATCTTGATTCTGGGAGGACTCTGTAAAGCCCACCGTTAAACTGGCTTACCAGAAGCATATTAATGTGCTTTTAGGCTGTGCATTCCTCACTCAGGAATGGGAAAGTCCTCAAAAGCCACAGGTGGAATTTTCATCTGAGAGCACTGACATATAAAATAATCAAGAATATGATAACACTTGGCCATTTTCCACACCTTAAAGATACAAAGGACAGTTCCTTATTTGATATGCTCCAGCAAACCTATTAGCCATATGAAAAAAGCAACATATACCATCTATATTTTGACCTACGAAGGAAAAGAACTCCCTGTCCCCTAAATATGTTCATTTCTCCTTCTGTGGGGAAAAGGAAGGAAATTGAGGCTGCAGTGTGTTATTGAATCTTCCTGAAATTAGCCTTTAGAATTTAAGAATATTGAAAGATTAAATGCTAATTCCTGCCCCCCCCCACACACACAGAAAAAATATTTTCCTGGCAATGAAAGAAGTAACTAAGTCAAATTTTCAATACCTGATTCTCATAATTTAAGAGAGGCAAGGTTTATTTTGGCTCTCACTTTGTAAAGGTTTCAGTCCATAGTTGGCTGACTTCAAGGCAGGGTGGCATGGCAGAGGAGGGCTGCTCATGGCATGGCAGCAGGAAGCAGAGAGAGATCAAGGGATGAAAAGGGAGAGATCCTTCCAGGCCACACCCCCATTGACCTATCTTCTCCCATCAGGCTCCACCTCCCAAAATCACATTTAGCTAGGACCTCATCAGTGTGCTAATCCACTCGTGAGTATCATGTCTCCCATGATCCAGTTGCCTCCCCCCAAACCCTACCTATGATTGCATGAGGCTTTGAGAGGACATGTAGATATAAGCCATAGCATCTGTTCTATGTTTATGTCCACTAGTTCAGCTCTGATGTGGAGTTAATCAAATCTCATGTTAATGTTTTTCATGTGTTCTTTGAATCATTAAAAGACAAATTGCATTGGGAATATATTACTGAGGAGATATCAGGTTTAGTTTATGCATTTCAATTGCAACATAATTCATTATGGGATTTATATAGGTGGACATAAATATACTTCTGTATAAATGCTGTATAATAAGCAAACCATACTTGTTTACTTCTGAGAAAAGATTACTGTTATTTTTAATGATGATCTGTCAATAAAGTCAAAGTGATATAGGATAAAATGGTTTCACTAATAAATGTTTAAAAATTACGTCTTCATAAATCAAGAGAATATACTACTTTGAGCTGTTGTGCTTCCTGTTTTGAATAAGCCATTCTGCATTTTTTGTCTTTGCATTTCTATTTAATTTGTACATTATTATTTATTCCAATAATTAGTGTTAACTTTCTTGGCAGTAGGCAATATAATTACCTTTAAAATTTAAATGGGATAAAAATGCCTTGAGAGCATGGTTTAGAAAAAGTCTTCATATTTATTTTCAATTGCTTCTTTAATTATTCATTTATGTGGGATTTGAAAAGAATCTTGAAAAGCAGAAAGCCACTAAGAAAATTCCTCCCTGAATGAATGTGTTGGTTTTTTAGTTTGTCGAGAGATGTCCTGAAGATTCATGATGCCAAATTTAAGCTCCATTTCCCATTCGGGTGACCAATCTACCTATGCTTCTCTTAGAACAGCCTGGCCACTTGTTTTCTTCTGATTATCCTGAAAGTAAGTTTCCATCCTTGTCCTGGGCCCTCTCTCTTCCAAGGTTGCATGGCACTGAAAGGAAAACTTGGACACCTCCATTCACCAGGGAGGAGGCAACTACTGCAGCAGCTTCTTTGTAAATTCTCAGGGCCATTTTTTGTTCCATCTCC
Source organism: Heterocephalus glaber (assembly GCF_000247695.1). The sequence continues at coordinate 1,317,134 of NW_004624883.1, forward strand.
TTTCAAGTATTAATACGTAGGTGATTATTTTCTGAAATATGTAAATTAATTAGAAACTAGTTTATAAGCTTAATAAACCTGGTAATTCTGAATAAGCAGCCTCACCTCTAAGAAAAATCAATGCTTCAGTAGATGGGAGGAATAAAGCGAGCCTGATCAGTATTATTAGGAAGAACAAAAGCAATTTCAAGGAAAGGCTGGTAGTTGTTATACATTCATTCACTTAGTATATATTGAGCACATCTACATGTGTAATGTAGTTTTAATCTTTATGAGGGACCCAAAAATGTTAGAAGCGGTGACTGGATTTTGCCAATTACAGTAGTACCTGGCCCAGACCAGGTGCTCATTAAACATACGCTGAATCAGTGTGTGAATCATAGTGTGTTAAAAGATGTGTGCACCTGTATGTGTGAATAATAGAATTTTTATGGGGCTTCATGGGCACTTTATTTCCCTCTCCCTGCCAGAAGGCTTTGTCTTTTCATACTCTCCAACACACCTGCAACCACCTTTGTGTATTTTCCAGGGGGATGTTTTGGTATACTGTTGGATGCCTCAAGATTTGGTTAGGAACACGCATACTCACATAGAAGCACACACACGTATGCATGCACAAAAGCATGCATAATGACAGCATAAAAGCAGCAGGTGACAGATATGTTAGCCGTTGTACGAACTTATAATACTGTCTGGTGAAGAAATAGAAGGAGGGCGGCAGTAAGTGGTTTGGTTTAAGATCTAAAGCTACTCACTTGGTCATCATGCAGGTGACTCGGGTTGGCTTTGTACACTGTGAGTGTTTGGATTGCAGGTCTTAAATCTGTATCATCCTAATTTTAAGAAAACTGATGGAATAAATACTCATTATACACATGAAAGCCCTCATGTTCAGCTTTCCATTGCTTGGCACTTATTTTCTCCAAAATAAAATGAGTAATTATTTGAAAGTACTTTTAGCGCCCACACTATGTGGGCTAAGCTTGTTCCTGGCATCTACAATCCTTTGAATGCAATTACCAAAGGCCCCCTGCTACCATGGGCTATAGCCAAGTGTCATGTGAGTTTCACAGGTTGGATGGGAAAGAGAGGGCTGCCAGCTCAGCTCCCTCTTGAGAAAGATTCAAAGTGCAAGAACTAGCAAACAGAAATGAAGTCTTGTCTGAACCTAGGCACCAAGTAGATATTTCATACATGGCAGGATGGACAGATATTTGGCTCAGTGGGTGGACGGCAGGCACATCAAGCATGCCTAACAATACAGCAAGATTAGAATTTACCTAATGGATCATCAGGGCATACTTTTTCACTTCCAGGAAAAACAAATCTCTTTCAGAACAAGACATTTGTGGTTTGGTTTATCAATAATTAATATTCTATTTTTGATCACAAACTTAGTAGTGTGATCCTAAACTATTATTTTGGTGAGATTTTTGTTTGTTTCCTTGCGCCTGAGCAATTCCAAAAAGTTGATGATTTGGTTAGGTAGAATTACCTAAGCCCCCGAGCTTTGGTGGAATATATCAAGAACCCTGGTGCACAGGAAATGGCAGGTATTATTTTTCTCATTTTCATTCTCATTAGTTTTATTATTAGAAGGACTAGCATTCTGGAAGGTCAACAATGAGAGTGGTTAAGTGTTTTGCTCTACCACACCCTTGCCTCTGGTGACTGAGAGATTAGCAGAGAACCTTACCATGATCTAGCTGATCTGAATTGTGGTGTTGATCACACATACATCAAGAAAGTTGCATTTGCCCTCTGAGCCAAGTCGTTCTCAACTGTATCAGAGAGAGAAGTGATTCTCGCCTCACTTTCTTTAAAAGGCTGTGTGAAAAACTACAGTGCTCTAGATGTGTATGAGTAAGTGCCATGTAAACTGTATGTAAGATGAGGACTCTACATCTTCATTACACCTCTTCAGATGTTTTTATCTGTCCAGCTGAAATTACTTACGTGTTTTTTCAAGCACTGTAGTTTTTTTTTTTTGGTACCAGGGATTGAACTCAGGACCTTGTGCTTGTGAGGCAGGCAGCAGAACCACTGAGCTAAATCCCCGGCCCTAAGCACTGTAGTTGTGAGCATGAATGTATTAGTCTACATAATAGTCAGTGACTGAATGGATTAGCATTTGAGGTTGAACTATCATACTTTGAGCACTTGCTTTGGATATTTATGAACTTTCAGAGTTTCCCATGTGGACTTTGGTATTTTGCTGTCTTGTGGAGGAAGGGGTCTGGAGTAGAGCTGCATTGCTCTTATATAAATTTTGTCCATGTGCATTTAACATGTTTGTCGTAGGTGGGAAATATGTCTTTTTAAATTATAGAGTGTTTATCCAAGGCCGATTTCTCTCCTTTCCATTGATCAGTTGTTAAGTGCAATTTTGCTCCTTATGCTTTGTAGAATGTGCTGCCCTTCCTCCAGCTCAGGCTTTCTCTTGATAAATCCCAGCCCAAAATACTTTGCCGATTCCTGGTCAAGGTTCAGATTTGAGTTCTTCCCTAGTGGTAAGATACTTTTTGTTGGCCTGTTGCCCCTGAGAAGACTACTTTTCTTGGATTGTTGGCTTCTGTTAGCTTTTGAGAATTAGAGAACTATTCAGCTGTGTCCAACCTGTGGTCCACCCTTTTTGTCTTTTGCCTTCTTTTTAAATATACATTAACTATATTATTCATTTGATATGTGGTCCAAGACAATTTCTCTTCACTCAAAAATAAAAAAAAATAGAGGGCAAAAAATGTTAGGCCGCAGTTTGGACATAACTGCTAGAGCAAACTTGCTTTCTGATGACTCTTCAATTAAAATGAAGCTGTGCCTGGTGCACATTAATTTCTTCACCCATGGCAAATTTCTCAGAAGTTACCCTGTGTGAGAGCCTGGACGAATGTTTTATATGAAGCTAGACCTATGTGCAATCTAGATGTGGAAGTCACTAAAATTTTTAAAAGCATCATCATTAGAGAGGAAGCTACACAGACTATTTTAATAAGAATAGAATCATTATAGTTATAAAATAATTAATGGATACAATTGGCTTTCTCTGATCAGAAGCCTTTTAAATTAGATACAGTCAGCCCTTAGAATTCTTACTTTGAATTCAGCAATGACCAGCAGTCTTAATTTTGAAGGAAGTTTTTGGTTGGCCTTTGCATCTGTAACTTCACTTTCAAATTCAGGATATTAATAGAATATTGTATGTGAGCCCAAATAATGTTTTTCTGGGAGCTGTAATATATTTCTACAAAACATTTACAAAGCTAATATTGCACGTTTTATTGATAAAGGAATCATCCATATGTTAATGAGGCAGAGACCCAATTTCTTACCTGGGTTTTCTATTCAAAGCATAAACTCCTGTAACCATTCAACATAGTGCTTTAGATTACACACACAGCTGGCCACCTATACACCTATTTGGTTCTCCACATGTTGAAGCACAGACCAAAGGTTGAGCGTGAACTTCAGTATGCAAGTATCACTTTACACAGTGAGCAGCCTGAAAGCTACACTGAGAAATGCAATTGTAATCATTTGGTGAAACAGAAATCAGGCCATTGCAGCTGCACATTGTTGTATAACAAGCACAGAAGGAAAATGTCTTCATTTTGATTAATACTGTCATCTTTTAAACCTTGGTTTTATTATTACCTGTTTTCCACAGGCATTATCTGTATTATATATGGTTAGAAACCAAAGTGGTCCTTAGGCTCCAACTGCTAGGTGGAAATAAATATGTACTTGTTGAAAAGCTTCTCTAGTATATAAGGAGAGCTTTAAGTAGCATAACTTAGACTTGATTCCGGGGTAGACATAACCAGCTATAGACATTTCTGTAGGTGCTGAAGTGCAAATTAAATGTGCTGAAACCCCATTAGAATCAGATCTGATTTGAGCCAGTTTTTCTCTGCAGTGCCGTCTGCCTGCAGTGGAGCTAGATCTTGTGGGAGGGCAGAGGGAGGGGTGACAGAAGAACAGTGGCCGTGGTTGAAAGTAATTCAATAATTCGCTTTGTACCGTGGATAATTCTGGCACTGTTTAAACAAAACCAGAAACATTTCAACCTAGTGAGTTATCCCTGTCTTATAACAAGAATTGTTGAAGGATGCTAAAGGAATATACATGGCCATCTATAGCATTCACACAGGGACTTTTAAGGTTTCATCCCTGTCTGGCACAAATCGTGACTTCATTTGTTTAGGACATTCAGTATTCTGAATACCTAAATAAAGGGCTCAAACTCTAGAATATGGGTATAAGCCTCATTGGAGAAATAGCTGTTCTTTTATATAATGAACATTATGGATTTTGAAACCTAATGCTCAAAATTGCCACATACGTATCTCTCTTTTTTTATACAGCTCTCTCCCAACCCCTTACCAAAATATCACTCATTGTCATTGCTTTAAAATTGCAAGTCTGTTTAACTCTTGTAGGTTTTCAGTGCATTGATATAGAAAGTGTCCAGGTGAAAGCTCCCCCCAGCCCACACACTTGTGCATAGCCCCTACATACACATTCATATATGCTTTTGTTTCCTTCTCAAGAGATTTGAAGCCAAAAGACTTATGAATTTTTTCAGTTTCAGAAATGACCAACATAGAATTCGGCAGTATATTAGCAGTGGAAATTTTGAAGTCCATGACTTTCAGCAAAATCTCAATGAATCAGTGAAATCTAATAAAAATGATAATAAACTGCTGGATTTCTCTAATGGCTTCTATTCTGAGGAGTTCCTGACAATTTCCTATACATTTGAAGCAATCCAGGAATTGAAGAGTGGGGTGAAAATGTTGATTGTATTTTACATGGGCTGAGCGAAAGGACTAGGAAGGGAGAGATACCCACAGTTTATGCCAAAAGTTCTTCCCACCTTCACATCAATATCCACGGCAACAGTCACACTCGCTCTTTGCTCTTTTTTCTTTCAGACTGTTACTCCAGCAACACACATTAATTGAGCACCTACTCTGTGTTAGGTAGTGACAGGATAATTATATCAGTTACTGCTCTGAGCAGGACTTTTGGTTAAAACAAAAGGGAGTGCGAGCTAGTGAAACAGGCATCTGACTCCAGCAGAGGAACCTTTGACAAGTGACTTAGCTTCACTGAGCCTCAGTTTCCCTAGCTGTACATGATAATAACATATGCACCAGGTGGCATGAGTTTAGGGCCTAACGGTGCCTGCCACACAGTAGTTCCTCCAAACTGTATGCATTTCTTCCTCTTCCTGGGAAGTGTCCAACCTCTGGAAACATTTTTGTCCAATACTTAATGGGACTAATCGAATGCTGTACATCCAGGTCTTTCTCTAATGCTATTTAAACCTTAATTCATAGGAGGGTGGAGTCTATCCTTATTTATCTTTACCTTTACTACAGTGCCATTAATCAATTAATTAATTCCATAGCTATTGATTGGATTCAGCAAGCATTATTTTAAAAACAAGGTAAGTATAGATAAATAGGCAGGTAAATGAAAAAAATATGTGTCAAATGAAAAGCTGTGGAGCTTAAAGACTGTGTGGATTCTTAAAAACATTCAATCTAATGCTTAAGCAGTAGCTTGGGACTGGAAGAATTTCCCTGACTATATTCAGATGCGTGACTCATCACTTTTGTTGTTCTAGGATATGTAGTGACATTTTCATTGGAACAGGGAGAGGGAGTGAGAATAAATGCAAGTAACCATCTCTGTCCTAGGGTTTCCATTTTTGAAAACAGAACAAATGATCAGGTTTCAGTTTCAACTATTTAGAAAACAGTCTTGCCAAGAACTAGTTTTAAACCTGTAATTTTGTCCACTTGGGGATGTGTTTGATATTTAAAAAGTTAATTATGGAGATTGCATAAGTCTGAAGTTTTCTAGTGGAGGTGGCCTTGTTTCTTTATTTATAATTACAGCCAATTAGATGGATATCAATGTGTTGATTTGATAGCAGCAGAAAATTTAGTAGTACCTTTCACAGTAGAGAAAATGTTGAGAAGCATATTTTCAAATGTCATTTAGTTGATGATATTTAGAGTTTTCTACATATTTAGTTTGCTCCTTAAGATGATATTGGTACTTAGGGAAGAGCTCATTATCTTAAGTCTCTGATTTACCTTCTGTTTGACTCTTCTGTAAAACAAGCAGCTTGTTCCCCTCCAACTTCCTGGTTTCTTTCTAAACAATGTTTTTCCCTAGTGGCAAAACCAAGTATGTGGGAAGTTGTGCCACCTCCTTTAAGAGAATTTGTGTGTGTGTGTGTGTGTGTGCTGCTGTTGGTGGAACTCAGGCCCTCACATATGCTGGCCAAGCGCTCTGCCACTGAGCCACACCTTGGCTGGATATTGATGTTTAAAAATTTCAATTCTTAAGGAAATCTCAAAGGTAAAGAATTGGGACTTCTACGTGATAAATCTCATTCCCTCCTCCTCTCCTTTCCCTCCTCTCCTCCCTCTCTTCCTGTATTGAATACTGACTATCCACTATGGATACACATAGAAAGCTGCTTTCTAGACATCTCTGCTTGGGTATTCCCACAGATACCTAATACTCTCCATAACTAATACTGATAAGTCGATGACACTATCAGTTCCAGAATCCTAGGATCACCCAAGATCCCTTCCCTGCCCTCACGCTCCATAGCCTGCCCATCATCACGTCCTGTCTTCCTCATTTACTTCAAAACTGTACCTCCAGTCCTAGGGCCAGCACCTTAGATGGGGTGAGCATCGTGTTTCACTTGCCTCCTGAACCTGACTTGCTTACCTCTGGTCCCTTCCAGCCCCATCTCCACCCTACCCATGCTTCTTGGCATTGCAGCCATGTGGATCTTTCAGTGACTCGTGATGCTTCAAGAAAGAGACCAAAAGAAATCTGCTTTTGCCCTGGTTCTTGCTGCATTCACTTGCCAGCATCTCCCAAAGTGCCCCCATGCACTGCCTTCTGGCCATATAAGATGGACCAACAACATTCTGTCAACCTCTGATGTCAGCGTCCTCTTTACACCCCAGGAAGACTTAGCAGGGCAGGGACCCTGACTCTCTGCTAGTGCCGTGAGGGATCCTGCTCCACCTAAGCACGCCTCACATCCTTTTTTGACTGCTTGGTCACATACGTTTCTTCCCAAGTAGCCTAGAAACAACCTCTCTGAGGGAAAGGAGTCTAGATCATTTTGTTATATCCCCAGTCTGCAGCCCAATGTCTAGCACTTGAGTAGGTGCTCAGTAAATACTCACTGAGGGACATGCTTGCTGTATTGTTCTCTAGATCTGCTGGAATGCAGTACACAGAGGAGGGGAGGGGATAAACTAGAGAAAGCGTTTTTCCCACTTCTAGTTGTAGTCTAATGGATGATTGTCCTACTCAAGGCCTATCTTACCATGTATGGATAAGAAACCTTCAGTGGAATTCTCAGTGTGGCCTTGTGGAGTGTGAGGCAGTCTCTAGGTTTTAAGTGCATGCATTCCCCATGACCACTTTTGGGCAGCAAGTTTCTTTTCTCTGGTTCATGCATTCATTTGTCCTGGTTGCTGGAGTAGGAGTGGTGAAAGGGTGTTGAGACCAGAGGTGAATGGATATCCGTTCTTAACGTTGGCCAGGTTGTTACATCTCAATACCCAAACATTTTAACTATTTAATATGTGACTGCTATCAGAATAACAAATGCTGGCGGGGGTGTGGGGAGAAAGGAACCCTTCTCCATTGTTGGTGGGAGTGCAGACTGGTGCAACCACTGTGGAAATCAGTATGGAGATTCCTCAAAGAACTAGGACTAGAGGTCCCATTTGACCCAGCTATGCCCCTGCTGGGGATCTTCCCCAAAGAATTAAAAGAATCATACCAGAGCAATATATGCTCACCCATGTTTATAGCAGCACAGTTGGAAACAGCCCAAATGCCCATCAACTGGAAACTGGATAAAGAAGATGTGTTTTTTTTATAAAATGGAGTGCTACTCAGCCATAAAGAACGAGAAACTAGAGACATTTATAGCTAAGTAGAATGCACATTGAGGCCATACTCTTAAGTGAAATAAATAGGACACACATGTGTAAATACCAAATAGTTTCTCTAGTGTGAGAAACTGAAAGAGTAAATAAGGATCAAAATGTATAATTGATATTGTGAAATAGGAAGAAAAGGTCCAAAGGAGTAGGGGAAGTGGGAGGGGAAGGGGCTAGGAAAGAAGGGAAAAGAAAAAATATGAGAAAAGGAAAAAAATGGAAACAAAGTCTTTGTAAATCGGGAAGGGTGGAGAGGGTGAAGGGAGGGCAGGGGAATGGGGAAAAAATAAGAACCAAGATACATCATGTAAGGGTACAAGATCCCAATGATGAATGTAACTGTATTGTATGCCTAAAATGTACCAATAAACTTAATGGAAAAAAAATAAATGATTGACTCCCTAAAAATCAAAGAATGCTAAGTTTATGTGATCAAATCTAACCATTCATTTTTTTTGCAAGCACATTTAGAACACTTGACATTAGCTCCTCTAAGTTGATTTACTGGCTGAAGGCAAACTTGAATATTCAGAAAGTAGCTGGCCTTGGGGCATTTGTCACCTTTCAGATGAATGGAACCCATCAGTTATTTGTTTATTCAGAAACATATAAATTATCAATAGACTATTCTCTCCCTGGTGTGTTTGATTGACTGGCGTTCTTTGTTGCCTCTATTTTTAGTGTACCCAAAATCCAAGACTGATGTGCAGTTGAAATATGAAATTAAAATGTTACCCAAAGATGCAGGTTTTTCCAGCCACCCTGACAGCTCATCTAATGGAGGGCCTCTTTGAATCAATGAGCCCTAGATATCAGCAGGCCCAGGCTGCTTGAGTCAGGGGAATGGAAGCATCTAGGTGCATAGATCTTGCAAAAGAAAGGGCTGCTTGCCAACATTATAGTTTGCAGGGAGGGATTGTCAACAAGAGGTAACCTGATAAATTTAGCTGTTGTGATCAAATAATTGGGAAAAGGGATGCCTCAAACTGTCAGAATATATAATCATTTGAAGGCAAATCAAGGATAACTCAGGAACCCAGCAAATGACTTTTTGTTTTCCACTCAGCTAATCAGTTTCAACCAGCTCTCTGGTAGTGTGGATCACAGAATCATGGAGCCACAGAGAACGAAGCAATAAGGCACCACACGGGCCCTCTAGTCTAAACTCTCAATTAGACATTTGAGGAAAGTGAGATCCAAAGACGTGGGGGAAATTAATCAGGGCAATTTGTTGGGCAGTGGTAGGGCTAGGAGCAGTGTAATCTCCTGACCCTCAGCCTAGTCTCCTTTCATCATATCAGAGGGATTAGGACCCTGCTGACCACTTCACCATTTGCGGGGACTGTGGCCGCTCATCTCAGTTGAAAGAGTCGAGTTTAGCAGTTAATAGCAGGTACTTCAGAACCAAACTGCTGGGGCTTAAATCGAATACTAGCTCCATGGCACTCAGAAAGCCAATTCCTATTCGTATTAGTTTGGTAGGGCTACCAGGACTTGGCAGCTTAAATATTTATTCTCTTACAATGTTGGGGGTTGGAAGTCCAACATTAAGATGTCAATAGGGTTGGTTTCCTGTTGGCTTGTAGATGGTTGTTTTCTTCTGGTGTCTTCCTATGGTCCCCTCCCATGTGTTTTAATCCCCTCTAATAAGGACACTTGTCAGATTGAATTAGGGCCTGGCCCAGTGGCCTCATTTAATCTTTATTACCTCTTTAAAGATTTTATCTTTAAACAGGGTTACATTCTGGGGTACCAGGGATTAGGGCCATTTTAGGAGAGAGAGGGCACAATTTAGTTCATTACCATGCTTCTAGGTCTTGTTTATCTTATCTATAAAATAAGTATTACAATAGCTTCTACTGAAAAGAAGTACAAGAAGTGAAAATGTTGGGTCAACACAGAGTACTTAGAAATAGGACCTAGTATATATGGTAAACCTTAGCTAATGTTCTAGAAAGTTAGGTTCAGAATAGTTTGGAAGCTGGTTGTTGTTGACTATACAGACACAGAATAATACATTCATCATTTCCAGTGGGTTCATGAACTGACAAAAGTAGGATATGAAGCCATTTAAGTTAGGCTGTTTAAAGACTAAATTTGTTTCCACTTAAACAAGTTGTTTGAATTCGTTAAATCAGACTATCCCAGATGGATCAATGTAATTTCAAACACATTGAATCCTCATACCAGAGGGCTTTGAGAGCCAGAAATGTACTCTGTTTAAATACACAATCCTGCATAATGTCCCTAAAAGATAAAAGAAAAACAAAAGTTGGGATTATGGTTCTGTTTGTGCTTGTATCCCCGTGGCTTATATAATAAAACCTTCATTGATTAGTCAAGTAGCATTGGAAATATATTGGGCCTAGCACCTCAGTGGAAGAAATAAAATGTATGAAATTCAGGTTTTGAAAATGTAAATATATTTTTCCTACCTTCATTCATTTATTCAACAGAGACTTATTTTATATCTTTGTATCTCATATTGTAGTAGGTGCCATCTCTGGCCTCTTGAAGTCTAGAGGTGAGACACACACAAGATTACAATATAAGTGTACTGAAAGAGAAATGAGGAGGGGCCCAGTGAGAAAAACCAATTTGACCTAAGAGAACCTGAAAGACTTCCTCGAGGATGGGAGGGAGGTGGTCAATTAGGAAGTAGGACTAGGCCAAATGGAATATGAGAAAGCCAACTTAGGGTGGAGGGTTAGATACAGTATACGATATCCACAGCCAGCTGTGTTGTAATCTGTACCAGTGAAGACCAGGCCTCAAATATGTCTGAGATAATGACATTCTAGTAGAGGGATGGTGAACCTTTTAGAAACTGAGTGCCCAAACTGGAACCCACTTGTTTATCACAAAATGTCAACACTGCAATTAAACCCAAACACTGAGGATTTAGTTTAGAACAAAATAAATGTTATCCGATGCTCGGCTACTGGAGCAACTTGGCTCGTGTGCCAACAGAGAGGGCTCTGTGTGCCCGCTGTGGCACTCGTGCCATAGGTTTGCCACCCTTGCTTTAGTATATCTCATGTCTTAGCTACTTTCATGTTGCTCAGACGAAATACCCTACACCCACAAGTTAAAGGAGGAAAGGTTTATCGTAGCTCACAGTTTGTAGAGTTCTCAGTCCATAGTGGGCTGGCTCCAAGGCAAGGCAGCATGGCAGAGGGGCATCACAGAGGAGAAACAATTCGTGGCATGGCAGTGGGATGCAACAAGCCATCAAGGGAGGAGAAGAGATATATAATACACTTTAGGGCATGCTCTGTCATCTGCCTCTTTGAACCAGGCTTCACCTCCCAACATCACACCCACCTCACGACCCATCAGCATACTAATCCAGTGTCACACAACTATGATCCAGTCACTGATGAGTGCATGAGGCTTTGGGAAGACATCTGGATACAAGCCATAACACTTATGTATATAGAACCTGAAGACAGGCCTGATGAATTCCACCACCATCTGATTTGCTTTTGAGCTAGAGAGAACCTCAAGCCATGGGTATGTGCTCAGAGAATATTGTTTGTAAACTTGCAGGGATCATTGCCTAAAATGAGGTATCAATCAGCTTTGCCAGATAGGAAATGGAGGATGTTGTAATCAGAAGGATTCGGCGAAGGAATACATTAATACAGGACACATAACTTATAAGGTTATTTTATGATAATTACCTAAAGAGTGAAATGGAAAGGAGTGCAAGAAATTAACCACACACTAGAAGCCCAAAGGATTCAACTGAGGGCCTAGATCCCAGCAGTTTCCCACACAAGTCCAGCTGAAGGCCAAGAGTCCAAGGCAATGTCCTCCTCGAGTCCAGCCAGTGGCCTAGAGCCCAGGGCAATGTCTCATGCTTGTCCGTATTGAGGATCTGCACCTGGAAGGCCCAAACGCCAGTGGTGGAAGCCAGAAAATCTACGCTGGTGAGATGAAAGATTTCTGCCACCAACCTGAGGGATCCACATTGGACCCAGGAAGTGATGCTCACGATGAAGATCAGAGCTCCCCTGATGAAAAGAGCAGCCTTTCCCAGCGACAGCGAGGCCCCAAGCTCCTCCTCTGACGAGAACAGCCTAGTTTGCGTCAGGAAAACCATCCGCAGCAAGCTTCTCCTAGAAAATCAACAAGCCAAGATCTTCCCCTCCAGTTCTCTTTTTATGGCTATTGGTAACAGTCTTCAGGTGGATCCTCCACTCCCAGACCACGCTGATTCAGTTCAGTTGGGCATTACAAGTTGCCCATTAATCAATCCACCATAGAGGAGTTGGAAGTGAAGTTCATAAAATTCCATAGCTACCACAAGTAAAGATTTTTTAAAAAATATTTTCAATTTAAAGAGAAAACATGGGTTTGTTATTCCCAAATCACCTGTAGTTTGTTTGAATGTTTTGATGTTTTGACTGCAGAGAGATAAATGCACATAAGCATTTTGCATTCCTACTGCTATTGTCACTTAATTATAGTGAATGGGTTTAACAAAATTACTTGGTTAATCATTTATATTTAGAGTTTCGAGAAATTGTGTTTGCTTTTTAAACTTGAAAAGTAGAATATCTGTTTTGAACCATAATTGAGGCTTCATAAAATATGTCTTAACTACCATTTAATGTGTCCTCTTCGTTATCATTTGTGTGAGCATGGTTATACTTTTGCCTACATTTCAACTTCACAAATAATATACTGAGTGCCTACTTTTTACAAAGCGACACTTGTGTGGCCAGATCTCCTCTGGTGACAGGTAGGGAGGGATGCACTTTGGACGGTCCTGACACCTGGCCATGAGGGAATTTGTGCTTTGCAGACAGGGCCCCAAGTATGTCTGAGATAACGACACTGTGGTCTAACTCATGTAGATAGACGCTGAGGCAGGCCTGATGAATAACCATGCTGTCTGACAGCAAATCATCAGTGCAGGAAATTTAGGCCACAACAGCTTGCTTGCTCTTTACACTGTCATGGTTGATTGGTTATTCTCATCACCGTTTGTTTAAAATCATTTCAGAATTAATTGGCGTTCATTAACGAAAGTCTTTGCAATGGAATTGCAGAAACAGTCATTAATGTAGCTAATAAACATAAAAAAGAAAAAAGGTCCTATTACTGGGTCCCTACAGGCTGTTAACTAACATTTTGAATAAGAATGCATAAACATAAATTAAACATTTTTCAAACTGCTAAGAATGTGGGAATTTCACATGGTGGTCTATAATAATACTTTGAATTAATTTGTTTCTTTAAAAAAGTTGTACTCTAGAGAAAATCATTCTGGTTAGAAATCATTACCTTGGGTGATCATTCAGTGATTCTAGTTCAAAGCCAGATGTGAGTCATCCCGTGAGCCAGTAGATTTTTACCTAAAAGTAAAGCAAAGTATGACAAGAACTATGTCTAGCATCATGGCATTATTTGATCACTCAGTAGGTTACTAGAGTAAGGATATTAAAGAGAAAATTAAATAAAAGACTCATTCCACAAGACAAAGAAATGTGTCTCTCTTCTAAAGAATAGGTAACACCTTGTTGACCAGGTGCCTTAGTTTTGGCTTATCAGTGATACATTGCTAACCTTTTATCCACATCCCACATAAACAAGCTCCAAGGAACATCTACATTATTTTAAAATGATACCAACTTTCATTTCAGTCCAAGAGCTTAGGACTTACAAATATTTTCAAATGAACTTCTAGCCTACGTCTCCGTTTGTCTTCATATACATAGCTAGAGGCAACTCCAAAAAGTATACTACTCTAGAAGTGATCTGCAGCCAGGCCAGAGAATATATCCAAATTTCTCATTCCTCTTCTGTGACACCAATAGGCATTTACAATTATTGGGAAGGAGATGAAAAAGTTAAAACATAGTTTTAAAAATTCAATTCTGCATTCAAAATATATTTTCATCACATGTTAATGTCGTCTGAGTTTCCTAGTGCTGCTCTAACAAATTAGCACAAATTTAGTGGCTTAAAACAATGTAATTTTTTCCTTACAGTTTCAGAGGTCAGGGATCTGAAATGGTAACTACAGGGCTAAAATCAACGAGCCATTGGGACTATGTTCTTTCTGGAATCTCTAGCAGAGAATTTGTTTCTTGCCTTTTCCAAGTTACTAACTGCATTCCTTGGCTTGTGATCCCTTCTTCCACCATCAAAGCTAGCACGGTATCATCATGTCTCTCCCTCTGCCTTCTGCTTCTATTTTCACATGTCCTATTCTGCCCAGGCTTATGATTACATTGCCTTTCCTGCTACTGACTCTCTGACTTCCTATTCCATTTTTGAGGACCTGTGTGATTCTATGGGGTTGAGATGATCCAGGACAATCTCCCTGTCTCAACATCCTTAGCAGATTTACCTATGTAACATGACTTATTCAGAGGTTCTGAGGCTTAGGACATGAACATCTTTAGGGAATACATTATTTTCTCTTTCACAGTCCATCCATCCTCTATTCCCCAAACACTCATGTTCATCCCATATGCAAAATATACTCACCCTACTACACATACCTAAAAGTCTCAACTTTTCACATCAGTAAAGTCCAATTGATTAGAAACTGCAATCACAATAGGTATTGGTGAGACAATATTAAAGATTAAAGGGAAATTATAGGAAACTAAAGGATTCCGCACATCAAATTTCTTCTCAAGTGTCTTGAAGTTTCTATTTCTGAGAATCTCAAATGAGCAATCCTAGGGGATGAAACTTAAGTATGATCTTTGTGAGAAATATGTTATGGACATCTGCTCAGTCACCTGTACCGAAAGACCTCGGCCATGAGTTAAAACAATTGTGAATGAATTTATATTTTCACAGGTGAAGTTAGAATGTAATTTTCATGGGCTAAATATCACAATACCCCACTTGAGTGAAATCCTTGGATATCACTGAGGGTTGTAATCAAATCTGTTTGGATGAGATTCTCCTCTAATGAGAGATTGTCATCATTTGTGGTTGGGAGTCACTGCCACAGATGAGTAATCAAAGTTGAGCATTATAGATCTTACCTTCACTTCCTGCTACTACATGTTCAACAGCGGATTGGGCTGTTCACCAACCCTTAATCTCTGGAGTCACCCTTATTTCTGCAGGTCATCGTTCACACCGTTTTTCCTTGCTTACAATCCTCTATTCTCTCCCCATTTTAAAAATATTTTCCCTCTCCAACTGGAGAGAACATTTATCTTATTTCTGCTTCCCATGGTGAAAAGGAGCCAACTTAGCTAAATTTGCAATTTGATACTTTGATGATCTGAGGAATCATTTACATACCCAAGTACTTTTGATCATTAGGTCCTTAAGGAGCTGAAGGGAGTGTTGTATATGTGATGCAGCAAAGTCCAACCCAGGGCCTGGAATCTTTCATGGACTGAAAATGATTTCATTGCATCTAAAAATAATATGACAAGAGCTGATGTGTAATGTATGCCATAGCTTTAGCCCCCCGAAATGGTTTGCTAATGTTTTGTTAATGTATTTGAACATAAAATACCCCGACAGGTACATTATAAATGTATGTTGTTACACTTTTAATAAATACCAAATCCCCTCAGAGGAGCAAATTCCTAATGTATTGCAACAAAGCATAATTTTATCATGTAACAAACATACACATGTGTGTCTAGATTACACGTGTCATTGCAGGCGTCATAGTACAGTGGATTTAATATTGAACTCCTAACTATGACTAAAGTCAGTCCTGATGTGATAAAGAAAAATTGTGTTAACCTTTGGTAATCAGAATATAAAACCAGGAAGACTAAAAATTGTTAGTCTAACTTTTGTTTATTGACTAGAACATCTAAATGGCTTTAGGCATCACAAAATAATAAAAAAAAGTGGCTTCCTATTGGGTCTTTGATCCATTTTAATTTATTTTTGATGCTGTATGCAGTTTTAGAATATCTTTTGTGGCTTGTAATAAAATAGCCGCAGTGCAATTTTGCATGTATGTCAAGCGACGCGTGACCTGCTATGCAAATTTAATACCAAGGTGGTAAAGCCGAATTCATAATGTTTTCCAGCTACAGAGCTCTTTAAGTCAGTTTAGAAATCAATGAATATGTACTATGAAGGTGATAAGACCTAAATAAAAACCCTATTTATCCACTATGAAAAAGTATTTATACACAGAATACTTAGCACAAGCAGAAAACGGACAGAGTTTCCAATTATATGGTTTGCATAAACAAATGTTAAACTGTGTGCTCTGAATAGATAATAAAGTAGTCAATGACTCTCTGCATTGTGCTTTAAATTTCCAAAATGTTTACAGATGTGTTCCCTTTCTTAGGATATAAATAAAATGAAATGTGTATTTGAAGCTATGGATCTCTTGAGTTCTAGTATTTCTTTTACATTTTATATTAGCCTAAATTCTCTACTAGATAGAAGACTGAACTTTAATACCAAGGCAAGTAGATGCGTGTTATTATGAAGTCTTGCGGTTTATTTAGTAGTAAGGGAAATCAATTGACAGCTATGGAGGAAAGTCAGAAAATCTTTTCCCCAGGTTATTTTAGGATGTATAATATTATTTGGGTATGAACTTTTGATATGCAGCTAATCAGATCAATACTACACTACTATTGCTGTTGGAGTAGCTATGCCACAATTTGAGTAAACATGTCAGGAGTTTGCTGACTGGATCTTGTGTAGTTATTGACTGCACTGGGGTAGAAATGGATGAGGAAAGACAGGGCCTGATGGATGGGAATCAATCCTAGGTTTCCATCTAGGGAAACTTATTATTTTACATATCCTCAGAGAGAATTAGAAAGCAAGTGAGTATGTCTGTTTATGCTCTCTGTGAGCGCAGCCATACGTGTGTGTGTGTGTGTGTGTGTGCATGCAGGCATGTGCACAAGTGCACACACACACACACACGTGTGCAGTCTGCACTGTTTTATGACACCCATGCCAGTCAAGCTCCAGATACATTTATATCCCTTGGCTTAGAGTAAGCTGCTACAATAATGACTAATAGTGTGTGGAGCAGTCAAAGAAAATGTAGGGGCAGGAATTAAAAGGGGCATCTATAATGCCAGCTGGGTGGCTTTGGAAGAGCTTGGGATCTACCTATCCAGATTCCAGGTGCTGTCAGAACAAAATCAGAAGATCCAAATGATAGGACAGGACATGACTCCTAGTAGTTGATGATGAACTTTTACACTGGGTTTGTGTTCAGGTCTTTCAAGGGGAAAATATCAGGTTTTACAAATATAGCTGAGATAGATATCTCACCTAGAAAACTAGTGGGCTCCTGATTTTGAATTTTTCCTTGTCATATATTTCCTTTGGGGAGCAACATATTCATTGTGAGTACTTAAAAATCAGACAATAATTCTAAGAAAGGCCAAAATGATCAAGTATATTTAAAAACTCTCAAGATTGCAATACTGAACTTTATTTATGTTGGATTTTGCCACTGTAGATTTGGTTAAAGCTTAGGCACACAGTAATTTGTACATTTCACCTGAAGGTTACGTATTGTTTTCTAAATAGGATGTGATGTCAGGCGCTGTTCATCTTATTTAACAAATGGGAAAACTGTCAGAATAAGTGATGTGATCCTCAAAAAATTGGTGACATATTTGGGTTGTGGAGCCTGGTGAAATGGAGATTTGGCAATTATCTGGGTCATTTCATCAACATAGACAGCCAATCTTGATAATTCAGACAAAAAAATAATCTACCTTGGCCACTTGGCATTGAACAGATGAACTGAAAAATTGCCAAATCTCTAATTCCTCATGCTATGTTCAAAGCAGCCTTCTTTGCAACAGGGCCAGGCAAGCAGGCTGACTCCCAGGGCAGACTCCCATTCTACTTAGCTTAATTAAATGTGCCACGCACCCAAAGTAGTGGAGTTACTCAAGGCAGCAGTATTTGAGCCCCACATTGAACCACGGAGGGAGTCCTATTGAGGTGGGGAGGAGTGCCATTCTCAAGAGGCCACCATGCCCCTTAAAGAGCCTCAGCCTTGACACTTAATCAACCCCAGCGTACACGTTCCCCTCACACATTCTGCCCAATAAGCTCTTCTTTCCTTGGCCTTTTGCTGATGCTTAAGGGGAAAGGAAGCAAATATGGGGTATTTGGAAATATAATTGCGGAAAAGCATTACAATTTTTCGTTGTTGTTTAGAAAGAACATCTGTAGACTCAATTATTTTCCAAGATTCTAATTTACTGCTGTGCAAACAACAGGCCAAATTATGTTATCTGTATTTAGCACTCCTCTGTTGCTGTACTCCTGAGGCTTTGGCAAGGAAGTGTCCTGTCAAAATGCTTTCTGTGGCTGGAAGTCTTTCTAGTTCTGAGAGACGGTAAAGCACAAAGTTAACTTGAATTCCCCTCATAAAACTTCAGTCTAGGGCCTGTGCCCTTTGTGTTCTGTGAGAACTTTTACTGTTCAAGTAAGACGATAGAGAGAGTGTGTGTGTGTTTGTGTGTGTTTTGTGTCCATGTGCACATGTGCCCATGCTGCTATTGTAAATTGCCTTGGTGGATACCACTCAGCTGTCCAAAAATCTGTAATACTGGCAGGAGCAGTTATATCATGTCTATAATATTGAAATAGACCTCCTAAATATAGGAAATCTAATGTTTGAATGGGCAGGTGAAATTGTGGTCTAAGTGATACACTAGTAAGCATTTTGACGAGCACGAGCTTGGGTGTGGAAAATGTTAAAGCCTTGTTTCAATGTCTGATTGAACACTCACCAGTTTTAACATGTAACATGTGCTTTTTCATGAGACTGAACAATCATATAGGACATTCCATCTGTTCTGATATCCATTCCTTCATGGAGAAGAAAAATGTATTTATTATTGTATAATTTATAGCCATGATAAATAACAAAAATTCATGAGCATTCAGATAAAATCCAAACAATGAAAGCTAATCCAAAGCTACTGTGCATATAAAATATAACACGTCAACCGTTACCCAGGATTTTAGATTTTCAAAAACTAACCATAAAATTGAAATTATTTAAATACTGTAACAAATAGCATCACAACCCCAAAGAAGAATTTTTCTAGAATCGTTGCTTGAGAATGTAGTTTTCAGTGCATCTTAATGGGAATACCTTGTGGTACACTCATACATTCATTTTTAACCCTGAATTGTAATTTACTTAGCAGTTAAATTGATTTTATTTGTGGTTGTGTGTCTGTACATTAGCCTGTGACTTACTGTGAAATTTATCATCTTTGCCATGACCAATCCATGAAATTCATCATCTGTCTCTCTGATTTACATACAACTATTTATAATCATCAAACTCAATTCACAAGTGAAAAGTGTTAGACCAAAACCCTCAACACTGAAGCATTTTGACATTGTATTTGCTGTGCAATGAATAGGTAAATTGTAAGTGTGAGCCATATATAGATATTTTGACATTTATATTTTTAGGTTTCATTTGATCTTAAGTGTGCCTTCATTAGGAATTCATTTGCTGTTACTGGAAAGTACTTAGTATAATGAATTCATTTAGTATCCTTGTGGATTTCATGTGTTCTTTTATACATATTGTACTATAATTTTATTTCAATTCCTCTTTAATTTAGAATTGGTTAATGGACTCTCTCATAACTGTAGTTCATTTTTTATAATACAAACCTCTTAACTAAATTTTCTCATACTTAAAACTGTTGAACTATAAGACTTGGAAATAGGAAATTTTATTTGGTCTTTGTGAGAAATTTTGAGTAATGGCAGCTTCATTTGAATGATGTCCAGTGTTGATAACTGGACCAGATGGAGTGTGAGTCCAGAAATGGTGTTAAAGTGTGTGTGTGTGTGTGTGTGTGTGTGTGTGTGTGTGGTGGGTTGGGAGGAAGAACATCATTTACAAGCATGTTTTTCTGCCCTTAATATTTTTTTCTTATAAGTGCCATAGGGCAGTGGTTGGGAACCTATGGCACGCGTGCGGTAGCAGGCACTCAGAGGCCTCTCTGTCGGCATGTGAGCCAAGTGTATGAGTTGTTTTTTCTAAACTAAAACCCCAGTATTCAGGTTGAATTGCAGTGTTGGCTCTTGTGATACATAAGTGGGTTTGGGGTTGAAATTTGGGTACTCGGCCTCTAAAATTTCACCATCACTGCCATAGGGCCATTCTCTATTTTCTTCTTTCCTTCCAGTTTTTCTAACATAGTCACTAAATTTTTATTATATCACAGTAATTTTGAAAATTGTGTAATTATGAACAAAACTAAATTAAAATCTAAAATAACATAAATATTACAGCTTAAATATACACATATATGCAGTCATGTGTCACATAGTGATGGAGGTACTTTTTTATAATGGGTACATATTCTGAGAAAAGCATCATCAGGCAGTTTCAGAGATGAGCAAACATCACAGAGTACACTTACACATGCTGAGGTCATCACCATGTGACTAGATGCTATGATCGTATGGAACCATCATGTATGCTGTTCAGCACTGGCCCAAGCTCTGTTCTTTCAGTACTGCAGTTGGGCATAGGTGGTTCCTTTCACCAAGTGAATGCATATTTAGTGCTATCAGGAGTTTCCCAGAAAGCCCTTTCTAGTATCTTCAAAGCAGTGAGATTTGTCATTCCCTAGGAGGGGGTTCCTGCAAATTACTTCTGCACTTGAGGGAAACCTAAACAGCAGAAGTACCTAACATTGCAGCTGAAACCCACTCAATTAGTGATGCAACTTGCTAGACCATTTGAAACAAAAGTGCCTCCACCTCCAATTATAATAGAAAGTGCAGGTAGTCTGCATAAAAGCTTTGGATTGCTGAGAAACAACAGCGTCAGGTCATAATTTTAGCTTGTTTGTAGAGCAACAGTGAACTGTTTGCCTGAGATTCGATCTCGAGTAAACAAGCCCCTCTAGACTGACTGGGAAAAGCAAGCAAGCTCACTGAGGCTCTTTGCCTAATAGGCTCAGGAAGAAAAGCAAGGCTGAAAGCTGCCAATATTTATTTATGGTATTAGATGCAGTTGTTTTATCTAATAGTAAACCGGTCAGGGGGAGACCGAGAATTTGAGTGACCAGAACAAACAAAAGTACATATGAAAGTATTTAATAAAGGCAAAGTGTCAAGGAATTTAAATACCTCCATCCTACTGTCAGCCTTTCCCATTTCTTTTAGCAATGTAGTACTTTTCAACTCAAAATATCTACTGCGATTTCACAGTTGATGAGTGAATGATGTACAAAAGTTCTTTTCATATCACAGGGCCATGAAAACAAAGAAATGCAATGCCTGGGTGAGGATATTTCATATTATAATTGGTTTTCTTTTTCTCAGTGCTTACTAAACATGAACCTTTCTTCTTACTCATGACCAAAGATCATGTGTCGTGTGGAATGATTCCTTTAAAATCCGACCTAGTTCCCATGGGGCACTATATGCACATCCCATGGACAACAGGTCCCAGGGCTTCTGTGCAGCCCTCAAGGTGTATTAAACTTGGAAATTAAAATGGTAGGCTTATTCTAGGTGGGTCATGAATTTTGAGGTTTAGTTTTCATTTCAGAGTTGTGGAGACTCTGCTTTGTAATTACTGATCTGATAGGACAGGGAACTGTTGATTCTAAAGTAGTAGAATTTAAGAGGGTCAACTGTAAGGTTCTCAGCTTTTTGCTCTAATCTCTCCCTGATACCTATGCTTCCCAATCGTATCTCCTGTCTGCTCTCAAATTCCCAACTGCATTTTACATTTTACCTTCATGCTCTGCCTAACTAAACCCACTATTTTACTCTTAAGTTTTCTACTTATGAGTTATAATTAATTAATGGAACCTTAAGTAATTAAGAGAGGCATAATTCCATCTTACTTATAATTTGTTTCTCTCAGGCACCTGGTCTCAAAACTCTACCCTCTGCCCCGATAGCCAATTACAGAATGAGTGTCAATTTAGTGTTCTGGGTTATCCATTCTGTGGCTCAAGCCCTCCCCAGATCCTGTTCCAGTGGCTGCAAGAGCCTGTGACACTGATGGTCTTGCTAACAGTCTCTGCTTTCTCTTCTATCCAACTCATTTCCATGTTCCTTAATTGATTTTTCAAAATCAGATCTCACCATATATTTCTCTGCTCAAATGCCTTGTTCGCATCACATCTCCAGCAGAAAAGCCCTCAGCCACAAGCCCAGCTCCCGTTACTCCCACCTCCTTCCGTCCCATGAGCCAGTGTTCCAGTTTACAGGGTCGTCATGTGCACTAAATGCTTTCACACCTCTGTGTTTGGTTGTGGACTTGTGTTAGAATAATCTTACTACAGAAATCCTTTTCACCCTTTAAGGTCATCCATCAATGGTCCTCTTTCTGGGTCTTTTTAGTGCTCCCAACTCTCCTAAGCAGAATTTACGGTGCCTAGCTCATTGGACCTTTCCAGTAACTTAATAACAACATATATCATGCTGTAAATTTTTATAGCACCTGTATCTTTCCTTCTAGAATGTGTGTTCCCTGAGTATGTGCTTCTTCATATTCACCATGGTACCCCCAGTCTCTATACAGTATCGTTTACACACTAGGTACTTCATAAATGTTTGTGGGTCAAGTAGTTGGAATCAGATGAGATCCTCGTTGATATTTACACAGGGCTGAGGTGCAGCAGGTATAACTCCATAGGAGAAGCAGTGTGCTCCCTAGTGGTTATCGTGGGGTGTGCCAATCCAAGCAGCAAACAACCTCTTAGCCAAGTGGAATTATAGCATCATGCAAATGGACAGCAATCACTGAAGGTGACTATACTTTTAAGACTGTGCCCCAGAAGTTTCATTAGGGGCTGAGTGTTACACATAAAGGGACCATAAAGTAGAAAAAGGTAGGAGGAAAGTGAGGAAAAGACTCTAAGCTTTATCATGTGACACCAAGTCAGTGAACTCGGGAACAGAAGCGTTTTCAGTGTGCATCTGACAGTATGTCGAATGGAGGAGGAAGGAAGTTTGTTCTCTGCGGCTCCAAGGGACAGATTCCCCATCCACAATGAAAGCTTCGGGAGGCCAATTTTAGCTGAGTAATCAATAATGGATGCCTTATCCTGGGGCAAAGTGTGAGTTTCTTGTCATAGGAAGTGTGTAAAGGGAGTTTACAGACTCTCGAGTGGCAAGTCCAGGAGCTGATGAGTATCCTTAGCAACTAAAAAGCCCTTCTTACCCTACAATTCTGTGGTGCAGTGCATTTGGGAGGCCCTTCCTTAACATCTCATATAACATCTATAGTCAAATTTTGGATGTGCATTTTGATCCCCTGTCAAGCAAGTAGGCTTCTTGAACCCCTTTCCTGATTCATTCCAGCTTCTGATGTCACTGTCTGCTTTTTCAGTGTAAGAAGAACCAGTTAACTCTCACATCTTGTTTCCAGAGCCTTGTTCTAAGTTGTGACTTTATAGGTGAGTGCTCCTGGTAGCCGTCGTAAGCTATAGTCCTTCTTAGGAGATCATGTTGACATAATGTCTGTCATTTTGGACTCTGTGCATCCACTCAGAAAAACAAGTGCTTCACCTTTGCATACTATGCAATAGATCTGTAGGCCAAAGGAGCTATTGCTAGTTTCTGTCAAAGGTGCTCCCACTACTGAATCCAGGAGCATTACTTTCAGCCTCAAAGCTACTTGCCTTTGTAAGCTCAGCTGTTTAAAACTTTGATAAGGGCACGTGTTGCACCACATTCACGGCACACGGGGGATTGAGATACCTTCCACAACTCTAGCTCCTGCATTTTCACCAAGTTGTTTCAGATATACTTAAATGCAGATACATTTTATTTTTCATAAGAAACATACTCAGATTCGGATCATAGGGTGTGTTAGTGTGATAGCCAGCCTGAGAACTCTATGTTCTTTTTTTTAAAGTTTAGAAAGAATAAAATGAGAACAAATATTTGGAAAGAGCGTGGCTTCCTGCGTTCTTACTTTGGTCTTATTGACAATTTGTGAAGTCATTCAAAAATCCATGAATGCACCTTACTTCTGAGGATAGTAGGAAAAGTCATCAGCCAGTTTAAACACTAACTGTAACATGTCACCTGATTTATGCGCAAATAGAAGATTCTCTTTTTAGGATAAGCTTCATCCAGTCTGGTGTTAAATCCAATCTCTTCCCTCAGTCTTCTGTCTTTCCTTTGAGGGTGATAGATTACACCTTGTCTTACCTCTGTCCACAAGGCTTATCAGAGTCACTTGTTACCACATAATGGGTGCTGGAGCCCTTTCCTGCTAGAATGTTCTAAATTTAATTCAGAAATTTTTGATCTGTTCTAGCATTTAATTCAGTTTTAGCTTCCCGATAATAGCTCAGATCTACAAATTGAAAGAACTTGGACTGTTAGGAATCTCAAAACAGAATATGAACACATAGAAAGGCCATCTTCTTCTCAATTCTAGGGATAATAATCAAGTGGCCTTTGACCTTCCCCAGAATATATGTCTTTAAAGAGTTGAAATAGCTCTCCTTGCTGTATTTATACAAAGATCCGTTTTAAGTTTTCTCTATTCATTATAGAGATTAGGACCTGGGTATTGTAATTATTAACAGTAATCTGTTTCAGTTCTCCAAATAGATTCTTCATGCCACTTTTGTCTCTGGAAATTATAGCTCATAATCTGTCATGTTTATTGCTATATTGAGAAAATCATATACCTTTACAGAACTGAAAATAATAGATGATTTTTCCTTTCTCTCTCTCTCCCTCCTTCCCTTCCTCTCTCTCCACTCATCTCCTCTCTTTTTCTTTTCTGTTCTCTTGCTGTCTCTCTCACTCACTCTTTCTTCAGCAGTGGGACGGACCCCAAGGCCTCAAAACTGCTAGGCCAAAGCTCTACCTCTAAGCAACAACCCCCAGGCTTCTTTTTGTGTTGTCATTTGGAGGAAAGAAGGTGAATTGCTTTTATTGAATATCACTCTTGTGGCAAAAAGTGTGGAGATATATATATATATATATATATATATAATATATATTACATATAATATATATCATTTCATTATTTTTGTGATTCTTTGAGGAGGTGTTATTGTTATCCCAACTTTATAATTATTGAATCTGACTTTGCCAATGATTAAGGTATCTGTCCTGAGGTCACAGAGTAAAAGATTTAGACTCAAATCCACGTGGTTCCAAAAGTGACATTTCTTTTAATTAATGTTTTACTCTTGATACAGTATCACCATTAGAACATTGATATGCCTGTGGATTACTGTAAGAATATGTTTAAGTACCGCATTGTTTCTCTGGTGTGAGAAACCAAAAGTGGAAATAAGGACCGAGATGCATAATGGATGTTGGGAAATGGGAAGAAAGAGTTCAGATGGGAAGGGGAACAAGGGAGGAGGGAGGGAGAAAGGAAGGAAAATACAAGAAAAAAAGTGAAAATAGAAAGCAAAAATGGAACCAAAGCTTTTGTACATAGGGAGGAGAAGGGGCTTGAGGAAGGGAATGGGATAAAGTAAAATGAAATTTATTAAAAAAAGAATAGGTAAAATTTAAAGAGATGTTGAAAGGATAATTACTCAAATTTTAATAGTGGTAATATTAGAGGATGGAGTTTCTAATACAGATATAAGAATACAAACTCTGCAGACGCTAATTTTAAACCCTGTTGTAGTCATGAATATGAGTTCATAATTATTACCACTCCTGTATTTCAGGGGTTTGTTTTATTTTTTCAGTGCCTGCCCACTCATTTTTCCAAAATATTCTGATAATTAAATCTTTTTTTAAAATCTTCAGAATGTTAGAGGTGAACTCATTGGTAAATTTTCAGGGGTGAGAGTTAATCACAACATAGAGATATTTAAACCATTCTATAACATTATGACATGGAATAAAAAGGACTTAAATTGAATATTTATGCTGCCTCATGTCACTCCATTGGAGATAACTACTCACATATGCCATTGTAGTCGAAGAGAAAAGTGAATTTTACAAGTAACAGTTTTCTTCTCACATTGATCAATTGAAATTGTAGAAACAGCACAAGCAGTGAAAAAAATCTAGAGTAGGTTAACATTTTGTTGTACTCTCATCTAAATGAAAATGTTACAGCTACTTGTGAAAATCAGAAATGTCGTAATATGATGCGAAACGGACCACTTCAGATGAAGATTTCATGATTCAACTTCTTTGGTTAAATGTTAGGCTAATCAAATTGTAGAATGAGTTGACCTCCTTAGCCAAATTTGCTACAGCAATTCAACTGCCTCCCTGACCACTTTTAAATTGTATGGAAAAGATAGGATTAGAATGACTTCAGCATTGCCTCGGTTCATGAACTTAATTCTTTCAGGATTCTGGTCACAAACCAAATTGGTTATGAACTGAATCAAATTCAATGGTTAGGTTCAGTGTTGACTTTATGGGAAAATTTGATTCCATTCATGACCAGAATCATGGAAAGAATTATGTTTGTGAACCAAGTACCACTATATTTTTAAAACATGTCATTTATATGTCCTTGGCACCTACAAGGGTGACTGACACTCAATGTGAAAACTGACGAAGGAAAAAAATACAATACATTCCATTATGTATACTGCCTACATTTTCTTCATCTGTTTGTTGATTGCCATATAGGCTGCTTCCAGGATTTAGCCTTCGCGAATTGTCCTGCTACAAACATTTATACACATATATTGCTGTAATATATTATATTTAACTCTTTTGGGAAGATACCTAGAAGAGGAATAGCCTGGTCAAATGGAATTAATAGAATACTGCTTGGCTCTAAAGAAGGAAAAATTTGAGATGTTTATAGTAAAACAGATACACCTGGAAAATAAGTTAAGTGAAATAAACGAGATACACAAGCTTAAATACCATATGGTATCTCTCACTTGAATAAGGCAAAACACAAATAAAGGATTGGTAGAAAAAAACAAGAAGCTAGATCTTTTGCTAATGGAAATGGATCTAGAAGAATGAGGGGAAGGGAGGGGGAAGGAAAGGGGAAGTTAAAAGATTTAAGATGTGTCATGTACATGTACTAAATACCCACAATGAATGTAAACATTATATGTCATAAACATGAACTAAGCATAATAACAATAAAAATAATAATGAAAATGGGGAAAGGGGATTTAGAAAAGGAGGGGGAGAGGTCAGTGGGGAGGGGAAAGGGATTAAAAAAGAATCAAGCTGTATTATGTACATGTACCTGCTCCTTCAGATGAATGTAAACTTCATGCACTGCAAACATACAGTAATAAAATGAAAATAAATAAAAAACAATATATTATGTACCACCTTTGCACAATTATAATTGTACATAAGTATCTCATGGAGCCATGGTATAAGGATAAAACTTTACAATCATGGTTAAATCTTTGCATCATTTGTGGCACATTGTAATCATTCAGTAAATATTAAAGTATTCAGTATAGAGTAGAGGAATTGTCTTTTACAGTGATCTTGCTGTGTTGAAATGCACTGTGAGGTACCCACACATACACATCACATATATGCAGTGTGGTGTAATAGAAAGGGTAACGCGTTAGTGTTCAGGACAGCTGCATTTGGATGCCCATTCCGCAGTTTGCATGCTGTCTGACCCCAGGATCCATTACCACCTGTCTTGCTTCAATTGACTTGTCTGTAAACTAGGAATTATATTACCTGAACTTCTTAAAAGCAGAGGATTAAGACAAACTGTGTCCAGGGAACTTTTCTAAGACAGTTGATGTCCATGAGTCAATGATAAGTATAATATAAACTGAGAAGCTCTGATTTAAGAATAGGCCCTTGATCCACAAGCACTTATTCTAAAAACCATCCCCTACGGTGATAATCAGAAATTCTAGAATAGTTATGGACTGTTGAAACTAGAAGGACCCCTCATTTGCTAGATTTGGAAATGGTAAGCCAATTAAATAAAGTAAATTGCCCAAGGCCAGTCGCAATTTCCAAGGGAGGAAGATTTCAATTAGAATTTCGGCATTCGACTGGTGATGAGCTTGATCAAGTTACTCTCATTGCATCACTGATTTGGATTAAAAAATGGCACGGCAGACCTGAAGACAAATAAGGCTTTTAAGACATATGCCGTGATACAATGAATCTCTTTCAAAATGGATGATTCTCTGTACTCTTCCTTTCTGCCTCCCTAGATAGCAGTTTCCATCCATCATTTAGGAGATACATATCTGAGAGCAACATTTGTAATTTTTTAGGCTACTGCTCCATGTTCCTGCTTAGGCAAATGGAAACATTTCAATTCTTATGATTTTATAAATAACACGACATTAATATTTTCTTGTGTTTAAAAACATCAGGTTTTCCATTTTAACCTTCTTTTAGTGTACAATTCAGTGGTACAAAGTACAAATGCAGTAACCACCGTTTATTTCCAAAATTTTATCACCTGAAACAGAAATTTTGTAATACACCATTTGAGCAAATAAAATACATGGTGACTTTGGAAAATCATGATGGGATAGTATATCATCTCCACATAGATAATTTGCACAGTGAGTTTATTTTTTTCTCATTAAACTCAATTTAAGCAATTATTTGTCCAAGGTTTATTTCATGTCCCTTGGAGGCAAATTTAATATATTTGCATCTGTGCAGTCTTACACTTGCAAATGATGCAGTGCAGCCTTGGCTTCTGGTCAAGTGGCTGGGTGACCTGTAATAATGATGTATCTTGAAAATAATGGCTAGGCTCATTTTAGTTCCTTTCATAATGATTGCTGTTTTTATATGTTGTTTAATTGTTTTGAAATCTCTTTCTTTCCATAATGAATTACACCTGATGAAATTACTAGCATTGCCATGTGTTTACATGTGCCAACTGTAGTCAAATATTATCATTTAAATGCTTAATTTGCCAAGTATAGGCAGCATAGTCGAGAGCAATTGCGTGAACAGGGGTGAAGCTGTATTCACTATGTAGAATAGGTTTCCCTTGCTCAATATATCACAGTTGAATTTTTTCCAGGAGTAAACAAAGTCTTCTATCCAGTTCAGCTCTGGGAAAAATCATTTGGTAAAATGGATAATCTGCCATTTTCCTTACCCAGTGATTCATCATGTGTTTCTAAATTCTGATAAGAATTACTACAAGTCTTTTCTGTAGCATTATTTGAAAATCTACATTATTATGTATGATAGACTATGTCAAAATAATTGTGTGTGGGACTAGTCTGGGTTAAGGGGAATCATATTTGATATTACTAATTTTCACATTATTTCACCCATAAAAATTCTTCTAGCAGCAAAAGTTTTATTGCACTGTATTTCAGAGTCTCTAATTTATTCATGGGATAAATGTTTCATATAATGAATTTTCCAGTAAATGTATTCTGAAATTCATGCATAACCACAGCTGCTGTAAAACTATAAAAACTTGGTTAAAATTGAGGCATTTCCCCATTCCCCTTGAAAAGTGTAGTGGAGAAACTGTAAGATTTTATGGTAATGAAGACAATATTGTTCAGCTTTCCTTTTTATCCAATAGTTCCCTTTTATTGAGTTAAATCATTATCCCAATTAATAACTTTCAATGAAAGCACTTCATCAACTGTGGAGATGTATTACTACTGTCTAAAGGGTAGTGTGTTCTAGGCCCATTTGCTGTCATTTGACACATGCCTCTTGATGGAGAAATAGGTTTCCTTTTGTCTTCTGAATATTTCTTGTGCTAGTAATTCAAGGACTCTCTGATATTTAGTCTTATATGTGCCTTTCTCCCTTCACTTGTTCGTCACTCCATCTACACATTTGGATTTTGGTGGCAGTGTTGATGGTGATTGCTCAACTCAACACTAGGGCCCAGTCTGCAGGCATTGGTAAGGCTCATCTCCCTACTGTGGTCTACATGCCATAAACAGAAATAAAAGTAATAGTTTCAAAATATCAGTCATACATGCCTCTATCTTCACCTGTGAAAGTTAGCTTGGGTTACCAGGGATTTTTTTCTAGTAATAGTTCACTTCACTGATAAAAATGGCATAGAATTTGGAAGTATGGAATATACTTTTATGAACAACAGCAATCCTTATGGCTTGGGAATCACTGTACAAAAAACACATGGAATTATATTTAATGAT
Source organism: Heterocephalus glaber (assembly GCF_000247695.1). The sequence continues at coordinate 1,347,168 of NW_004624883.1, forward strand.
TAAATTCATTTTTAAAAACCATTTAAACAAATAGTACTGGGAAAACTGACTATCTACATGCATAAGATTGAATCGAGACCCTTATCTCTCATCATGTACTAAATTAAAATCAAAGTGGATCAAATATCTGAATGCTAAAACAGATACACTTAATCTGCTGGAAAATAAGATAGATAATACGTTTGAAGTCTTAGGCATAGACAAGGTCTTACTGAACAAAACTCCAATTGCACAAGAAATATGACCAAGAAGCAACAAATGGGATCATATCAAATTAAAAAACTGTACAGCAGAGGAAAGAGCCAAAGGAGTGAAGAGTCAAACAACAGAAGGGGAAAAATATTTTTTAGCTATTCCTTGGACAGAACTATTACCTATAATATATAAAGAACTCACTATGTAGCCAAGGCTGGCCTTGAACTTGCGGCAATCCTCCTGCCTCAGCGTCCTGAGTGCTGGGATTACAGGCGTGCGAGCCCAGCTAAGTGTAACATTTTGAAAAGCCTGGAATTTACTCTTTTGGGGAGAGTAAAGGATATCATTTTTCCTAAGGACAACGACAGCACAAACCTTTAACATCATATAGTACATATTCCTGTGTTCAGACAATTTTTGTGGTTTGGAATCCTTCCCCGAAAGATGACCAGTGGTCAAAATTGAAGGAGCAATCCCTCCTTTAATTAAAAATAAGGAAAAAATCGGCTATTAGGTATATATAGCTTTGAATGAGTATGGTCAGAAATTCAATATATAATGAAACGCCCCATATTTAGGGAGGAACTGTTGTGGATTCACATACATTTATTTCATTCACTCATTCTATGTTATTTATTGTGTACTTCCTATGTGCCAGTCACATTTTTAGGCAGTAGGGATATAGTAATGAATAAAGGAGCCAGGAGAATGCCCTCTTTATCCTTACATTCCTTGAGGGGGGCTGGATAGAAAAACAAATACATATGTAAAATGCAGGGTGTTGATGAGATGTATTGAAAACACTGAAGTCAGAAAGGGGTTGGGGCAGGGCTGGGCTTAGGCCATGGCTGAGGGGCAGAGACTTGAAGAAGACCAGGCAGCAAGGCAGGAACTGTGTGTAAGAAGAGCCATGCAGGGCAATAGTAAGTGCAAAGGCGGTGTGAGATGTAGGAAGCGAGCCCGAAAGGCTGGACCAGAACATTGGAGGGGGAGAATGGTAGGGGGTTACGCAGGGGGTGAAGGCTGGTTAGATTTGGGGTAGGGAAAGAGTAGATCAGGAGTACCCTACAGGCCATTGGGAAGGGCCCCAGATTTTACTCTAAGATGATGGAGAAGCAGCATGGGCATGGGTATCAGGAGAATGCGTGTGTGGCCTTTTGGTAAATTCATAAATGCATCACATTTAGTCCTTTTCGATGAGGTACTGTCAGCTGGGCTGTAGGATTTCATAAAACCCATGTCCTCCAGGGCTACCACCTTCTTTCAGTAGTGGGAGAAGTTGACCTTGCAGTGAAAGATGAAGTTTTTCCTTATCTTACAGAATTAACAGTAGACCTCACAGGAAAACCCTCCAGCATACAATTTCCAGTTCTTCCTATTCTACATAACATGCAAAATTTCTGGCAATATATCATATTGCCAGACTACTTGCAGCCAGCCTAATGATAGGCATCTCAATCACCCATTCTCTCCATTGGCAGGAGGAAACTTGAAAGGGCTGCCCAGTTATTGCCTCTGAGTCCCCAAAATCAATGTGAGCTAGTAAGTTCTCAAATAGAGGAGCTTGTGAAGAGTGCAGGCAGAGAATTGAAAAAGTGGCCTCCTCAGAAATGCAGGAAGGGGATATTTGCAGTCCTGAAGAGCGTATTTCCTTGTAGCATGTGTCGTTGAGGCCCTATTGAGGTAAATGTGTTAATCTTAGTCTGTTTAAGAAATTCTGTTATAATGGTTCTTTCAGGGTATGAAAATGCAAAGAAGTCAATCTTGAGATGACCACATGCAGGGAAGCATGTTCTAAATGACTACAATATAATTGATATATGCTGCCATCAGTTGTGACCCAGGTAATAGTGCAGCTCAAACAATTTCAAGTGGGTCGAGACATCCCTAGAGTACTTGCTGCGGTGCTATACAAATCTCCCAGCAATGTGTTTTAAGTCCTGTAAATCACGTTAGACTTAATGAAGCCTCCTGCAAGACCGTTCCATTTCTGTGATGCATTTAACTGCAGTTGTTGACACATTGTATCTGGATTGAACAAATATGTAAACTTTTGATTAATCACCGTGGTACCCAGGAAGATAAAATGTACAGAGTGAAATTCTTTTAAGTAAGATCCAGTGTATATGTCTTTATATATAATTAATCACCCCCTAATTATTCAAAATATTCTCCCTTAGACATTATTTACCCTTTTAGACTAATATTTGCATTCACTTTTACTTTGTGGATTTATCTTAGGATATTTATTTTTTAGATAGACATCTCTGAAATTCAAGGCTGAAGTAGGGTACGATTGGCCATCATATTTATTTTGGTTACTCCAGCACATTTGAGTTGAATTTAAATATAATGCTAGGTTAATTTCGTTCAGACAGACTCAGTGATGGTGAGGTATCTGCTCTGTGCAACACTATGCGTGGGGAAACCGTGCAGCATCTTTAGAATGAGCCAATTATGGCTGCACCAAAAGGTTAAGAAACAAACAGTGATTGGCTCATGACCATAAGGGCATCTCAGAGACAACTATGGGGTGTTAATTGTGGTTAGTAGCATTCTGCAAATAGACTTTGGAATTCAAATGGATGAATTCCCTGATCAGAAGCCTAGGCACGAAACTGTTTCATTGGCTTCCTAGGAACTAAGATGCAAAAACTGCTTCAGGGGTTCATCTTCTAGGTAGACTCCCCCGACCGTTGAACTGCCCAGGTCTTACTGTTGAAGTTCTTTTTGGATGGCTTTCATCTTACACATTTCACATGGATTTTAGAATATTGCCTGGACTGTAATCATATTTTCCAATGCAAATCCTTTGATTACAAGATGAAATACATTGATACTCTTCAAAGCATGCTCATATCACTAACCCCTTACAAGCACAGGTTATGAGGTAGAGAGAGGCTCATTGTTCCCATTTCAGCTGTGGCAGCTGAGACTCAGGGAAAAGGAAAACAACATCTACCCCAAAGCAAGATGAGAAAAAATTAGCCTCTGCCATGATGTTTGTTGTTTCTTTGCTTATTTTTTAAATGCTGCTGCAATCATGAGAATTTCAGCAGAATGTCCCTGAGACCGATTTGTATTCCTCCTTGACACAAATATGTTAGACCCAAAACCACTAGCAACTAGCTGCAGTAACAGTTGTCCAAGATGAGATAATAAGCAATTCCAGCAAGCATGGAGTCAAGTTCAAATAAGACTACTTTTCAATTTCTTTTTCTAGGGGTCCAAAAGTTTCACGGCAATCATCTTTTCTGATTTCCCTACAAGAAATGATGACCCCATGCATTTAAAAGTATTTTGATTACACAAGGAATATAGGGAGACACTATTCTTAAACACACACATTACAGACAGGCCTTAGATACCCTTTATTTCTGCCTGAAATGTTTTCCTTTCCACTCTTGTAGATAAAAACTGTAATGAATTTGGAGCTTTTCCCTCCCCCCTTCCTCTTCCTCCTCCTCCTCTTCCTCCCCTCTCCTTCCCTTTCTCTTCTTTTTTCCTCTGTCTCTCCCCCCCGTTTATGTATGTATTCATAATAACATAATAACATGATAGTATTTTGCATAGGTGCATTTTGACATAAATGGTTGCTTTTTTCAGTTAGCTGCATGTTGTGGGAATCTGTTAGCTCTAGCTTGGTCCTTTGAACAGCTGCAGACTTCCTTGCTATATAATGCACTGTTTATTACATCATCCCCACATTGATGGACACTGAAGTTGCTTCACTTTTCCAGTTGGAAACATAGCTGCAATTAATACACTTTGGCACCACTCCTAGTGTCCCCAGGGAAATATCCAAAAAGCAAACTTCTGACCATACAACTTCATTTTAAACAAATCTCTTCTTAAAGGATTGGAGTCCCAGTTGGCTAAGATGAATTTCTTCTCTTTCTTAACTTCTTACTCCTGATTGCGTGCTTGGCCTTTTGTAGTGAAGAAGAGGGGTCTCTAAGTTTCCCATTATGGATTCTATATGTATTTTGCCATGGTATGCACAGTAGCAAGCTGGTTCCTCTCTGAGGTCACATTGAATGATTCTGCTCTAATCTTGTATGGCATTGGAACTGTGTGCAGGACAGGATTGCTAAGTCCGAGGAACTGCTCTCTTGGATACCACTACATGGGAGTAGCCAGTCCGTACTCTTCTTCCCTTCCTGCTCCACCAGTGCCTGCTGGGATCAATTTCTCCCTTTTTTCAATCACAGATAGTCACTGGCCACTCTTACATGCCAGACACTGTTTTGACCTGGGAAATCATGAAATAAAACAAGTTCTTGCCCTTGTAGAAGTTGTATTTTAGAGGAAGGAGACAAACAAGGCATAATAAGAAAGGTACATCATATATTGAGAGAGAAAACAGGCTCATAGTTACACAAATGGTTAAAAGACACCATATAACTCAACAATCTCACCCCTTGGTATACATCTAAGAAAATTGAAAACATATGTCCCACAGAAACTTGTACACAGTTGTTCTGCCAGGATTATTCATAATAGCCATGAAGTGACAACATCCCCATTGTCCATCAGTGGAGAAATAGATGCATGAGATGTGGTCCATCCATACAGTAGAAATATAAATTATTCAGCCACAAAAGGAAGTGAAATGCTATAACATGGACGTACCTTGATAATAGTACTCTATGAGAAAGAAACCAGAAACAAAAGTCACAGATTGTATGGTTCCATTAATATGAAACATCCAGAAATAAAAAGTTCAAGGAGACAATAAGGAGAAAGTAGTTGCCAGGGGTGGGTGGAGAGAAATAGAGAGTAACCACTTACTAGGTCCAGGCCTCCTTTGGTGTGATTAAAAAGTTTTGGAGTTGGATAGTAGTTATGGTCACACAACTTTATGAATGTCCTCAGTGCCTCTGAATTAGACACTTTCTACATTTTGGGATATTACCTGAATTTAACAAAAGTAGAGCAGGAGAGGAGATTTTGAGCATGGAGTCTAGGGCCGCTGTTGAGGCAGGGTACCATTGAGAAATTGCCATGTTTACTGCAACCAGCAGATGGCTATTCTCCGTAAAAGGGTGGCCATTCAAAGGCCCCTAGAAAGGGGATCTTTCCTGGTGTATTCAAAGGATAAGGCAGAGCCAGTCTGCCTGAAACTGAGTGACAGAGCAGCCGTGGGAACAGAAGGCAGTCTTATCAATTCTTCTTGAATATCCCCCTGGGGGCTTCTCAGTATTTAGGGTTGATAGTCCTCATGCACCTGCTACTGTAGAGACTACTCGCTACAGTTGGCCGCATCCATTTCCTTGCCCAAGAATGGAGGTGGCTATGGCTGTGGCAGCAGTGGAGAAAACGAGAAGGGAAGAGGGGTGGACAGTAGTGTCTAATACTCTCTGAGCCCAAGAACACGATCATAGTATATCCTCTTTTGAGTAGGCGATTCCTTTCAATGACACATTCCTTTAGGTCTTTTAACATAGTACGAGTTATATATGTCTTTCTTAGTAGCACCTTCTATTTGTAAAGGAATGTGCACCAACCTTTGGTAGCATCAGTAAAGAATGGCTAATGTTGCCAGGCATTTAAAAAATATCATTTTAGTGAATCTCTGTGTCTGAATAAATTAGACAGATGTGTGAAAGAAAACTGAATTTATTTTGAGAGAGATCTTGTTCTTCTGTTCTCTGAGGCTTTTGAAAAAAACATAATCATGGATGGGTTGCCTCTGGTGCCATAAAATGATGTAGGATCGTTGTTTCATATAGAGAAATAGTTACAAAATGAAGTGAAGTGATGAGGTGAACTGGGAAAAGCAGTAGGTCTAGGAACAGAAGCATAGATTTAAGGCTGAACCTTGTTTTTATTAGTTGTATAACCTTCATAAGGTACGTAACCCTGGAGCTACAGGTTCTTCATCTTGAAGGAAGAAATGACAACACCTTCACAGCCCATCTCACTGGTCCATTGTAAGGTTCCTATGAATCAACGATGTAAAATGCTTTGAAAAGTACAGCTTGTTATGTAAATGGAAAGTGTTACCATTAGCCAAAGATATAAAAGCTGTTATTTGGAAAACCTAAAGCCCTCTTGCCTTTCTCTCTATGGAATCCTGGTGTGTTTACATACTTATAAATATGTTTCTACCTTCTCCAGCTCTGTGCACAGGATAGGTGCACAGTCAGGCTTAGAGGAGTGACCAGATTAACCAATCAACTGTGTTTTGAATACTTGTTTACAGAGCCTTAGACTTGACCATGAACACTGGGCGACTGAGACTTTGAGTACTCGAGGGTCTTAAGAATGGATAGAGGAAGCTAAAAAAGAAAAAAAAACAAATTAAGGTTAAAATGATGTCAATTTGTTTCTTCATTAGCACCTGGAACAGAGTCCATGGTGAGTTTATGGCAGTTCTGGAAAGTAAAGGTAGGCAGCCTGGGCCACTAGAGTGAATTTTAGTTGTGGCAACCCAAAGGAAATTGACAGTGATTTATCCATCTATCCCAGGTGGAAAAGAGCTTCAACCCCACTTTGTTGGTGCCTGAACTTCTGAAGGTCATGCCAAGCTTCGGAGGAAGGAAGGCAATACGGATAGATTGCCTTGGCAAGCAGCATTTCTCCTTGTTTACACTTAACGAAATGATACATTGGTCAGAGTGAAGCTTTTCCATTGGCTTTAAAGTATCTGAAACATTGGTTTAAATGCAGTTCCTTATAGGTGAGCTTTTGTGGGTTTCTTCTCTACCAAGCAAGGAGACTGAGATGACTTAACGGCCTCAGGATGGTGAGCATGCTGTCCCTTGCTGATCTAAGGGAAACCACAGCGTAAGGGATCAGATCTAAGGTCCTCAGCTTAGAAGGTGGATAGAAACAAACTGAATGTCATTCTGAGACTCCACTGCAAGTCACTGTAGTGTTCTCTTTGACAGATAAGCCCTGTCTCACAGAGTGGTTATGAGGATCAAAACAAGACAAAGCATGCTTACCTGTCTCAGAAAGAGGCTGAGGATGTACCTCAGTGCAAAGGCCCTGAGTTCACTTCCCAGTATCACACACACACACACACACACACACACACACACACACACACACACAGAATGGATGGAGCAAGCCATCAACATTGGGTTAAGGTTATGTTCATACTTAGTTACTCTATCAATACCTAGATTTGCTACTTTTTATATAGCAACAAAGGCAACAGCAAACATAGTGTATGGAAGGGCCGAGTAGAGTTTCTCACACAGTAGATGTCCACTGAGTGGTTAGAAATACAGAACAGCCACAGTGAAGGATACTAGCATTGGCACACAAAAGATGTTACAAACAAGCACTCATTTTGCCCAGGTAGACTATGGCCTCCATTCATGCTCCCTGCCTCTTCTCTTCCCCACACTCTGCTCCCTCTACTCCTTCAGCATTCCCCTTAGCCTTTCTCTAATGCATTTCTTCCATTTTCACCTTTTTCCTCCGTCTTTACCTTCATGTCTCAGTGAGATCTGTGCGTACAGTGTACTCCAACCACAATAATCCTCCTAGCTGAAGTCCCTGCTGAGTTTCCTTTGAAGAAAACTTACTTATTTGGGGTAGGAAGAAGTTGTTTCTGGACAACTTATGGAAATGTAGCTCCAGTTTTCTAGGAATGTTCAACTAGATGCGGTACCTCTGTGCATTTTATTCGATTCCTTTGTTCCTTTCCTTCCTTCTTTCTTTCTTTCTTTCTCTTCCTCCCTCTCCTCCTCCATTCCTTCCTCCTCCCTTCCTCCTCTCCTCTCTCCTTCCTTTCATCAACCATTTATCCATATACTGTGTATATTTAGCCCTTTGCCTATACATCTTACCGATTCTTTCTTGATTTTCCCCCTGTGGGCTTATCAGTACTTATGGTTGATAGTCCATAAATGGGTATTATGAGTAACAATGACAACAGTGGTTGAAAGAGCAACATATGTGCTATCATATCTCATACATGAAATTAAACATTAACGTTGCCATCCATTACTCCCCCAAATTTAGTGGAAGCATATTTGTTAGTAATAGTTTGATAATAACTGTATAGACAGATATTTGTCGTGCTACTCTACCTCCTACATCTTCATTCACAGAAGAACATTTTATTTACATTGTCAAGTAAGAGGGTGGCAATTTAAGTGAGACTTGCAATTTATCACTTGCTTTGCTTTCCAAGGCAAGTTCTGAGAGTTGCATTTTTTTCTGAAAATGGATTTAGCGTCATTCTTTTGAAATGTATGTTTCAAGTATGTTCAGAAGGAAAAAACAGATATATGTCTATATAATATCTTTATATCCTGGAATATTTCTTCTCCCTCTGCAGCCTGGGATACTTTTCTTGCCTCAAGACATTGAGTTGACTCCAATCCACCAGGGTTTACAACATATCTAACTGCCTCCTGACTTTACAGGCTTAAGCCTGTTATCTATGCATAGAGAATTCATCTGACCAGGTTCAGGACAACTTCCTTTGAAGTGTGCATTTCACAATCAAAACAAGACATCCCAAAATGTGAAGGAAACTTGTATGCAAAAGAAGTAACATAAAGCTGAACAAAATTAGGCAAGCTAAAAAACTTGAGCATAATGGTGAAGAACACATGCTTTGCAGGAAACACAACTTGCTTTGTTACTTATTTGCCATGTGACATCATGGAAAGTCATTCTCTGAGCCTGTTTTCTCACTTGTAAAATAGTGTAATATTGGGCCCTGCCTCATAGTGGTATTGTGAGCCTCACATAAAACAACTGCCTTTAAAATCACTGGGAAGAGAACACAGAATGATCTGTATCAGTGCTTAGCACATGCAGTCACCTGGTAAGTGAAAGTAGTCACTAATATTACCCCATTGGGTGGATTGTCTGTCAGTCTGTCAGGATGGCACCACCAAGCAAGGACCAGTAGTGAAGGGGGGCAGAGGACTATGGGGTGATGATTGTTTTCTGACTTCTCAGGGTGAGTAAGCTCAAACTTGAGGAAACAGAGTAAGCCTCCTAGAGGAAACATGATTTCATTTGTTCTGACTCACAAGTTTGTTAGGGCTACAGTGACAAAGTATCAAAAAAGCAGGTGGCTTAAATAACGGAAATGTATTACCTCACACTTCTGCAGGCTGGAAGTCTAGAGTCTGTGCGCTGGCCCAGCCATGGTCCCTCTGAAGCTCCTAGGGGAGGGGCCTTCCTTACCTCTTCCGGAAGTTGGTAGCCCTGGGTGCTGCTTGGTTTGCAGCTGCAACACTTCAGTCTCTACCTCTGTCATGCATGATGATATGTGACCTGCGTGTGCCATGGCCATATTTCCCTCTTCTTAGAAGGACATTAGTTGTACTGGATTAAGAGCCTACCCTACTTCAGTATGACCTCATCTTAACATCAATAATTACATGTACGATGGTCCCATCCCCAACTAAGGTCATATTTACAGGTGCTGGAGGTTAGGACTTCATCATATCTTTTGGGGGACAGTTCAGCCCGTAGCCGATTAAGATCCTAGAGTGTGTTTAGCTGCTCAGCTTCATCCAGGAGGACTGGTGGGCAAGGCAGAGGAGGGAGAGCTTTAAAGTGACAGAAATCACAGAAAGTGAGGTTTAGAAACAGAAAACCAAGAATTCCTACAGTAAGTAACTGGGATGTCCTGGTGAATGATCACGCTGGCCGAAGTAGCTGGCCTTCTGCTGATTGGGGTCACACTGGCTCCTTTGCCTTTTATCCCTGCTTAGAGAATGGCTCACAAGCATCCAAGCTGAGACCCAGAGTGGGCTTTGTGCCTCCCTCTCCTTCAGTGAGATGCCCTGACTACTGTTCTTTTGGTCAATCTCCATTGCCTGTCAAGCTGGCCTCTCCATGCGTGCCTGCTGCTAGGAACGTGGCTCCGCTTACTTTCTAACTAGTTTCTACGCTTCCTGTCTCATGCTCTGTAGGACTGCAAGTCTGAGCACATCAATCCCCTGTCGATATTCCTTTAATGATTGCCCAACACTTGCATAATAAATGCAAACTCCTTAGATTTAGCACAGAGCCTCAAGTGCCTACTCCTTCCCTCTGGGCACCATTTCATACTTCAGCGCCATCATGCGGAGCTGCCTACCATTTGTAGCACCTTGCCTGCCATGTTGTGTCTCGACTCACTGCCTTTCTGTACCCTGTTCCCCAGAGCAATGCCTACTTCCCTTCTTTCCTTTCACTGTCTTTTTGCCTCTTCCTCAACCTTTACTGCACAACTAGTACCACCCTCCAGAAAGCCTGCCTTGATTTGCTTTCTGGCCTAGTTAGGTGCTCCAGCTTTATGAACATAGAGCTGCAGTCAGTCTTCTACCTGGCAGGCAGCACCGTACTCTGCAATTGCTGATTAGTATGCTTTTCCACACCGCCACTCAGTGAGTGTTTGAGAAGGCCTATGGCTTATACCTCTCCATAGCCCCTTGCTGAGTGCTGGGCCTGGTCCATGGCTGGAGGCCAACAAGTGTTCCTAGGATGGCAGTAGAAAAGCAGCAGGCCGGCCAAACTCATGGCCTGGGAGTTACCCCTGGGACAGTTGACCCCCTAGTATCATCTGGCAAAAGTGCAGGTAGAAACATGTCCAGTATTACAAACACTTGTGACAAAGGAAGATTGAATGCAACTGAGAGAGAAGGGAGCAAACTTTCTAATTATAGCCCAAAGGCCTGGCATTTGGTAGGGATCTGGCAGAGATCATATGGAGTGCTCATTTTTCTCTGTTTCAATTCACTTTTTCCCAAAGTGTAATTATTGAGCATACATTAGACAGAAAAGGGGAAGTGAAGAAATTTTGAGTAGACAATCACTTTGTAAACATCTTGTGATAGGTGGGGATAGCTATTAAACAGGGACGCTCTGTACCGACTGAAGCTCAGGCGAGTTTAGCCAAGCAAATCAATGCGAGTTAATCTTTCAGTGTCAGCTGGCTGAGTTTTGGACTAGTGATGAATGCCTTGACTGGGAAGATGAAATGCTGGAATGCCAGCCAGTGCTCTGACAGCTACAGATGGTGCCAATTACTGCCAGTGGAGCCTGTCCTGCTGGGAGCCCAAGATGTCTGATTTGTGGCCACAGGAAAATGAAAAAGAGGCCTTCCAGCTGGGTCTGTCACCTGTCCTTTGTTGTTTTGTCACCAAAATTGCACTCGTGTGTGACAACTTTCTTTTTTGGTGATAGTGGCTGGGCAGTGGGCACAGAAAGGGGGCAGTGTTGCTCTTGTTAATTATGCAGCTGTGCTAATTGCCAAGCATAAGCCTGGTAAGGTGGAGCAAGTCACTACCAAGGTGGGCCACGTGCTCACGCCTGATTTCTAGCAAAAAAAAGGCTTGCTGGAAATCATCCTGGAACATGGACAGAGGCGAATGGAAATATTCCAAATGCTCATGATTTCCCTGTGATTTTGTGTTCACAGTGTCATCTAGTATAACATTTGCAGAGGGTGATTCTGCTAGCGGGAGCCCTGTGCTTCTGCGCTGTAGCCGACTTCAGAACGAGCGTTTTCCCATGGTTAGGAACCCCGGATGCTTATTTGGGGTCTAATGGCCCATGATCCCCTGCTTTGCTTCTTCTCTGGGAGAGTGGGCTTCACTTACACTTTGAACACATCCCAGAATGATCCCTTAGTATAATTCGCATCTTCAGTATAAGAGTAACAATATAAAGATTTAAAAAAGATAATAATATTACCAACACACCTTTGTATTGACAGCAATACTTGTTCATTGACAGTTTTTGATGCACAACACATTAGGCCAGGTGCTTTACCTATATTGTCCTTAACTTTCTGACAAACTTGCCAGAGAAGAATAACTACCCAGTTTTACACATGAAGGGCCTGAGCAATAGAGATGTTTAATGATCTGATGAAGTCCACAAAATTGCCAAGTGATGCCATCTAGATTTGAACACAGTTCTCCAAACGTTAAGAATAACTACACCCAAGACGAGATCATCTTTTTTCTATGCTATAAAGTTCAAGGGTAAGGTGTTCAATTAATGTTGGAACAAGGGTAAAGCTACTTTTTTGTTTTTTCTTCTTTGTTTTTTACTTATGTTTTTTAAAATGTTTATTAGTATGTAATGATTACATTGTCTGTGGATGGTAAAGCTACCAATACCAAGCTGGTTTGTAATAGTGGAATAGCAATGGGAATTGGAGAGGCAACAGCAATGACAGTAATTAGCACATTGTGTAAGATTTGATTATCATTACTGATAGCCAAGTTTCTTTTCCAATAGGTTGCTATTAAGGGTTATAATTCTGGACCTAGATAATGGTTAGACACTGTGGTAGTTTTCCATGAAGTAGATAAAGAGACAGCATCACCTGGAAGCAAGAAGCTTGAGTCAGGAAGACTCCAATTGCTGAGCCTAGGGGTGGCATTGGACTCAAAGGACCTGAAAGCAACCACTCTAGCCATAGTCAGGCACGATCCCATCTGTCCCTGGAGAATCCTTCAAACTTGGGGTGAGGAATGGAGAAGCCAGTTCCAAAACCCACCCCAGGGAGCCCAGGAGCACTGTCAACCCCACTTGGCCACACCAGGTCAGCTCTGTCCACCCAGACCTTGTCCTCCATCTCGTATGGTTTCCACAGGGAAGAGGGAGTTCTGGAGTTCTCTTGTCAGGATTTGTGGGTATGGGTTCTGGGTCTAGAAGAACACATACTCCAATAGAAGACCATCCCCTCTTTGATGTGGCACGGAATCAAAACAGACTCTGGTAGCCCCTAGGAAAGCTTCAAATATTTAACACACTGTCTTAAAAGACATTCCTCTGACCTTCTGGACAAGCAGAAATGGAACTCAGGCCCCACAGTGACTTAGCTCACTGAGCAATGGTGGGTGTCTGCCGAGTTTTACTTTTCTGCCAGAATGCTTCTTCAGTAAATTTGCAGTACCTTTCTTCCTTTTCCTGTTTTCTTCTTTTCCACATTTTTCCTTATTCAACACAAATCATCATTTATTGTACTTGTATATTTCTTTCTGTCTTTGTGATATTTAAGGAGATTTGTCCATAGATACTTGTGATCTTTAATTGATTTTTTCCCACCAAAGTCAACTGGTTATAAAATCGTAAGTAACTCAGAATTATTTTGCTTATAACTATTGAGACCTTTGTGGATAGACTAGCTGGGCCACTTTAGTTTGCTTTCTTGGTTTTTTAAAATGTTCGAGGGTGTCTTTTAGACTATTGAAGAGCTAGCAACAAATCAGAATGATTTTCTAATTTTGGATGAACTTTATATATAAAATATACACTGCCGGAAGGGGAATAGGCCAGTTGTTCTCAGTAATGCCCACATAGGGATTGTTTCAGGGAGACCCAAAACCACTGAGAGTTCATTGATCTGCGAGAAGGACTTACAGGATTTAACATATAGTCAAACTCATGGCCAACTTTATTACAGAGGTACAGCAATGATAGCAAAGTAAAAGGACACAGCCAAACCAGTAGAGGACAGAGACAGAGACTGGAGAAATCCATCTGTAGGTTTCCTTTGTTCTTTCCCTGCCTTGAGGGATTAAAGAACCCCACCCACACTGCAGCAGCAAAAGTGCAGCAAAAGTACTGAAGTATTTCTGCCGGGGAAGCCCATTTGAGACTTAGCTCCCAAGGTTTTTACTAGGATCTGGTCACATAGGCCCAGTCTGCCTGGCGAGTGCCAAAATTTCAGATTCCCAGAAGAAAAGCCCATAATATTCAGAGTCCAGGGTGGGCAAAAGAGCCTTATCACTTAGGGAAAGTTTCTCATCAGTGTAGGGAACTGTTTCCCAGCCAAGCATTCGGACTACAGCCCAGAGCAAACCTTGGGAGGCAGCCGTTCGAATGACAGCAGTCCCGGGATGGCTATATGGTATTAGTTATTCTGCAGTCCATCCCTTTGTACCTAGGTCAAGGCATCTTTGGAGCAAAATCAGTATCAATTCGACCCCATTTGGCAGGGGGACTCCAACCTGCAGGATTAATTTTCCTTGTGTTTTTTAAAGATCTTGGATTTAACCAGTTAAAACAAATCCCATCAATCCTAAAGATCTATCTTAGAAACCCAGCTAACTTCCTCCTTAAGTTTCTGTGTGAAGCTTTTTCTTCAACCTGGCCTAGATATCAATTTAGGCATAGCACCGCTCTGTCCATGTGTTGGCAGCTGTACTGAAAACTTTCCAAGCCGAGGTGGTATTATGATAGCTAGGTCTCACCCAAAGGTGCATGTGGCCCCCCTGGAAATCCAGAGTTTATCATTGTTAGGGCACCCCAAGCAGTACAGGTTGAGCCCCCAGTATGTCCTCTCACTGCAAAAGGATGTGGTAAGCCAGTAGCAAAATGCAAGGATAATGCTTTACAGTCAGGTCGAGATGTTTGCTTATCTATTTATTTAAAATTAATAATAACCTATAAGCATTGAGTCTACTTAAACATAAAAATTGTGTTCTGGTTCTTTGTTCTGGAAATTATCTGGCTGGAATTACCTAACTGCTAATAGTTTATTGGGATGGAGAAAGAATCTTTTTACCTCATTTTACTAACTTCATCTTATAGAAATCGAGCTATTTTGCCCTCAACTTTAAACACTAATATTTAGCTAATTTTAGGATCCATTTTACAGTAGAAATATAACAGTAGACAAATAGTACTATGAAAGTGACCCTCTAAGCACCTGGGGAACAGGTCAGAGTTTCTAGATAAGCCTTCATTACCAGTTGTGTACTTTGTACTTCCACCATAGCACTTTGGGGAGATGGTTGTTTCTAATCCAGATGAGTATGAATGCTAAATTGCAGCCTCTGAAATGGGAAATCGGCTTTTACATTAGAATTTTTGGAAATGAAGATTAATGGAGAAAGGGAAAAGGGGATCAATAATAATGCAGCATTTTACAGTTTACAAAACAGAGTCCCATTGATTCTCATGACTGTTTTCTGAGATTGGCATTCTCCTTCCCACTTCATAAACCGATAAATAAAGGAGCCTGGGGGCCGGGATTTAGCTCAGTGGTGCCGCCGGCTGCCTCACAAGCGCAAGGTCCTGAGTTTGATCCCTGGAACAAAAAAGAAAAAAAAAAGAAAAAGGAGCATGGGACACGCTGAAAATCACATTGAGCAAATGGTAGCAAAACATGGACTTCAGTGTTGCTATCTAGACCCTCCGTTGTGTGGGGTTTCTGCTCTTACCACTAGGCTGGCTTTTCACTCAGCCTCTCACCCTGTTTCAGCAGGGGGACAGCTTTCTGCATCCAAGAAAACCTGCATGGAGATTTGCTAGCATTTTAATAACCTCATAGTGTCTGAAGGCTAATGTTTCTGTTGCAGTCATTAATCACTGTTTTGATTCAAAGATCAACAGAGTCCTCTAAAAAAAAAGGTTGCATCTTGGTAATTGTTGGTGTTGCTAGTTTTGGTAGCAGAGCACTTAAGAGTCCCTGGAACACGGAAGAAGTTGCAGAACATAAACCTGGAAACTTACTCAGAGACAAGGTCATCCCCTGGCAGTGCGTAACTAAGAGAAGAAGCAGCATCCAATTCTCATTTGGAGAAGAGCTGCTTGCACAACATTCTCAAGTTTACTTTGAAATTTTTCCTTTTTTCTTAGGCTATTTAGCAACAACTCTAGGTTTTAGCCATCCCTGGCTTCTTGATTAGGGAATCTCCGGTCTCCCAAACCCATTTTCATTTTCTGTCTCCAAGAAGAGAGGGGGTAAAATTGGCACAATCCATAGGTGACAGGCCCCAAGTGGACAGTTTTCTGTAGGGCCGGAGAGCACATTGGGCAGGTTTCTGTAACATCAAACCCAGGCAGGTACTTCCCCATGTTGCCTGGGCAAAGCATCTCTGAGAGTTGGCACAAATCAGTGTGTTTGTCTTTCATTTCACTTGGCCAGTGGCCAGCAGGGATACTCTATTTTCATTTAGAAATTTCACTTGGCAGATCCTTAAAAGTCACTGGAGAACTTTTCCTGAGCAATAAAAAGCAACTTTTATTAGAAACTAATTATTTTTTCAGATGAAAATGCCAGCTGTTTGAAAATGTTCTGGTCACATTAAAGCATATTTCAATAGTGTGCTTATCAATGCAGATCCACTTGTGAAATACTTTTTGACAGTAACTTCTAAGTACCTTATCCCAAAGTAAGTCTAAGTGTAGTTCTATACAGATATAGAGATCTGATAAATGGAAAATAATATCCAGCAGATAAATAAATCAGTTGAGAATGGGAAGATATTGTAAAATTCACTATATAGCCTGCAGGAATATATTTTCCCTTGAGGGGCTAAGGCTGACACAATAAGTACTTTATTCATTAAAGTAAGTATTTTGTTCATTAATCAGTTTCAAGCTTCCAGAATGAAGTAGGAGCTAATGACTTGAGAAGATTGCTTATTCCGAGTGTACTAGAATTTGTGTCCCTCTCTCTTGGGCTCTGTCTCTGCATGTGATTGTTGTATGTTTCCTGTTTTCTACACACTATACTAGCCACCAGAATGTGTATGGAACACTAAACCGAATGAAACATTGTCTTCGCCTGCCAGTAATTTACAGCCTCACCGGGTGGATCAGAAGAGAGGAAGAACCCAGAAATGTAAACAAGACAGAATTATCTACATAGAAAATAGAGAGCTTGGGGCCAGGGATTTAGCTCACTGGTTCTGCCGCCTGCCTCATAAGAGCAAGGTCCCAAGTTCAATCCTCGGTACCAAAAAAAAAAAAAAAAAGAAAAAGAAAATAGAGAGCTTGAGTTAGCGCAAAGCCCTTTCTACAGTCTGACTATAGGAGCCAAAGAAAGCATACTAGAAGTAGTAGCATTTTAGCTAGGCCTGGAAGGGTAAGAATGACATTGATTAGTGGAATAGGGAGAAAAGATATTTCTTATTTATTGAAGAAACAGTAGCCAAGTCAAAAGGAATGAAAGGGTACATGTGTAGGGGAGAATGTTCAAAGAGATAAGTCTGACTTTGTGGAAATGGAAGGGTGACCTGGGATGGAGGAAGAGTGGAGGACAAAGGTATTAAAAATGATTAAGATACTATATGTGTATGTACCAATTCCCAAGATGATTATAAATATTATGTGTCACAAACATTTGCCAATAAAAAATAGTGGAAAGAAAAGTAGATGAGGCTGATTGGAATAGATGATGGGAAGTCTAAATGTTCCACTCCCAAGGTTATTTTATTTTTAAGTTTATGAAAAGGGGGGTGCATTTGCTTTCTGTTGAGTATGAGCATGTGAGGAGAATCGTATATTCAGGCTTTGTTTGAATTCTGTAAAGAGTGAAAGGGGTGACAAGGAGATAGATGGGTTAGGAGCTATTGCTACAGTTCAGGTGAGGGACAGCTAGGGCTTGCAGGGGGGCTTTAAAGCAATTATCCAGTGAATTTAATCAATGCAGAGAGTGCTCTGGCTAATGTGGGGGGTGGGGGAAGCACTTCACCCTCAGTGGCTTGCTTTTATTGGCTTGACTTGTCCAGATAATTGTTTCAACTCTCCACTTTACTTTGCCTATGTCACAGTCATTGTATGGATTGGACAAATTGCTTAGCATCTCTAGGTTTCTCTCTCTTTTCTTTTTTAACCAGCCATAAAATAGGAATAATAATTCTTGCCACCAATGGTAATTGCCTCTTAGGAATGCTTTATGCATTTGTGTAAGTACTAGCATATTCTTGGCATGAAATAATCATTAATAGGATTTCTAATGTTTCCCCTAACGTGCTTCGATATCTTCTGAAAAGTCAACATATCCAAATGCTAATATTTTAAATACAAGGAAACACTCAAAGTAATAAAAGGATGATACCATTTGGTTAAGCAGTAATCATGGACGGCCTCCCTTTTGTTCTTTTTTCAAGCTGAACTTTTTTCGTTTAATTCACAAAACTTTACTTTATAAAACAAATGCAATATCCAAAGCGTCTGGATTTTTGCAGCAGATTGAAGGCTGCCTTCTACCAGCTCCAAGATCATTCCAAACGCTGGAATCGTCCTACAAGATAAGTTTGTCTGTCTGTTTGTCTGTCTGTGGGTGACAGTTGAAATCCAGGAATGTATCAGAGTTTGATAGAGTCCTTTGCCTTTGTCCCAAAGGCTCAGTGATAGAAAGATGCTTTGTTATTTTTCCGAATGCTGATGGAAACTTTTAAAACCATATGCCTTTGTTGACTGACTGCAGGCTATTTTAGAGACTAAAAGAAGCCAGTTGGTTGAGTTAGAAGAAGATTTGAATGACGTTTTCTTTCAGGGAGCCAGCCTACTCCCCGAACCAAACAAGGCAGAAGTGTACATTCATGAGATGCACATGTGTTGTGATGTGTCAATATGGTCAGAATTATGGTTTTCCAAATGTCTGGGGAGTTGGCCAGTATTAATAGTGCTTAAAGAAACAAAACACCCATGATGATGCATGGCAGGTCTGTTAGCAACAAACAAATAGAGCCATTTCTGGGGCTTAAAACTAACGAAATTCAAGCAATTTGGTTCACTTGGAAATTTCCCATTGCCAAGAAATGTGGCTTTCTTTTTAAAAAAATTAATTTATTGGTCCATTTAAGGTATACAATATATTGACATTCATTATTGGAAATTTGCAACTTTACATAATCCAGCTTTGTTCTTAATTTTCGCCATTACCCTGCCATTCCTTCAACCCCCCACCCCTCCCTATCTACAAAGACTTTGTTTCCATTTTTTTTTCTCATATGAATTCCATTCCCTTCTTTCCTTTCCCCTACCCCTACCCCTCCCACTTCCCCTTCCCCTTTGCCCCTTTTCTTTCTATTTCACATTATCCATTATACCTTTTAGTCCTTATTTACACTTTCAGTTTCTCACACTAGAGAAACTATTCAGTATTTACACATGTGTGTCCTGTTTATTTCATTTAAGAGTATCGCCTCAATGTGCATCCATTTAGCTATAAATGTCTCTAGTTTCTCATTCTTTATGGCTGAGTAGTACTCCATTTTATTAAAAATAAACACATTTTCTTTATCCAGTCTCCAGTTGATGGGCATTTGGGCTATTTCCAAGCTTTAGAACATGGGTGCACATATATCACTGTGATATGATTTTTTTAATTCTTTGGGGAAGATACCCAGCAGGGGAATAGCTGGGTCAAATGGGACTTCCAATCCTAGTTGTTTGAGGTATGTCCATACTGATTTCCACAGTGGTTGCACCAGTCTACACTCCCACCAGCAGTAGAGCAGGGTTCCTCTTTCCCCACAGCCCCGCCAGCATTTGTTATTGGTTGATTTCATGATAGCAGCCATTCTTTCTGGAGTGAGGTGAAATCTCAGCGTTGTTTTCATTTGCATCTCTCGAATGACCAGTGATGTTGAACATTTTTTTCATGTATTTATTTGCTATTTCTACTTCTTTGTGTGAGAAATGTCTGTTCATTTCAGATGCCCATTTTTGAATTGGGTCTTTGAATTGGGGGGAATCTGATTTTTTTCAGTTCTTTATATATTCTAGATAGTAGTCCTTTGTCTAAGGTAAAGTTGCTGAAAATTTTTTTGCCACATTGTGGATTGTCTCTTCACACTGCTGGTGGTTTCTCTTGCTGTGCAGAAGCTTTTTAGTAAGACGAGATCCCACTTGTTGAGTCTTTGTGCTAGTTCATGAGCAACTGAAATGTGGCTTTCTGATGGTGATGTGGCCTCCGGAAGCCCAGCTACAGAAGAAGGGAACTCCATTTAAGCTACTAACAGGCCAGATACTGAAGCACCTTATTCTAGGATACTCTTAGTAGCCAAGGAGATTCTATGAACACATCCAGACAAGACTCCAGAGGTTTCTGTCTCAGATCAGCTCTTATAAGCCATTGCAGTGAGACTCCCGCAAGGTATAGCATCCAGTTCTTTCAGAGACCTGAATCTCCCTGATCCTGATCCAACCCCAAGACTCCATAGAACTTCCACCTGTGCTTTGCCACGTGCTTTAGAATGGTTTCTAGAGAAGAGCCTCACTTTATGTGTGTACATGCCAGGTTTTGGTCACGGTGAGCCAGGTGGCCTGAGCCACTTCTGAGCTAGTCTTGATGAAGGACCATGTTAGCATTTGAATAGATTGCAGTGCGTTCATATGAATGGGAAGATTGAGCCTATGAGAGGGTGGAGCTGGCCGGACTTGATGTCTAACTCCAAGTTCACTTTTTCTACTCTGTTCTTAAGCACCTAAGGACTACCATTGTCCTTCCAAATGCAACCTCCAGCTTTTCTCAGAAGTAACAGAAAAAGGTAGCATTTGAAACTAGTCACTCAAGTTTTTAAAAGGGTTTAAATTATGTCACTGGGACTCAAGATTACGTATCTTTTCAATTAAAAGTCTTGCTACATTGGCAATGGCTAGTAATACTAAAGACCTGCTTACATTTGACCCTGAAATTGTGGTCCTTGAAATATATCCACAGAAACTTTCATACTTATCAGAAAGACATATAAAAAGATTTTAAAGTAATACAGATAATATTACAATGGACAATCATAAACAAAATACTCACCACCTATTCACCGATGAAGTTGAATTAACTACAGCTATTTGAATCGTCATACAAAAAAATTTCACAAATACAATTTGGAGCAACTTGTACAAGGTTATTTTCAGTATATTACTGTGTATATAAACTGTAAAATCTTGCAAGACAATATTATCTAGTGATCCTTTTCTTTTTAATTGACAAATAATACTTATACATGTTTATAGGATACACTGTGATATTTCAATACATACAATATATAATAATTAAATTGGGGTGATTACCAATTTCCATCTCCTCAAACATTTATCATTTCTATGCAAACCACCTTGGAAAAAGGTAGAAATCTATTTTTTTTAGAAAGGAAGTGTTTAAAAAGTATTGGCTACAAACTGAAAATACTCAAGGTCTAAGGGGGAATTCTGCTGGTTTGAAACACTACTGTGATTTTTTGAGTAAGTCACTTGAGCCTTCCCATCTTCCACATCTTCTCATAGAGAATGGGACTCCCTACTCCCTGTTCCACTCTCCTGTCAGCATTGCTAGGAGAGCCAAAGGAAGTACTCCACGTCTGTTTGGAATGAGAAGTGTATTATGAGCAAAGGGCACATGGTGGTTCAGGTTAATTACCTGTCAGTTGAGGCAGGAAGAATCCAATAACCCAGCAACCCACTCATGTATTCAAACATTACTGAATGACATGTCTGTGGTTTTCTTTTCCTTGTATATAAATAGTACCAGCTTCAAAATTATTTGATCTTTAGTCAAGAGGTTATCACTGACTCTAATTTAGAGATACAATTAACTTTCCATCACTGACTGTGGACAGGCTTCAAACATTATAATAATTAGTATTTTACCTGCAAGGTTTTATCTGGAGGTGGGGTTCACTATTTTTCCTGGTAATGAAACAGTAAGAAATTAGTGATTTAGACTACTCAGGAAACATACTGCCTCTTATTTAACATTATTTGTTAAATGCATTTGGTTATGGATGGGCAAAATTATCATATATTTATTCATTAAAAGATTTGTGATACAACTCCATGGCTAAAGCACTGTCATCCTAGATACTAAATGCTGTAGGATTTTTCTGCCCAAAATGTTATGTCTACTATAGTTTTCATTTCTTTTGTGCACTTATTCATTTAATTCATTCATTCTTCTGATACATATTGGGATGAACCTTTTATTTATCTAAGAATGTGTGCATGTCTTCTGCAAGTGGGGCTTGGTAGTCTCATCTATGATGCCTGCCATGAAGACTACAAAGGGACTTTTATGAAAAAGAACAACCCGAAACAGTACTGAACAAAACAACACACATTTTGTCAAAAGAAAAGCCATACTACCTGCAACTCTCTGATTTGTTCTTTCATGCTTGTCGTTTTTTTCCTTTGGACTGTTGCCATTGGGTTAATGTATCTGTAGATGCACAACCCATGAGTAGATATAATTAGCACTTGGAAATTGTGGCTTTCATAAAGACTCACCAAGCAGAGTTAAAAGTCTTAATTTGACAGTGGGCCTGACCAAATGCTAATTTCTTTGGGGAGACCAAACTAGCGGGTTATATAGAATGTGATCTATAATCTGACAAAAGGAGACCAAAATCTACCCAGTTATTTCCGTGTGGTGGCCTCAGTTTCGACAATAGAGCTATTCTCAGAAAGTCTATTCAGTATCTTTGCATGGAGTACCATGAGACCAGAAGCCTAGTGACAGAATATGTGCTGTGGCCCTTTGTCCCTGAAGTGGGGACATCCAAGGGCACTTTTGGCTCACAATGGGCAGGTGATGAATTGTTTGCCTTGCACTTTCTCTGTCTTTAGTACTGTCTCTGGATTCCTTTGCTATCGTTGGCACTTCTTTTGCACTGGAGCTCTTATGAGATTACAGCTTAGGAGTTTGGCCTGGGTTGGAGGGGGAAACAACAAAAGTGGTAGTGTGACACTAACCATTGAAAACTGAAGGAGGAAGGGATGAAGTTACTAGGCATATAGCATGTGCTTGACACAGTTAGGCCTTGGTGTACATCATCTCATTTGAACCTCACAACAATCCTATGATGTCTGAGCTAGCTTTTTACCCACTCTGAGAGGCAGAATCAGCAGCCATCTTCCCAAAAGCATGTGGAGCCAGGGCTCCACACCAAGTCCATAGAGATGCATAACCTTGTCTTTTTTCTTACTACACAACAATGACTCCTGTTTCATCTTTTCTCGGCAAATCAAGAGATGACATAGATGATAGCTATTAAAGATAGACCACTTTCTTACTTGGCTTAGGCTAACCATTGTCATAATTTGGAAGACGTTCACCAAGAGCATTTTAGGAAATAAGTTTTGTGAAAGTCTAGCTCAGTATCGACCAATGAGAAACCTCCTTCCCAAAGGCAGCCATAAACAGTAGGGGCAGTGAAGTTCAGTGTCTGCCAAGTCACCCATGGGGAAGCTGGTTTCCCATATGCTTTGTGCATTTGTACCTTTTGTGTGCCTTCAACTGCTTTGAATGTGTACAGAGAGACAGGTCTGATAACTGGAAGAACCCGGCAAGATCATCTAGAAATTTGACAGATGAGTAAATTTAAACTCAGAAAGGGAGACTTTGACTTCTTTTAAAGTCACAGAGCAAACAATTGAAAACACTAGACCCTGACCCAGAAGAAAATGTTGCTGTGGGCCTACACCTGTAAATTAGAGCACTCCAACTCATTAGGCAAGAGTTCAGATAAGAGAGACCTCTTGAGTTTTTACAAGGGGCTTGCATGGGGATTCCATACATTGTAGGCATTAAAGCAACAGATGGTATGCTATCATTGGTGTTGGAAAAACCAAAGACCTAGGAAGAGAACTGATCATCCAAGAATGGGTAAGTACTACCTCAGAAACTCTTTTGTACAATAGTGTTTGAAGGTTTGTGTATATTTATGCACATGCCCACATCTTTAGTTATTCTATAAACTCTACATTTAACTATTTGGAACTTAGACATAGTGTGATTTTTATTAAGGCATATTACGACTGTGCCGGAGGTTGAACACTTTAGCTTTTTGGAATTTAGACATAGTGTGGTTTTTATTAAAACAAATTAAGACTATGTTGGAGGTTGAACGTTTGGAATGAAGAGTGGTTCTACCATAGAGCTTATAATTTTTGAACAGTTTCAAAGGATCGATATATATATGAGAATAAAATGAATGAAATCCATTGTAGAAACTTTATTGTAGAAATAGCTATTAGAGTTCAAATAAAGTCTCTAACATCTTTTCTCAGTTGATATTTATTTATTTATCTATCTGTTTATTTTCCAACTTTTTTTCTCCCTTTTTTTATTGGTAAATTTTAAGTATACATAATGGTAGCATTCATCATAAGGAATTTATACCTGTTCATGACTACCTTTTTGTCTTTTAATCCAGCAAAGTCAAGATTCTGTTATCAACCTTGCTATGTATTAAAATAGACTCTTTCACAGTGGTTACTGGACATCTTTCTGTAACAAATCTATTATTGGTTTTTGGAGGAAATTTATGCATGATTGCCCGTGCTCTCCCAAATCTCACTCTTAGGTCTGTTATGAAATGAAAGAGAAGGTTAAGACTTTGGGTTCAATTTTTTCATTTTGTTCACGTTAGTAGGAGGTGTTAGAAGCCATTCGTTTCAAGTTCAAAAAGTATAATGAAAAGCTCTAAAATTCATGTAAGCATTTCATTTTCAGGTTGCTGGAGGCTATAGCATGTTATAGTGGAATAATTACTACATCAGGGTCCGAGTGCATTGGCCTGCTGTTTTTGTGTTTTAAAATGAAAATAGAACTAAATTATCTTTAAAGTCTTTAAAATCCTACCACCATGCTATTGGAGAACCTGTATCAATTTTGCAGTTGGAAAACTAAGAACTATGTTTGGTATAAATAAAATTATGAATTGTGTTGTATTTCCTCACAGGAATAAGGTGACCAGGTTGCTAAGTACCAATGGGTCATATTCTCTATTCCCAGGCATCCCTTTTCTTTCATGAATTCATATCACTCCATCTTCTTATAATCACCCAAGAGGTCTGTATGCTTTCTCAAGGTTTCTTCACTTGTCTTCAAAAATGTTATTTGGATTCTGTTAGCCTCTATTTTCTTCATTTATCCAAACCTCACTCTTCTAAACTTGCTTTTCACTTTTTTTTTATAACTTCCTACTACTTTGTATTTCTTAAAAGAGATTGGTCGTATACTATTCAGCTGTTTATAGCTCTATTGCTAGCCAGCTCCTCCTGCCCAAACATTCAGATTAACTTTCTCTCTCTAAATCTGACCTTAAAGCTAATATTTTCTTTTCAGCTTATGGTTTAGCATGCCCATAAAGCTATTGTGATACTATTCCTTTTGTGATACTATTGACCAGAGATAAACAAACAGCATTATACTACAATACTCTAATCCAATCAAGTGTTGTTTGAATGAGGTGTTTTTCACAGAGTGGCAGTATTTGTCAAGCAGGTGTTATTCCATTTTGAATAATAGACAGAAACTGTATCCTTCAGTTGTGACAATAGATGAAAATGAAGGTTTTTCAGATCAAAATTTTTATGTTTTTTTAAGTCAATACTGACAATAACAGTGGTTTCAAGTGTTTAAATATAGCAAAGGAACTCTTGGAGGAATACACACATGCACACACACACACAAATACTTTTTCTTGCTGTATACAAATATTTTGTTTGTCCTGTCTTGTTAAACAGCATAATCTAATATTCAGCAATGAATCTTTGAACTTGGGGTGAGGGTTAGGTATATCTGTGAGTGTATATATCATAGTGGGGTTGGGCACACATGATAAATTTCCTATTTTCTTTTTGCTCCTAGCATTTTTATGGAAGGCACTGGATCCTTTAATTTCTTAACCATGCCTTTTCACCACCAAACAACAAAGAACAAAGAGGCAGTACAGGAGTAGAAAAACTGAGAGATCTAATGAAGTCTATCTTATTTGAGAAACCCGAAGTATAAATAAAGAGCAAAATAAAAGAGAGAATTAGAAGTAGGGAGATAGATCTTTCTCAGAGAAGAAGGGAATCAAGAGTTGGAGTACAGGAGAAGGGGAGGGAAAGGGGATGAAGAAAGGGATTAAGATGAGTTATGTCCATGCACCTTCTCTACAGAAGGAATGCAAACACTGTGTACTGTGAAAATGTACTAACAAAAAAGGAGTATTAAAACGTCTCTGTTTGGGGATGAGAAAGGGGTATACTAGTTATTCGATTTAAAATGAAGTCCTTAAAGGCTTGTACAACAAAAAGATTTTTAATTGATAATGGGGTGTGACATACTGGCAATGATGGTGTTTGATGATGTTTGTGATTATAATCTTAAGCTCCTATACCTTTCTTCTGTCCCAGGCTGCTCCTTTTCAAGGAGTTCATCCATCATTGGCAATAGTCAAAAATGGAAAGATGCCACATGCCAACCTTCTGATACACTACTGTTGTCATATGGAGGTGTCACAGTAGAGTTTTGTTTCATTTTTGTGCTTCATTTCTTTTGTATTTTTAAATTTTTATTAGTACATGTTTGCAATACATAATGATTACATTCATTGAGAGCGTTTGCACAAGCCCACATAAGGAAGGTATTGAGACAGAGCTCTCTACACCTGTCAGATTTTAAAGCTGGCACTCCTTCTGTATTTAACCCTAGACCTGTCCTGATCTCCTCCCTGTAATTTCTTATCTATGAGATTACAGTGCCCCTCACTTGTGAGGAGAGGATTCAATGAAGATTCAAGACCCCTTACTATGTGGGATTTGGGCTGAAATTATGAAGCACAGGCTAGGATTTCATAATCTGTGTGTACAATGGTACAGGCAATAATGACCTTTGTGCCCGACTTCCTACTTTTCTGAGGTGGACCATTTATGGGGTTATTGCTTTTGTAGTATCCTTTGGTAAATCAACTGGTGGTCAGCACTCCAGGACTGCCATGTTGCTTTAGTTGTAACTTCGTATGACTCTGATTCAGTCATTTCCTCACTGTGGCTTCATCTCAAAAATGAAGAGATTGGACTAGCCGATCTCATTCCTACAATTTCTAAAATTGTTACACATCTGTCATACTTTGTTCAGGGATTGGATGATCAGACACAAGTCCTCTGATGCAGCCCCCATGCCTCCAGCAGTGATGGAGAAGTAGAAGACATTGCCTAATTTCCACAAACCCCTTCCCTCATCTACTCCACCTCAGGACTTCTTTTAGAAGCTAAGTACATCTTGAGTTCTTGCACAACAATAATGGGATGAGTTAATTTAAATGGATTAGCAACATATGGACTATATTTTACTTGACTTGCCCATTGGTTTAAAAATGAAAGACTTGGCAAATGTTTTAAAAAGTATTTTGAAACTGAACCCAGACTTCCTGTGCCTGTGTCTTTATACAAATGTGATTATAGTTCCCATCTCTTTCAATCCTGAGGGCTGCAATGCCTATTGCAATTACATGTGCACTAAAGAAACAGTAGGTATAAGCTGACGATCATATTGCATTGTTCAAGTGGGAAAAAGTATGCACAGGTGAGCACAGTGTAGCTTTTCATTTAAAACAAGTAGCCAAAGTAAAAGAAAAAATATCAGTAGAACTAGCTATTTTATTAGTAGTATTTGGTGATGCTATTTGTAGACAAACAGCAGTGGTCTTCTATTTGCATCTCTTCTTAATTGGTCTTTAATTCCCAGTAAGCTTTTCATTGAAAACTCTATTTTCCTCCTTTGGATATCATCCGATATCTGTAAGATGTTGCCTACTTTTTCCCTAGTTATATCCTAACCTTTTCTCATTAAAGCCTTTTCAAAATGAATGTTTCATGACATCATTTGCCTTCCTTTATACCTAGAGTGTTTTGGAAGACAACAAATAAGAGAACACAGGTTGTAAAGCCAGACAGAATCCCTCCTCTTAGTTCTATTTTATCAGAGTTTTGGGCTTTCTAAAGGGATCAGGGCAGTTTATCTGTTGGAGCAGGATAAACCCCTGACTAAAGGATTTAGGCCAATGTTTTCTCTTCCAGAAATAAATTGCTACAGCCAAACAAGAGAGCATAGTAAGAAGAGCACCGCATAAACATTTCATTCATTCATGCGGCATTACTTCTTGTACTGTGCAGGAAACAAGTAAATCAAGACAATGAGCAATGACAATGCTTTCTAATACAAGAATGACCAGGATGTAGTGGGAACTTGGACAAGAAGAATTTAACACCAGTAGGCAAGGCTTCTCTGAGCCAATCGTGTTCTTGAAGATGGGGGCGGGTGCAATTCACTGGTGAAGACTGCTTGGGATTGGCATCCCAGGAGGTAGGCACAGATGGTATCAAAGCTTAGAAATGTGAAAGGGTCTGGCTCAGGGCAGAAAGGAAAAAGTTCAACCTGTGTAGTTGCTCACAGTGGCAGAGAGAGAAAAAGAGGGACTGAGGATGTAGTTCCTAGACAAAAGAGGAGCGTTGCATATTTCATTATTTCTCTGAGAAAAAATACGAATCATTCTCTAATACTTCTCTCATTATGACCCTATAACTTCTACATGAAGCTCTTCTGATTCATACACCCAGAGTCTCAGGTATCAATAAACATGATTGTTGGCAGAACCCAGATTACTCTTCACGAACTCCTACTTATCCTTCAAGATGTAGCTTAAAGTCACTGTTGCAAGGAGGCTTTCTTTAACCTCCACTGCAACTTCCCTCACAGAGCGCCACACGCACGATTCCCTTGGTCTCTTCTGCACTAGGCTGGCCAATCTGTCTTTTTCACAGCCATATTTCAAGGCCCAGTGTAGTACGCACTGCCTAGAAGGAGTTTGATACATGATTTTTGAATGAACAGAAAACTGTGTACTAAAATACTATAAAATGTGCAGGTAGAACCTCAAGCACATAGGCAAAGAAACAAAAAATTCTTTTAGCTTAAAGAATGGAAGTGACACTTTTTGAACTTTTGTCACAAAACATCGAACTGTAAAACACGAAGATGAAGGATTTTGACTTTCTGTTTGCCTTTCAAAGCCCAGGATCACTTCCCAGATGGTGCTGCCTGGGACTACTTTGTTGCTTACAAGTTTCTTTCTTTCTTCATTTTTTCTGGTGTTTTCATTAACAACAAATACTTTAATATAATGCTTAACTGAGCTATATTAGATCAGCTGGAAATCTTTTAGGCTCTCAAAGCATGGGCATTACATATTCAAAACAGGACCTAATGTTTCAGAGCTTCATATTCTACTATAATTATATGGTTCAATGCAAGTGATTATATCTCTTCTTCAGTAACGGGCTGAAAAGTTTTGGTTTGCTGGTTCCCTCATAATTTACTGCTTAGGTATAATAGGCCAGTCTTGCGGAAAAAAAGATGATAAATGATGCTGGCTAGGATTCATAGATTTATTAAATTTCTATCAAACAGTGCAACAAAAAAAATCTGCTTGAGTTAGAAATGGGCTCAAATTTTTTAATCAAAATTCATGAGTCCTGATGCTTGGTTCAGTAGGTCCAAGGAAGGCTTGAATTGAAGACTGATTAAAGAAAATAAAAGGCTTATTTGAAGTAATTTTTCAATGACGGCTTTTAATTGGATGTTAAATCAAATTCTTATCTGCCTTTCTGCAGATAGCACATTATATAAAGTACAGTTAGAGGCACTACCACTGTAACGGATACACTGAATAACTCGTGACTTCTCACTTTACACTGAGAGGGTAGAAGGGCTATGCTTGTCAGCCCGTCAGAAATTAAGTATGTAAATTGATGCTTAAGTATGGGAATATGAATATGATTGACACGAGGCTTGGAGTGTTGTTGGGGAAAAATACGGAGGTTTTTCTTTGCCCTTCAAGGCTAACAAGTACTCAGTGACCTTCGCAGATTGTGTTCAGGCAGGGGTGTGTGAGCGTGTGTGGCCACGTGTGCATTTTGCCGCTGAGCTTTGGCTAAGGGTTTAAATACTCCCAAAGAGCAAATACCAGACTCATTCTCTAATGTCCCCTTCTGCCATCCATGAATGTCACCCATAAAAGCAATTTCATTAGCATTTGCTCATTTTCTAATATAAGCAGTTAGTATGGCCCTAATGACGGGCCCTTAGCCCTCCTTTGCAGAAGACGGGTGCTGTGCTCCGTGCAGTGAGGAGGGGGTACCGTGGTTTGGGGGCTCCGAGAGTACCCCAGTGAGCAAATGGAGCATCTGAGGCCCTATTCGGGAACAATGGTGTACATTCCTGTGAAAGTGCTTACCCTTTCCGGGCCGAGGAGAGGAGAGGGGAGAAGAGGGGTAGAACAAATTCATCTTTCACAGCTGGCTGGGAGGAGGTTGGTTTGCAAGAGTTAATGGAACTTTCTTAAGTGCTGAGTTAACTCCCTGGGTAGCGTTCACTGATTGAGGGAATGGAGTTTGCGTAGACTGGTTTTCTCATATACATTTTTAATGGTAGATTTCTAGTAGACAGCTCATTAATTTCATGATTCTTTATTGCCAAGAATAATATCCTTTAGGCTTGGGGAAAGTTTCTCCCATTTTTGTTCTAATTGTCAGAGGAACTGTGAAAGCTGTACTTCATAGAATTTTAAAAGGGGGAAACCCCAGTACATACATAGCTCAGATACAAATACATCTTTCTTAGTTTCCCTGTTACCCTAAATAGAATTGCTTCTGTATTGGCTTTCTGCGTTTGAAATTACACACAATGTAGTCATTTTGCTGATTGAGGATTATTCAAACTGGTGAAATTCATGTTGCCTTTCTAGATCCTCTGTTTTTACTACATATTTTCTTGGTGTTTTTTAGAGGAGACTGGTTTACTTGCAAATTCCAAATTTCATTGATCATATTACTTTACATCTGCTATGCATTGAGCTATACTTGAGGGCAGGCTAGGTACTTTATACTAAAGGTAACAACAGAGTGTGGGGAGCGGCCCAAAGCCACATGGCTAAAAGTAGCTTGGAGGGACCCCAGCTGCTCTGTGCTGCATCATAATGCATGCTTCTCTCTTAAAAGTCCTCACAGGGCTTGCAAGGTAACTGGCTTCCAGACAAGGAAACTGAGGCTCAGTAACGTTATGTAATCCATGCCGTGGCAACCAAGGGGTCTTGCCTCTTCTCCTCCCCTCCCGTGGCCAGCCCTTTCTCCACCCTGATACTGAAGATCTTCAACTTTAACGTGGGGTTAGGGCCTCTGGAGCAGCAGTCTTTTCTCAGACCTCGTCTTTCTGGTTTTTTTTTTCGGGGGGGGGGTCCATTTGACATTGTTCCCTATCCTTTTGAGCATAATTTCTGTGTCACTGCATTCTATTGGTTCTCACACTGCTTTCTTCTCTGTCTTTCCCTTCCCTCTCCCCACATGGGAAACGATTTCAGCATTTTAACCTCGAGTATTCTTAGTTCCCAGGTATGTTCATTCTGTAAGCTTCAGTCTCTAAACCAGCTATTTCTACCTACACATCTCTCTCAGACTTCCATCTTGCATTTCTAGCTGTCTTCTGTTTATGACAGAATTGGATTTAAATCTAGACTCTGCGAAGTACTTGCTGCATAACCCCGGGAAACTCAATGCACCTTGCCAAGCCTCTGCTTTTGCATTTGTAAATTGAGAGTAATCATAGTTCCTCATGGGGCTGCTGCAAGGATGTAAAATGAGAGCATAAGTAGAAACCTCAGCACAGTGCCTAGCAGGTAATAAGCAAGCAGCAAATGGTCGCTGTTGATCTTATTATTAGCAGTCACTATTTAGGTGACATGGCACAAGATGCTTTGCACTGTCATTCTTATTGGCCATATTTTGTCTCCCTGGGAGACCACGGACAGTTTGAAGCTATAGATGGCTATATATCAATCTGCCTCAATAAAAAGGCAGAACTTTGACCTCTCATTTGATGGCGAGCATTTATAGTGGTTTGTTTTCATTCTGTGAGCTGAGCAGTACAACTTCTGCTTATCTCCAAATTCTCCAGCATTTATTGACAACATTCAAAACCACATAAAGACATATTTATAGCACAGAAGTGATAATTCAAGGAAAGAGCCAGGTTCTCCTGAGAAATGCTAGTCGTATGACCCTTTTGGTGGTTACTGTCTTGATTTGTTCACATCTAAAACTGGCTCATGATGCTGGATGTAATCTGCTGCAAACAGGAAAATGAAAGAAAAAGTCATGTAGTTCATAAGCCTCCTTCTGAAGTGTGTAAGAGCTATATCATACCTTCTATGCCATGGTATGGTTTTCCAAATGCAGGAGTTGGCTTGGGAATGAGGAGGTGTGGTACTTCAGAATATTAGGAGATTCCCAGCTTTGTAATGCATGGTTATATAAGGTTCTGCTGACCGTGGCAAAGAACATGTGGCTGAACTGGCCTTCCGACAAGAGAGAGATGCTGAGGGATCTGCCCTTGGTGTTGTGCACATGAGTCAGGGGACATGGAAAGTCTTGGATTCCACAGCCCATCTTGTCTTGGCTGACTCAATATCAGGTGGTAAAACATGGTGGCATTGATAGCCCTCATGCTTCCTAATTGGGCCACTTGAATTCTGCTGAGCTAGTCTGGCTGCCTGCTTTCCCTGATGCGATGTGATTGTCATTCTCCACATGTTGTCTTAGTCTGTGGGAACTGCTATAACAAAATATCGTAGAGGCTGGCTCACAAGCAACAATGCTCACTGCTCACGTTCTGGAGGTGGGGAAGTCCAAGATAAAGGTGCTGGTAGATTTGACATCTGGTGAGGGCTCATTTTCTGGTTCATGGACAGCACCTTCTCACTGTGTCCTCACATGATGGAAGGGGCAAGGCTGCTCTCTGGGGCCTCTTTTATGAGGACACTAATCCTATTTACAGTGTTTCTGCTCTCAAGGCCTAATTGCTTCCCAAAGGTCCCACTTACCAATACCTTTACCTTGGGTGTGAGAAGTTCAACATGTGTTTTAGGGAGAAACAGTCAGAACATAGCTTATAAGCTATTCCTACTCTCAGGAATACCATCCTTCTTTTCTCTGCTAATTAATAACTATCTCCACCTTTGACAACAGAGCACACCGGTATTCCATGGACTTTGTTGGTCCCGGTCTTTAATCCACTGTGAGGCTTTTTCCTTACTCCGTGTGTCTAGTGCTCAGTAGATGCCTTGAACCCAGGATGAGCTCTCTTCATGTTGATAGAAAGAAGGAAGAGAGGGAGAGAAAGGAGGGAGAAGAGGGAAACTTAGTCAAACCACTGGGGAACCAAACAACTCATTAATAATCTAACTATGGAGTTTGCATATCTAGTTTTATTCCTGAATAGCATCCCGATTAACAAAATTGGATTTCAAATGAGAGAATGTCATGGTCACATTAGTATTGAACTAGCTACAGCGCATCCCTGATTTAATTATGTTATGTGAAAATCTAAGTAGTGTTGTAAGAACGTATCCTTTTTAGGGGCATTGGCTGTTTTTTTAGTTTAACCTTTGCAGCAGCTAATACCATCTCCTCAATAAAGCAGTATTCTCTGGTGAAGACCCTAATGAAAGTTGGCAGAAATTCATGTTTTTCTTTAACTTCATGGAAGAAAAATAGTATGATATGTTTCTAATTATAGCTTTTGCATTATACCATTTTAATTGTCTTCTTAAATGCAGTATTTGACATCCTGCCAGGAGCTTCTCAATGATTTCTTCATTGAGCCGAGGAACTTTAGGCATCAATGACATTTCTTCGAACTGCACATTTTAACAATGTTAAAATCCACTTTTTCCTTCTGGAGTCACTTTGCAGCATTCCCTCCACCTTTCCCAGGACACGCCATCCCTCTGTGCATGAATGCCTGCGGGGAGGCCAAGGTAGAAAGAGCTTGGGCAGCCATTTGTAAGGCTCACTTCTTGTTAAGCTCTGAAACCTTGGGGATGTGAAGATATAGCTATTTGTCTGTGGGGGAGGAAATAGGATTAAATGAAATGAGACCATACCAGAATCACTCAACTCCACATTTTTATAGTATGCATAATCTGCCTTTTTTTTTCTTTTCTGGAAGCCATGAAAGATGTTCTTTATTTCTTGTTTTACAAAAATAGCTGCCTCTGGGTGTTGATAATACTAGTTTAAATTCTTCAAAAGAATCTGTGAATTGTAACTGCTCTGATAGTTCTGCAGCTATTTTTTAAGTTTGTGTATTTGCTGAGAAAATTATACACTGTGGAGTAAATTTTAAGTGCCTTTATATATCACTGGAGGAAACTTTTGAGGCAATAGTATACACAGACTTATTGGACAACCTCCTGATAATATGGCCCAGCTGATTCCACAATAGATGCATCTGGTCTTACATGTTTTGGTGTATGTTCATTTATCTCATTAAACTTATTCTGACACATTCCTCATGTAATAGCTTTTCTGATGCCTCTGGCTGGTGAAACACCAATGTTGTACCCTTTGAGGAAAGATAATGTTGCCTTTGTTTTGCCTCCTGTAGCTCTGATGTGTATCCTGCATTTTATATATGGTAGAATGGCAGTTTGCCCTTGGTGATTGTAGTAGGATAAGTTGGTGCTGAGTTTATGGCCAATGTTCTGAACTGAAATGTTTACCATAGATTCCCGAAAGAAGACAATAGGACATGGAGTCTCTCTCCTTATAGTCCATTGCCTCATTTAATTTAAGATGCTGCTAACAGACATATTGCTTAGCCTTCCAAACATCCCCCCTACTCCTGGGTCATGGACTTTCTGTCATACCATGTGTGTCTAGCTAGTGCTGTACATATGTGTATAACACAAACCCCAAGATCTCCTTACATTGAATCAAAGTCTTGTTTTGGTATATGAAGGAATAATGTGATTGTTCCTTCACATGGAAAGGTTCCTGTACAACATTCAAAGTGAGGGTTGTTTTAATCAAGGTCTTCCCAACCAATAAATCATGGCTATGGTCAAGAATAGACCAGGAAGGCCGGGGTTTTAGCTCAGTGGTTTCGCCGCCTGCTGCGCAAGCACAAGGACACGACTTCGATCCCCAGTACCAAAGTAAAAAGTAAAAAAATAAAAAGAATAGACCAGGAATCATGAAATTACATCTATAAGCCTCTAAAATCATTTAACCTAGTGAAATTATGTTCCAAATCCTATTAAAAGTCCACTAATGTAAAATATACATTAATTATATAATAGACCCTATTATACCACACATAATATACAGCACACATAAGCAACCATACTATATAACACTTTTGTTTCCATTCGCTCAATAAACTAGCTCTGATAAGCATTACTTCAACATTTAATTACCAATAATGCTGCTTGACTTCTTAGAACCCTAAAAAGCACTGGGGGATTGATTTTCATTTTCACATATCTTAAAAGTACTGTTCTGGAAGACATGAATTGATAACTTCTTTTTCCTGTCACTAAATTTTCCTGGTTAAAAAGACCACCAGAATGTGCCTTTGACCTTGGATGTGCACTCATATGTGGACCCATTCTTGAGAAATAGCCACTGTAGAATCTAGAAATCTAGAAGCCTCACAAGGAATTTCATAATATAAGTTTGAGGACTTTTCTTGGATTTATTTTCTGAGTTTTACACCTTGCTCTAAAACAACAACTAAAACAAAACCCCTTTAAAGATATCAGAATTGGGAATATCTTTGAAAGAGACTAGACATCACAAAATGTCAAATGATGGAGGTGGTGAAAGACGATGTGAGAAAGGAAAGGAAGATTTCTTTGACATAAAGATACAAGGGCTTTGCATAGGCTTTTTCTATGGCTGCAACGAATGGAATGAATCACCTTTCACTTCTTCCTGTGGTGCCTGTCTTCCCCATTGCCTCCCCAACCCCCAAAGCAGGATAGAGCCCTGCTATAGGATCCATTTAGCTCTTTGTGTATTGATTCTACATTGTCCAAGGAAAACTTGGCCAATGTTGAAAGGGGATGTGTTAAGTACCACCCCCCCCAAATGGTGACTTCTTGTGATTAGCGGTCTTGATCTTCCTTCCTGTTGAGGGACTACTCAATTCATATGTACTGTTAAAGAATAGAAAAGGAATGCTGCACATAACTTCTCCCTTCTGGAAGCTCATAATCTATTAGGATGCTAAGGGAAATATAGAAAGAATTATGCAATGGAATTCATAGCAGAGCTCTTCCTCATTTTTTGGACTTCGGGTGAGTTGAAGACTGAACATGCTGATTGGGTTCATACTCTCATAGATGATGCTTTTTATGTTGGTTTGTAGTGCTGATTATGCTTTGTAATTGTCATAGTGAATTTAGGAGTTGAAGAGATAGATTAATATTCAAAACTTCCTGATTGCTTTCTATCTCGGCATCAGGTTATCATTTTACATGCACTAGAGCTAGAAACCCCCTTGTTAATCAATCTTTCCATTTTATGTATGTAGCCCTATCTTGATCATGACTGAAACTGCTTTTGTCACTTTTGTTTTCAAATCATTGTGACACTGAGACAGTTCATTGCCTTGTCTGTGCTTAATTATGATATTCAGTTACAGAAAAACGTTTCCGTTTTTTCCAATCTTCCTTAATCAGAGCGTTGGGTCTGACCTCTTAGCTTTGAATCATGTTATATTTTCTCCTCAACAAAATAGCAGAGCAGTCCCTGTTCAGGTTACACTAAATCACAAACTGATGAGGGGGCGACAGGTTCTGCAGTAAGTCGCAATCACATGTTTTAGATGTTTCTCTCTATGGACCAGATTCCAACAGGAAACAAAAGAGGTCAGGGCCCACGACCAGATACTCTGAAATGAGATCACAGTACTACAATGACAGCATCTTATTCTTCAGGCAAGAGAAATATAAAGAATCTTCTAGTAAACCATCATTAAACTTATCATACAGTATAATACCCAATTTTGACTGTCTGTCTATCTATTCTATTTGCTTCTATCTACCAAGGCATCATATGTGATATTCCCTAAATTTTGCCTGGAATACCCAAATACTTCCCTGAAATAAACATGCTGTTGGGCCCCAGGTTTTTTCCTCTTTCAAGGAAAATCAGTGAAACAGACCAGCCAGAGCTGAATCATTGGTTCATTTCAGTTTTATAATTATTGATTATTTAGAAGTTGGATGGAGAGAGAGAGAGAGAGAGAGAGAGAGAGAGAGAGAGAGAGAGAGAGAGAGAGAGAGAGATTCTATTATTAAGGATAGATAGGTGATTAGAAAATAATAGACTATAGAATATTACAGCCTGCATTTACATCCAGGAGCTGTTTCATTCTAGTTGTGGGGAAGATATTTAACTGCCCAGAGTCTCATTTTAATTATCTGAAAAATGGCAGTAATAATTGAGCCTCCTTTGGAGGGTTAGTTAAGACCACAGGAAACAAGCCATGTAAAGTGCGTAGCATAAAGGTTAGCAGTGCTGTTTGTGGGCTTCCATTTGAATCAAGTTGTCTTAGTGGAAGTCAGAGCTGGCCAAAGTTGACAATAGGTAATCACAATTAGCACATTAATCCAGTAGGCTTCTATTCTCATGGTATGTACCTTGATCTGGAATGATTTTGATGAAAGAGTTAACTGGCAAAGCACAAGAAGCCTACAATTTATACTTTGGAGATATGAACATTTTCTTTATAATCTGCAAAGAATCAATGTATTTATTTGAAATAAGAAGACAACTCAATAATTGAATTATTTCCCTCTGGTACCTCAATATTTGTAAATCTGAATCTTCATTTACCATGTCCGAATAATGCAGAGACCTGTCAAGGCATAATGACCAAATTGTAGTGAAAGGTTCCTCATTCTTTGGATGATTAGATTTAGATGATGTCCATTGAATAGTTTCAGTGCTCATGTAGCAATTTAAACGTAATGCGCATGCTCAGGAGTTATGTTTGATGGCAGCCAGCCTTTATGAAGCTGAGGCACATAAATGTGATGAGTGAGTGGGAGGTGGGTAACTCTGGATGGCTTGAGTCATTACACTGGACCTGTTGACCTCTGGTCAGTATGGGAATTTTGAGATTCTAGGGAGCAACCAACCACGGGACATGAGCACTTGGGGTCCAAGAAAAAGGTCTGCAGACATACTTATCCCTGAATGAGGAAAATAAGACAAGAAGGTGGAATTTTAAATCAGAGCTGATTCAATTCATTCTGATATATTTAGGAAATTTTCTGTTGTATAGCAAGCCCACCTCAGGGGATACTTTTCTGGTTGTGGCCAGTATTACTTTAAAGTTTCACTTGATATAGAGCAAGGATTTACATAGTACAGGTGACTATTATTGTAAATAAAGTTTTATCACTACATAAACATGCTCATTCACTTCATTAATTTACAAATTTTCTCTTCTTTTTCTTTTCTTTTTTTGCCAGGATGGGGATTGAACCTGTGGCTCTCACACTCAGATATATCCCTAGTCCTTTCTTAATTGTTATTTTGAGACCAGGTCTCCCTAAGTTGCTGAATTTCCTAGGCTGGTCTTGAAATTGAGGTCTCCCTTTCTCAGCCTCCCAAGTGCTGGGATTATAGATTTGTGACACCACATCCAGCCCAGTTTATTTACTTATTTACATTCTCTCTGTCTCTGTCTCTGTCTCTTTCTCTCTGTCTCTCCCCCCTCCCTCTCTCCATCCCCCTTCTTTTCCCTCCCTCCCTCTAACACACACACACACACACACACGTGTGGACACACCCCCCCCACACACATTCACAGACATATGAATCCTAGAGCACCATGTATATGTTACAAATATATATCAAAGGTAACGTGTATTAATCTCATGATGTCTCAGTAAATTTAGTATTAAAAATACCTATACAAGTCTTTCTTTTCCTGAAGTGTCTACATTTTTGGCAGACTCTGTATATATGTGAAAATAATAGGGATTACTCATCCATCTTCCTAGCATGGTAGTTGGCTCTCAGTAGCTGCTCCCTAGAGTCACCAGTATTAAAAATAGGCAGCATTTTTTAAAAGCCTAGATGAGACATTTTTTTTTTTTTACCAGCAAAGACTACTTTGCAAAGTCACTGAGGAGGGGCACACTTGTTCATTTTTGGTAAAATGAAAACTGACCCTTGACCCTAAATTTTACGTTTCACTCATACTGAACACAACAGTTGACTTAATACCATTTAAAAATTATCAAAAACCATTTCCCCCTGCCTCACTCTTGCCTTTGTTTTTATTATTTACAAACGTTTTGGAATTTAAACTCTCATGAATCTCCGTAGTTCATAAGCTGCAAAGGGAACCAATAATATCAGAAAGCAAGCCTGTCCTCATCATAATTGTCTTTGTCAAAACATTCATTGTCCTAAGTGGTATCACAGAGCTCATTCTGAGCAGATTCATATGTTTAGATGAGGTCAGATGACATTGGTGACTACCTGGGGAATGCATTTTAATCCTAGCCTGCTATTGTACAAAAACACACATTTATGCTGTGCAGCATGATCTCTGTATGGCAGAGGCTCACGTTGAGCCATCTGGTTGACCCCAAAGTATCATACTTGAACAAAGGGCCACATGCATAGAACACAAGGAAGTAGAATATGAGCCTCCTGAGGATACTGTACAGGACAAGGTTTCTAAGGCTTAATGTTAGCCTGGATATTTTCAGGGAATAATTTCCCTCCATCTAAATGTCAGGTTCTTTGAACCAGCATGATTCTTAAGACATAGGCACATTCCTCAAACATTTAATAACTGTTTTCTGATTTTCCTTGGTTGGTTTTGGGGGTGATTCTTTAGCACACATGTTAATAACCTTTTCTTAATAAAAGTGATCCAAGTTGATTTAGAAAATTGGGAAACAAAAAAAATTGGGAAACTACAGAAAAATTGAGACTAGAATGAAAACTACCCATAATCTCATTAACAGCAGTGACTCCTATGAATATCTCAGTGAAATCAGCTTCTCCATCTGGTTATTTATTTCCTAAAAACAAAATCGTACTCTAGATCCCATTTTCTGTCATGCTCTTTTGAGCATTCTCACTTATCTTTAATTTTTTAAACTTTATTTTAAGGCCTCATAATGTCATTTAACACAGTTATATCACATTTGATTTAACCATCTCCCTTTGTTGAACATTTAGACTGTTTCCACTCGTTGGCATTGTAAATAGAAGTGCAATAAACAGCATTTTGAATGAATCATTTCATGTGTGTCTGGTTTTCCTCCCTTAGGTAAAATTCTAGAAGTAGAATTGTTGAATCACAGAGACTAAACATTTTTAAGAGTATTGGTACACGTTTCCCAGATGTCCTCAAAAAGAGCTGTAGCATTGTCCCAAACCCCAGTAGGATGAGAGCACTCATATGCGTTCCCCTCCTTGACAGCATTGGGTAGCTTCACTTCTAAAGTTTTGCTATTTTGAAAGTTTCAATATGACATTTTGGAATGTTTCTTACAGAATATTTTCTCTCACCCCTGTATTGACTATTGTTGTAGCATCCAGAGATGTTGTGAAAAAAGAGCCTTTTAAATTTAATTTGATTTCATTTCATTTTTGCACTTCTGGAAGCTTTTGTGGGAGCGATGTATCTCCAAAATGGGACAATAGTTTCTCATTGTGTTCTTACTTCTGAAACTCAGGCCCCTGCAATAAAGATGAAGTCCCTGCTGGAGGGGAAAGAATATGTGAAGACTCACAGTCCCATACTTCCTACAGTAAACTGGAAAGTTTGGGGGAAACCAGGGCAAGGTGATGATTATATTTTGATTTATGTCACCTGAACATGGAACTTAAGTGGTGGAAAAGGCAAATATTGGATTTGGAGTTCATATTATCCTTCAGAAATTTACAAACCATAAACCTATTTCTAGAGCTTTGAGAATTTTTTGGTACTGTACTTAGTTATTTGAATGGCTTTATGAGTTCTGAGGAATGTATAATTCTTTTTAAACTACAAAAATCATTAAATCCGATTAAGAAAGAATGAGGGTTTTGCGCCCCTCAAAAAGAATACTGTGAAACAAGTTCAAGGACTGTTACTGAGATAAGAAGCTATGAATATAACATAATAATAAGGGCACAGTGTATTCAGAGAAGCACAGTGTTTCAGAAACTGACATTTTCTGACATAATTCCTTTAGTTGATGTTACAGTGTTGATTCCAAATCACAGTAGGAGAAATAGAGGATGCAGCCATCTTTCACTGTATTTTGAGGGTGGAACAATCCTTATGATTTCTTAGGGATAGTTTTGTTAGTGGAAGTGCTTCTGATTCTCTCTATACCCATCACAAATAGAGTCAAATGATTTCAGGAACATTGACCCTGTGTCTCACATCACTTCCTCTACATACTGTAGCTGAGAATGCTTTATCTGTGTCTGAGAAACCCAAGCCACACTCAGCCTGGATGAGAAGTCATTGTCCCATCAAGGGAATCCAGTAATTTCATCAACTTCTTAGCCACATTGTGAAAGAAACTGGGAAGTAACTGATGAGTGGCAATTGCAATGCTCCTAATATTTATTAAATGACTTTTCTTGACACTTTCACTTTACAGAGTGGAAAATTCACTTTTAAAAGAACTTACTCATTTTTATAACAAACATATCTGCCCCACAGCTATTTTTCCCCTTTTCAGAATAATAAATAATCTTTTAAAGTCAAAATCAAAACTGTGAAACTAAGCTATTCATTATTTTCTTTGTTTCAGTGTGCTATAGTGGAAATTTTCACCAGCTTGGCGAAATAGTTTGCTCTCGAGCTAAGACTCAGTTTGCCAGGTTTCATAGCCAAGCTTCAAACCCACCCCAGACAGGATTTATCATGGGAACAGTGACATACCTCTTTAAGTCTGCAAAGCATCATTGCAAGGCATTGCCTGGAAAGCTCTAGAAAAGGGTCTTCTATGGGCTTCCTTTAAAAAGGCTGTGATTCCTGCCTGTACTACTTGATTACAGAAAGCAGTGGAAGAGATGGGTAAGAGATGTAACCTTTCTTCTTTGTCTGCTGACAGAATTCACAAAAATTTCCTCAAGTTTCCAGAAGTGTCTCTCAGTGACTTCTCAGAAAATAGATGGCCCCAGGCATTGTCAAACATCCCCAGGGAAAGGGGCTTTTTCAAAACTGCATGCTCACATCTGGACTGATTTGATGGGCTAGGAGACAATGGAAGGGCTCGCTGTTAGCATTATTGAGAAGAAACGAAGTCGCTAAAACGAAATTGGAAATTTTTCATGTGTAAAAGAGTGAAATGCTCTGAGATAGAGAAGTGCCTGCCTAGGGTGTATATCCTTCATCTACTTGAACACTTGCAGCCTTTTCAGAGTGCCTTACATGAGGAATTGCTGGAAAGTTTGTCAATATATGAAATAGTATGTGCTGCTTTTATTAAAATATGGAGTCACTTCTACAGAATATGTAAAAGGTAAGATTTAAGAATATTTCTTTTTCAACCTGACATTCAGTGCCAAGTCTGCAATTCTGGAACATAAGCCCCTCCATTTGCAGTCTCCTCTTCCACATCAGGCTCTTTCCATGCTACCTCATCTATCTATGTGGCCTGAGAAGGAGTATGTGCAGAAAACATAGCCTAGCATTGAACAATATTATTCCTATGTGTTCTTGCCTCAATTTCCTTATTTGTAAAATAAACTTCCTATCTCCCTACCCCTTCATGGGGTTATTGTGACAATCAGGAACAACACTGCGTTGGGTGGAAAAAGTGTGGACTGGTGTCGCTTGGATAACAGTTGAAACATTTATTAAGCTATGTGGAATTTTTTAGAGTTTTTACTATTTTTTTAAATTTCAAACTATTCTTTGATATTTTACAGACAATAGTTTGAGAACAAAGTCTTTGTACAGGTGGCGTAGTCCTGTGTGTATACTTGGTGAGCATGATTACAAAACACAGAATTACTTTTTAAAAAGTGGTTGATTGTGATGGTATATCACCCAACCATCCTTCCAAATAATAAAAAAAATCAACTCCTGATCCTTTATTTTCCCAGTTGAAAGTATTCAGAATCCAGGCCACCTCCATTTCTTGATCAGTTCAGGCATCGACACTGGGTCAACTTCCTATGACAGTCTAATTGTTTGGACTGCGAACTCATTGATTAATTATTTAACAAACATTTGGAGTCCTGACTCTCTGCCTGGCATGCTGATGAGTCCTATTGACAGGGCAGTGAACACAGCAGCCGCAGTCCCCACCTTAAGGAAATGTCTGCAGAGTGCGTGTCTCCTTGGTTGTGATTGTCGCAATGCCTAGCAGAGCGTTTGCTCTGTAGCAGCCCCTCTTCGTGTTTGTGGATCTGTGACGAGAGATTGAGTGAATTAATACATGACCGAGAAAGTGAGCAATGACGGCTCTCCGCAAGTTTAGACTTTGTTAGGTCCAAGCACCTTTCTCTCCCAATAGCAAATCTCACTCCATTTCTTATGCTGCCATGGTACTGCTTAGACGTGATCCACCCTGTCACATAGCATGCTGTAGTGAAGATCTAGAAGACCAGGTTCTCTCCGATCTCCCTGTGTGGGCAAGGGCTCTCTTCCTTAGCATCTTGTTGGCTTATTCACATTTCACACCTTCTCTGTATCTCATAAGTTCTTAGTGCTCTGTTTGTTTTTGGGTGTTAGGAAAACTAAGCAACCTCTTTGGGACTTTTATGAAGTATCCAGGTTTTGAAGAAAGCATTGCGGCTAC
The DNA here is from genome assembly GCF_000247695.1 of Heterocephalus glaber. The sequence goes on from NW_004624883.1 coordinate 1,390,463, forward strand.
TTAATCTCGCCATCCTAATTTCTTCCATTTCTGGAATTACTATGTTGTGTTTATTTCTACAAGCTACCTCACATCTATTTGGTGACAGAGCAGGACTGAACATGTAAAATACCAAATAAAAGTGCATGCAGCTTGAGGTCACTGACCTTCACAGCTCAGGCTAAGGCTTTTGCTGGTAAGTAACTTCTTGAACTCCATGTGTGCTTTGTTGAATTACTTTATATTTTTTTTAAAAAGGTACCATGACCAATCTGAAAAGAACATGCATTGGTTCAAATGATTTTTATTTTTAAGACCTTCAATGCATTTCAGAGGCTAAAGGCATGTAGACTTGACCATCTAATAACCAGTTCTCTAGTGTTGGGCAATGTGTTGGACACTCATAAAATGTTTGCTAAATCGAATTGTACTCTATATTGTACCTCCTGGGCTGTTGCAGCATACGTAGGAACCCGATCAAAAATCTTAGCCTCTTTGATATCTGCAGAATGTGTTAATCAAATATTAAACTTCAGATTGGCTTTCAACACTGGGTCCTAGAACTAGTATTTATTTATGATGTCATATTCCAAATATTTTTTACTTGGAATGAATGAGAGAAGATTACAACATGGTTAACCTATTATTTTCTACATCTTTTCACCTGATTGCTTTTATGAAATAATAAGATAGGAAATTAGGTAGGGAGATTGAGCACAAATACAAGACATTCAGAGCCTGGAGCTCCAGGAAGACAAGTTTAATTGTCAACTGATCAATGTTTTATTTTTAGCACTGCGTATATAGTGGTCTCAGTTGGAAGAGGAGCATGCAAGGTGTCACCCAATAAAAGAATGTGCTCAGGGAATACGGTAACAATGATAATGTTTTCCTTGGAGCAGAGGGAGTAATTAGAGCAATAACTTTTAGAGACTACATTTTAGATAAAGTTCATGCTCTAATATTCAAATAATAATTACATTAATTTGTAGATTAGTCAGCTGAAATATTAAATCATTTGGCACAGGTTAAATGAAAATTGTCATAATGGTGCCAAAAAAGAACTCTCGTGGTTGCCTTTTAAATACCAAAGAAATTCTCCATTGTTGTGATAAAATACAGATGTGGTTTGGAAAGAAACTTGCATAGTGAGCAGAAATAGAATATATAATTAGAACAAAGACGGCTTAAATCAAATTAATCTTCATCTGACAGGAACAGTTACATTTACATCATTGAGTGCAAAGTCATAGCCAAAATTGAAATTAGAAACAGATAATTATGATAAGAGAGGACACTTATGCTGACTTTTCTCATGCATAATTGGAAAGCATACAAAATGCAATGCTTGTTCTAATTAGAATTAGCATTAAAAGATGCCAGTTTTAATGAATTCTGAGTTTTACCATAAAATAAGTTGTTTAAATAATTAAACCATGGACATGTAAATTTGTTTGCCTGTTTGTTCAAGATCAGAACAGCAAATGAGTTTAGGAATGCAGTACAACTTTAGTTATATCAATGATATGAATGATATTAATTTCTTTCATTAGTGGCTTACTGTAATACTGTCATCTTTGTTTCTGTTTTTTTTTTTTTGAGAATCTGATCTTATTCTTAAAATCTACCATTCACTTCCTTATGTGCAGTCTTTTGGCATGTGTACTTACTACACACATGTCATAAAAACACAAGATCCAGTTGTTCACTTGCCATATACAAAGAGTGTGCATGCGTGTGTGTGTGTGTGTATGTGTGTGTGTGTGATGGTTTCAGAAATGTGGATGTAAAATCTTTGTGATGCAGTGCCATTATTGCACCTTGGAGTTCAAATTTGCTGTTGAATGATTGTGCTTGAAGGAAACATTTGCTTCCCATTGACAGATTCTTTTGAAATATTTGTTCCTGAATTCATTACTAGAATCAATCTCTCTAACTTGGTGTCATTTCCAGAGATCTTGAAAGCTAAGAGAAGCAACCTAAGGTCTCAACCAACATCCTGGGCCTTCTGAGGGGGCCACAGAAGTCATTAGTTTACAGTAGGAGCTTCGCCATTCTGTAGGCTTTGTTTCCTGATCTCTTGTCCTGTTACTCTTTTTTATTTTCTTTCTTCTTGTTCCCTATTCTTTCTTCCAAGGTGAAATATCCAATAATTTTATTAGCAGCAGTGGTTCTGTTCACCTGAATCTCCAAGGGATCTTATGAGTAATTTTATTCTCTCCCATCAATTTTATTCTGTTACGTAGTGACACACATTGTTGTGGATTGTGAAACTCTAATGCCATCTCTGTTGGATGTACATGGGTTCCTGGCAAGAGACATGGACCCAGGAAGACCCATGGAAATTCATTTCAAGTCTCCTTATTTTTTGATTGTGAGCAAAATGTTTTTCGCTGCATAGACAAAGTTTATCTTAGTTGCACACCACCTTCAATTTCTTTTTCGGTTGATATTGAATGCCTTGCTATCTAGGGCCATTTTAAACCTTGCAAGAGAGTACTAAGTGCACTTTCAAAGTTTTTTCCTATAAACATCATTACAAGCACGAAAGATTCTGATCTGTTAAAGGTTGTTTAGGATGACGCTGCCAGAGGTGCTTCTAATTCTATGATCCTGATCATTTTATTCATGGCTTAATTTTCTCTGAAATTTCCCAGAGCTCAGAAATGCCAAAAGAAGTACTAAAGTGTGGATTATCCCTTGAATCTGGGTGGCGGTATCTTTCTTTGGCCTTCATATTTTTGTTTGAGTTATAGGTTTGCTTATTGATTTTGGTCTAAAAGCATACAGTAAAAGAGACAGTAACTAGTACTAGATTTTTAAGGACTACAATAGTACAATATTTGAAATACCATCTGAATGTAATTTCTCAGGTGATTGTATTATACAGGTCATATAACATTGGCCAGCATGAATTCTAGAAATGGGGATTATAGTATAGCATTAAAGAAGGGCAATGTCAAAGGAGTCAGGATGCTCAGTGCCCAAATAAAAAGAACTAATCACAGCTCCAATTTGCATTGTTAATATGTTTAGATTATTTAAATTAAATTATTGCCATGAATGAGAATATAATTGTAAAAGTGAAGCATTAATGTTTTAAATAAAAACCTTTGAGATAATGGCATTGTGGAAAATAGCAGGATGGTAATACAATAGGCAGCACTGATATAACCATCTTAGGAGTGTTCCTGTTTTGAAGAAGCCAATAAGAAAACCTCTAATGATGGACTGTTAAGGGGACAGGGAGAGGAGGAAAAAGGGACATAAAAAGAATTAAGATGTGTTATGTACACGTTCCAACTCCCTAGGATGACTGTAATCATATTTACTACAAACATATACTAATAAAAATGAAAATAATAAAAATTACAAATAGAAATTTTTCAATTGGGAAATTTAGTCATATGAGCTGAATGGCTTGCACCCAACTGCAGAAGGTTTTAGGACATTCTCTTCTGAAGGCATCCAGCAACCCAAAGCTTAGTTCTCAGACAGAAAGACATTTTAGATCCCATGATTCCATATTACCCTTGAAATCACATGCTGAACAAACTAATTTGCTAAGAACTTAAAAGGGCTGACAAACAAATTACAGCCATCTTGATGGAGGCTGATTATTGGCCTTGCCGGCTCCGTTGGTTATTCTTAATGAAATAAGACAGCTTTATTTCCACAACTTGGCTGGTAATGTAGGTGAAGGATATTTAATGCTTTTTAAATGAGCAATTTTACACAGTTATATAGCATTTTACATTTTCAGATATCATTGAAGTCAATTTTATTTCTTTTTCCTTCTAAGGCGTCTGGTGAAGCAGGTCAGGATAGCTGTGCCTGCTGTACAGAAAGGATTAGAGCATATGACTCCAATGCAATAAGACCTGCAGGGTCATCTCAGTTCTTACATACTAGTGGTTATTGCCCCTGAGAGGCTGGCTGGTGTGCACCTCAGGCTACATGCCTCTTCCCTGCTTTTCTTTCTGTTTGGAGTACTTTACTGTGTCCCCTCTTACTTTCTCTCCCAGTGAACTTTTATTCACATGCAAGACCTGCACACACTGGTCCCTCTGGAGGTTGTTCTGCTCCCCTTTCAGCTCTTTGCTCAGCCCCACCCCGACTCCCAGCAGTTAGGTGCTCTCCAACTTCCTCTGTTCCTATGGCGGGCAGAGCATCTGTCACTTTGCACCACAGTGATCTATCCATGTATGCTTCCGGGGCCAGACTGCGAGCCCTACATCTGGGACATGCGTCCAGATCACCTCCATCTACTTCTCCTCAAGAAATGGGACCTAAGATTAAAGGGCCATAATTAAATGCAGCTTGGACCTCCTTAACTATACTTCCAAGTTTTCAGGGGTGCAAGACTGCCGTTTACCACTCCTGCTGCTCTTTCTGGTGTCTGGATTCTGAATCTTGGAGAGGCTCATTTGTTGTTGCCTACTGCTCCATCATCCTTCCGGAAGTCCCACTGTTGATGCTCTTGCTGACAGTTTTACAGAGGATCTTCGGGGGGATTTCTTTCAGAATGGACCAAACATGTGCATACATGCACACAAATATACATGTTTGTAAGTCAATGAGTGCAGGACTTTTCAGTTTAAAAGGAATAATGACTTAAGCTACAGAGAAGGCTTTCCCATAATCATCAATTCGAGAATGAATTCAAGAAAAAATATTGGCTTCCAGGGCAGAGGTTGAGGGAAGAAAGCGTCATTCGGGCTTCATCAAATGAAATGTCTTTGCTGTGGCAGAAAATTATGAAGACATGTCTTTGTTTGCTGCACAACTGAACATTAAGTGGCCTGTGATTCTTCCTAGCCACGTGTCTCATCTGTGCCCTAGATGGTAGCAGGTTAACAATGGTTCAACATCAAGTTAGAGATCAGGAATCAGGTCTGGCCACCATGTGATTTATTTTGTATCCCAAACTTTTTCACTTAATTCCTCTCTCTAGAAATTTGTAGTATGGTATATTCTTCCCCATGTACGGATGAAAAATTTGAGATTCGGAGAAGCTACAGAGTTTAGCAATTGTCTTCTTAGTGTGTGTACATCTATTGGAATGAGTCTGTAGGCTCTCTCTGCCCACAAACTGTGTGGCTTCTTATCTCCTCCAATTGAGGAGTGGGGACCCTGCTGCAGGGAAACTTGAGAGATGAAAAATCGTGTTACAAAGTAGAGAAATTAGAATTTTTTATTGTAAAAAGCCTTGCCATAGAAGTCTTTACAGTCTGGGCTTGCTTTGTGGAAAGCAGGTTGTACTTTCTCTCTGAAGGAGCTATTTTGAATACACTGGATAAAAGGCAGCTATCGCAGCATGAAGGCTGCCAACAAGCATGAAGTGTGAGTGGTTTTCACAAATGGCAAGAGTGCAAACCTGTGACAGAAGAAACTAAGGTGACAGGGTAACAGACAGTGCTGACAGTGATATATTTTTGTTCCCGATTGATAAACTGTTGAACAGTTTTTAAATGCGCTGTACTTTATGCACTTATAAGTGTGTCACTGGCTACACCAGCAATACAGAGCCCTTTCTTGGTCAGAAGGGGATGAAGAATTTGGTCCTGCCCTTCTGCCCTGGACTTGACTTTCGTTTCCCTCTGGTGGCTTTACTTCACTGGGTATCCAGAAGAAACATTTTGAACACTTGGGGAGAGAGCCAGATTGTTGGGTAATGTGAAAACGATGCTCCTCAGTCTCAGCATTCTAAATAAACTGAACAGATTCCAAGCCCAGACTCTTGTCATTGACCTGACATTAAGATTGGGGCTGTCTTCCAGGAGGGAGCCCCAGATTTCCAGATGTCCAAATAGGAAGTTATACCCAAAGAAGTACATTTTGCAATGGTGTCAAAATAGCTCTCACATCATTATCCCTCCTCTGTAGGCAGAGCTTTCCTGGCGAATTAATGCCTTCTTGATATACTGCATTCTCGATACCTCTACAGGGGCCAACTCAAAGCCTTTGCAGGTTTCATCATCCATCCATCTGGCATACAAGTTCTGAGCATCTACTATGTGCAAGTACTCTGTGACACTTGAGTGGTGTGTGATGGAGAGAGATGACCACAAAACTTCATTGTGATCACACCTGACTTGCAGTGATGTGGCTTGCAGATTGGGAGGGAAAATCATGCATGTGCCAAGATAGCCAAACCAGAGACTGTAGTTGAAGATAGAAACTGGCATGAGAAGTGCTGACTAATTCCGGGAAGTATTGTTGTGAAAGGCTTCAGAGGCAGGGAATGAAATTTGAGTTAAACTTTGAAATATTGGGGGGATTTGTAGTTGTGGATTTAGGGGTATGCTCTCAAGAGCAGGAGGCACTATGAATAGAGGGAATATATGTAATACAGACACACATGGACAAATAGGCAGAGACTCATGCAGAGTTGAATCACTTCATAAATGATGTTGTAGGGTCCCCCAGGATCTATTGGGAAATAGAACGGACTGCCTTGGGCACTGCAGTCTGCGAAAGCTTCATAGAAACCTTGGATGGAATATTTGAAGAGCTTGAGTGCAGAGTCTCTCACTTCTTTAGAGAATCATAAAACATATTTAAATGAAGTGGCTTTCTTGACCTGTTTAGGGTGAATTTTCAGTTGCACACTGACATTATGTGGGCTTAATAATGTACAAAGGCATTTCACTGCATATGTATTTGTGCAAAAAAAGAGTTAACATTCCAGTAGTGACACTGCAGTCCTTTGAAGGGTCTGCTTGCAAGGTTAGCCCTAAGTTGGCCCCTGGGAACAGGCTTTGAAGATCTCCCTAATTGAAAATGGTGCCTTATTTTACCTAGACTGAAGAAATGATATGGAGTCATGTATCTTTTTCCTAATGATCCTCTCATGAATTCTTTTGCCATCGTAGACCTGAGCCGTGAATGGACTCTATATTAAGTCCTGTGAGTTCATCTCATGCTACTCCAAACTTGTGAATGATTTTGTGGACTCTACCAAAGAAGATTAAGTATGCCCAGGACTAACTATCTTCTTTGTGTCATCTGAGAGAATAAATATCAGCTTTAGAATGCACAATATCCGATTTAGAAAGGGCTGCCTATTTTCCCCAAATAGAAACAAGACTGCATTTCCTCCTCATAACTATTTTATTCGCTTTTCCACCTGTAATTGCAAGAATATATTCCCCAATTGCCATATTGAACTGCCCAGTAATAAGTAGTCTCCAAACTACCTAATTCCCAGGATAGAAGCCACTTTCCTTGCCACCATCTTCTCTGTGTTGTGACTGGCAATACTCCAAGTAAAGACGGTGCTAAATAGTTTTTTCTTTTCTCACAACAGGTAATCTGTAGTCGATCTGATTGTTGACTCATTTGCCCTCTCACTGTAACAGATGTTGCATTTGGAGATGTGCAAATCAGTGTTACAAAGTATTAAACAAGAGAAAGTCTTAGAGGAAAGTGAATCCAAATGGCTCTGCTGATTAAGTATAGTCTCTTCTTGGCCTGTTGTTATGTCCTGTTTTGCCAATAGATTTCAAAGGGTGTAATTTTAAGTAGGAAATTAGCTCTGTGAGGGGTATGCATGCATCCCAGATAGCCAAGAGTAGTGGAAGTAGTAAGACAGGACTCCAATCTGAAATGAAAGGACAGGTCGAAAGTTTACCCGCAAAAGACACCTACAGAATTCATGCAAGACTAGATGTGGGCAGGAGACTGCTGGCCCTACAGATATGCTTTTTGACCCATAATAGGTTACAGCCTGATTTAATAGGTCACATTTCACTGCCTTTATGGGCACCCTACATCTTCTTTTCAGGGTAATTATCTCAACACACATCTGACATGGCAATGTAGCTGACTCTTGCTTTTGTACAGTTATAGGTTAATCAACCATACTGACTTTTTAGACCAAAATCACTCATGTTTTGTTTTTGAAATGAAATAGAAATGTATTTAGAAGGCAATGTTTGATACATTAAAAATTCTCACCTGCCTGACAACTTTGATTTCTCATCCTTTATGCATCACAGTGTGTAGCCACGAAGAAAGGATAATAGAAGCATCTGAAAGCAGCTTGGTTATTTGAAATTTAGAATCCAAGAGGAAAGAATGGTAAAATGATCTTTTTATGAGTTTAACATTGGCTGTATAAAACAACATTTTCAAGTTTCTTTAAACCCATGATTTTCAGGTGTAGTATTTGATTACTTTAATTTTTCAGTTAAAATATTCCAAAAATATGTTTGGGAAGTAATCTTTTTATACTCTAAATGAAATCCATATAATGAACTTTATTATGAACTTCCAAACAGTTGAAGGCAGTGAAAGAATAAATTATATTTAAACTAAGATTAGGTTAACAAAGCCTATGCTTTATTTATTTTACATCCTCACAGAGGTATAGCCCTGTGAAGTCTAAACCATGTCAAAGAATAATGATAACTAATCATCCCCTAATCAAGAAGCAACTGGTCATGTATAGTAAAAAAAAAAAAAAACTATGCTAGAAGACCATACACCAAGATGTTAAAACCAGTATTATCTAGGAAGGGAAGCTATAGATTATTTTTTACTCTTTTTTGTTACCTGTATTTCTTAAAATTTAAATAAATCCAATGGCCCTATTATGATAAGATAAAAGAAAGTAATGCATCTTTTTATTTTTACAAAAAAGTAATAATGTGGGACTCATGACCATAATAAAGAATGTACATTTGATTGTGGTTATGTCCCCTCCCCCAGATCTTCATGAGAAGAAAATGGCGCTCAAATGAAGGCTGTTACCAGTTCTTATTAGTTAACTACTTCTTACAGCCAAATTGAGGACCAGGGTAATGTCACAGGAAATTATGAAGAGGGCACAAATGAGATTCATCTTAGAAATATGCAAGTATGGGCAGAGAATTAATCAGAGTGACAGATGCAAATGATGAATATGCTACAGAGATGTTAAGCTGCTGTTAAAAACATTGCCAAAGATTTGGTAAAATTAGTTCTTATTTCAGGAGTCCTTAAAGGAGTGTGGTCATATGGTAGAAAACAGAACTGAAGGTAATTAGTTCCCTTTTTCGCTGGATGTTTGGGAAGCACGTTTGCTCTGCAATAGCTCAGTATTAGAAATATATAGAAACTTGGGAAGAAGTGAACCTCGCATCCTCACACTGGGCCTTGCACAGGAAGTCGGAGCTAGAAGTTGCTCTCTTTCTTTTTTTTTTTGGTTCCAGGGATTGAACTTGGGTCCTTCTGTTTACGAGGCAGGCGGCGGAACCACTGAGCTAAATCCCCAGCCCTTAGAAGTTGCTCTCTTTGAGAAGAGTTAGAATGGAGGAGATGTGACCGTCCTCTTGCAGTAGGTTATTTTATGTAGACATTCTTGGGCTTCTCAAAGAGCACCATCCTTCCTGAGAGTTTCTCCTGAATAAAGAATTAGTACACAGCTTGAGTAACTGCAAATACAACTAGCAGCACATACTTGCCAGAAATGGCACACCGAGGTGTGTGTTTCCTGTCATTCCTGAACTCGCTTTTCATTATTGGTTTGTCACGAGTTTTTTGAAAAAAGAACCAAACCAGCCAAAAATGCAAAATCAATACCATACTAGCACAGGGAAATGAAGATAAAAAGTTCAGAGAAATTATTTAGAAGAAGAGAAGAGAAACCAGGAACCTCACACAGCATTGCCACCCACAACTGAGCTCTTATTTATCTCTGTTCCTTAGCTGTTTAGTATGAGATGGAGACCTTGTCCTCCTTGTATAAGCACAAACCCCACTAACCCATGCAGTTTTCCTGTGCTCGACGAGAAACACTTTAGCAGTTTCTCTACTCCTTCCCACGTTGCTGGCCTTTTGCCTACATTCCTCCCTTATTCATCAGCCTTTCTCCACGTTTCCCCCCAAATAGAAATAATGTGGCTATTGCTATTGTAATACTGACAACCGCTGCTTCAAAAAAAGACAAACCTAAGAGTAACCTGTACGGTTGTTCCAGAATCCGCTTTTCCTTCTCTTCTCCTTTTCCCTTTCTTTCCCTTCTCTACATGACTTTTGTAAATATCTTGGTTTTGCTTGAGGTAAATGTTTCTTTGGACTCAGGCTAGTATGTCGGGCCTGCAGTTCACAACTAACAGGACAGGTTTCTCTCTGTAGAGCAATCGCCCAGTGCTATTGCTTGTTCTTCAGTAAATGGCAGAAAAAATAAAAATCTGTGACTGTTTCATCATGTAATGAACTTTTGTGGCCTTTTGAGTGGTCAAAAAAATGAGGTGGACTTTATTGGACTGGAACCCTCCAAGTAATTTTTATTGATTATGTAGTTCAGCTCTTTTGCTTGATTCATTATTATTGTGCACAAGCACACATCTTTATTTTGAATGATTATTCATGCATGTGGCTATGCCTTTACCCCTCTTTATTCATTTAGATATGTTTTGATACGAGGAGGGGGGGCATTTGTTACAAAATTGATTAGGTGTCCAGAAAAGAGATGTCTATTTTTTTTTTTTTTGGTTCATAGGTTCTTGCAAGTTTTATCTAGAAGTTCTATATTATATATTCTATTCTGGTATCTAAAAATAGTTGGTAAAATTAGAATTATTGAAACTGACAAGGTGAAGCAGTACTGGCTCCTGTCCTGGCATGTGCTTTACCTTTCTTAATAACTCATGTTAAGTTCTATATAAGCACTTGCCTTTGTTATTATTATTCACAAACCTCTTCCCATTGACATGAACATTGATAGCTCCATTTTCTAGCTGAGGAAAGTGAGATTTTAGACTGCATTCATTTTCTATGGCTGCTTTAACAAATTACTGTTTTATTTTTTCTTTCCCTGGGATTGAACTCAGGGCCTCCATACAGAGCCACATTCCCAGCCCCTTTTTATTCTTTTCATATCTTGAGACAGTGTCTTGCTAAGTCAGTAGGTTGCCCAGACTTGGCTGGAACTGGCAATGCTCCTGCCTTAACCTCCCAGAGTGCTAAAATTACAAGTATGTGCCACCATGCCTGGCTACAAATTACCATGTTATGATTTGGAATTTAAATGCCCCCGAAGGCTCATACGTTTTATAAAGGCTTGGCCTCCAGCCTGTGGCACTGTAGGCGGATGGAGCCTTTAAGAGGCTGGGCCTAGTGGAAGGAGGTGAGGTCCTTGGGGGCATGGCCTTGAATGCCTCTTTCCCTCGCTTTCACTTCTTGGCTACCCTGAGGTGAATAGGTTTCCTCCATCATGCACTCCTGGCATGAGGCACTGTGGCAACACAGGCTGAAAGCCATGGGGCCAGGTTACCAGGGACCATGACCTCTGAAACTAAGAGCCACAATGTATCGTTCCTCCTTATAAGTTGTTTCTTAGGTATTTTGTCACAGCAGTGGAAACCTGACTAACACCCCAAACTGAGCAGCTTAAAATAACAGAAATTTATTCCCCCATGGTTTTAGGGGCTACAAGTCTGAAACCAAGACGCACAAAGGGCTTAGGGGGCTTCTGAGGAGGATCCCGCCTTGCCTTTTCCAGGTTTCGGTGGCCACTGGCAATCCTTGGTTCATGGAAGCGTCCCTCCAGCCTCTGCCTCCATGTTCAAGAAGACACCTGCTCTATGTATCCTCTGCTCTGCTGTATGTGTCTGTCCTGAGATGCCCTTTGCCAGGTGTCTTCCCAGGATGCACGTGGTTGTATTTCAGGCCCACTCTGACCATCCAGGATAAGCTCCTCTCGCGAGTCTCAATCACATCATTTACCACACAAAGTGATGTTCACTCTTTTGCCCTACAATTTGATGTTCATATTCCAGATTCCAGGGATTTGACATGGTCAAATCTTAAGGGGATTTTTTTTTTCCTTTTGTATGCGGCAAAGGTCACCCAACCAATAAACAGCAGAACCGAGGCTGACTGGAAACCTGTGTTCTGTGTGATAGTGAATTAAATTCCCCCTTATCTCTGTCCTGGAATAAATTTGGAGATCATCCAGTGTTCCTTCTCTCATTTGGAAGTCAGGAAACCCCAAGAGAGAAGATTTTTTAACAATATTGTTAGGAAATCATAACAGCAAACATAAAACCAAATTAGAATCCTGTTAATAGACCAGGATGTTATTTTCCCATTTCTCTATAAGAAGGTAAAGGTTTTGCCTTATATATTTCTCCATAAAGACTTTTAGATATTATTTGAGTTAAACTAAGCTAAAAAGAATACTTTAATTATGCATTTTAGCGAACTTATTAGCAGTAGTACGTTTAGCATAAAATTTATTAGTGACATGCCCTTTAATTTGGCCTAATCAGTGCTAATTTAGTTAGATTGCATTAAATTACACCATTTAATATAGCTATACGTGGGTCAAGAAATCTATCTCAATAAGTTAGGTGGTTTTTCAGGCCACTGAATAGTAAAAAATGGCACCAAGATGGCTGAAAAATGAAATATTCCAAAATAATATTCCCAAACAGTAGTTTTCTGGGGTCTTGTTAGAAAGGCGTACGGAGCTTCCCTTCCATGTCCACTCATCTTCCTAGTGTCTGAAAATTGGCCAAAGTACAGAAGGGGAAAGGAGATTGACGTTTGTAAGCATCCTGGAGCCTGGATGAGCAGTCCTCATTTCAGCCTTCGTTACTGGTTCGCTACGCTAGGGAGCTAGTAATGCTGAAAAAGAAAAAGCAGTTATTTGCTTTTTAAAGATCTTTGATCTTTATGTCTTCCTACTTGGATTTGGTTGGATAGATGATAAAAGCTTGAAGCTATTGCCACCCCCTCATTGGTACAATGAAAAGCCAGTTGGCATTCAGAAAACACATATTCAACAACAGAGCCTTGCCTAAACCCTCTCAGTAGTCAGGTGGTCAAAATGGAGTCCAAAGAGCAGCCCCAGGCTCTAGAGTGCCACCTCTTACTTCTTAGAACTTTGGCACTTGCAAGGTACATCACACAAAATCTCCCCGAGTAGACTAAATGGGTGCTGTAACGTGACTGGAGTTCTTTCGAAAACATAATCATCATCCGAAGATATCAATTTCATAACCTGTCTCTTGAAGACAGAATTGTCTTAGTCGGTGGGGGATCTACAGTGATTCTAATTAGAACCATAGGTGGCTTTTTCCTCCATTTTCCTTCAGATAGCTAAAATTCTGGGGCAGACCTGTGGCCACCGAGACACTTTTGACTGAGACTAAATGCTTCTTTGAAAGGGCCTCTGAGATCACAGGTCAAATAGCCACTGATGCCTTGTTTTGTTTTGTTATTTTGTGGTACTGGAGATGAAGCATAGGGCCTTGGATATGTTAGGCAAATGCTGAACCACTGAGCTACCCACTGTGCATGTCTGCAGAGTGAGGTTTCAACCAATGTTCTCTTCAGTGGCAGAGGAAACAGTGACTTATCCAAGGGAGACAAAAGTGCACAATGGATTGAGGAACTTTTCTTGTGCCAGGGAAGTACGCAAATGCACCAGCTTTGCTGCATATCCAATGGTGCCGTCTCTTCTGACAGGGCCCTGTGTACTGGGGCTGGGCCGTGGGTAGCACCTGATCACTGCTTTCCTGCAGAAGGCGGCTGAGATGATGTCAGTGTTCAGCCCCTAATGCTGAACTGGGGTTGCTGAACCCACGACTGAAGACAAAAGGGGCTTCGTTAGGAAGAACTGCAGGGAGCGAGCACATTTTCGACAGCATTAGGAGAGATGAGAGCAAGTTGGGAAGGACACTCTCCTGCAGGGAGACAGGAGGAAAGTGTGCATGCCAGCAGCATTCTGGCAAGGCTGTCTGTGTTGGTTCAACCCTGGAGCTGAATACCTTGATGAGATTAACCGTTCCCCAGTACCTAATGCTGGGGTGCTCAAGGATTACACAGTTCTTGCTGAGTACCATTCCTTCTAATAATAAAATTAATTTGGCCATTTGGAACAAGATTTAGTAATGGGCCTCATCCAAGCTTCTAAATATGCATATTCCACTTTGGAACTGTACATAATTGCTCAATTGCACCTGCAAATCATGTTGTTAGCTCACTAATTATTCAAATAGTGGGGGCAATTCCACAATTGTGTGTGTAATTGTGTTAATTGTTAATGCAGTTAGGTACAGGTGCACTGTGACTAATTACACATGCAGAAGCAGCTCGCACATTGGCCCCTGTCTCCGGGCACGGATGCCCTTCTTGGAGACAGACATAAGTGGGTGACATACACAAAGCCACAGGCCATCAGTGGGGGTCCATCTGGCAGAGGCTTTCACTTGGGAGCCACGTATGCATTTGGGAAACAATCAGGTCTTTGAGTGAATTCAGCTGTTTCTGTGCTTGCAACTCTGGTGCTCCTCCCTCCCCAGACAAAGAGAGGCATGGGCACATAGGGAGTCGCACGGAGTCACACGGAAAGGAATGTGTGGGGCTGACGCTACTCATCTTTGCACTGACAGTTCTTTCTTGCCTGGAAAGTTTGGCTTTTAATCAGGGATTTTAGTACTGCCTTTTCCTGTTACCCATATGGGTTTCAGGAATCTCACTTATCGGTACCCAGCGTCCGGATGTTTATTCCAATTCCAGGTGAAGCTTTGGAGTGCAATTTAGGGGACTTCTAGATCATCCTGGTGGGTTATGTCAATGGGACCTGAAAAGGGCGACAGCCACATTCATGCAACCTCCCTTCACTTTGGGGCTCAGTGCAAGGCATTGGAAACAGCCTTCCTGGTCACAAGAGAAGTCCTGGTGAATGCCTATCACATGCAGTGGAAAATAATATGTAAGTATAAATATAAACATAAATATAAACCTATATCCCTCAAATTTTCAATACTGGCCTAATTACAAACATTCCACTCAGTTGTTCCTATGAACCAGAAGTTTTTAACTTATGGTGGATCACAGGATATTTTGTAATTTTGCTCAAAATGACAGAGGCTCATGCCAGAAAATGCACAAGGCCCACATGCAAATTTCTGCATATGGTTTCAGACCCCCTGAAGCCCATTCATGGTCCCCAAGTTGTAGATCCTTTCCACAAAGGCTCAGTGTTTCAGCACCTAGCAAGAAGTTCCTGGTTTTGTTCTGTTTGAAGTGGTTTGATGGAATCCAAGACATTACTATATGAAAAAACTCCTGTTTGAGGTATCTAATAGTTGAATGAGGTTGGTAAAAATTACATTGCAGATGTACTCAAGTAGCACACACGCAAACTTTGAGACAATAAATTCTACATTTTTGTTTGGAAAGATAGGGTCAACACAATGGGTTTTTATTATTGTCAGGACCATATGTTAGTTTCATAACACAGTTGGTAAATTAAAAAATGACTATTGGCAGCCAAGTATGCATTTGATGATCTGGAACATGTGTACTCCTGAGGGAAAGCAGGGAGATAAGGACAATGGAAAGAGGGGGCAGTGCAGGTTAGATGTGTACTTACTTGTGTAACTGAGCACCTTCTTATACACAGGGCTATGAGACTCCCGGGCTGTATGCGCATGTTGTACTTCTGGCCTCTTCTGGCCAACATGTATTTATCATTTTGACTTTGTGCTCTGCCAACCTAGCTCTAAGGAACTAGCTCTCTTATAGGAATCTTTACATATCCTCATTGCGATAAGGAAGGCAGGTCAGCTGTGAAAAAATAATTAGCACTGGCTTATAAGCCCAATGCCAAGAGGAAAATGAGTCACAAATATGCACACATACACACACAACATAAGACAAATTGGTCTCTGGATAATACGGGAGAAACTTTAGAAGGAGCACTGTCATTATGAAATGGAAATGGCCTTAGTCTGGTAGCAGCAATGCACTCTGCATTGCTGCTGCTTGAAGCACAGAATAGAACCACTTTATACTCAAGTCTGCAGCCCAGCAAGGCACCCAATGGAACATAGTAATAATACTAGAATTTACATCATAGAATTGCTGTGTGGATTAAATGAGATAATACTTGGGGGCATTTAGCACAGTGCCTAGCCTATATTAAGTACTTCATAAACATGGCTATAATGTGTGTCATTGTTACCACTATTGTTATTGCTGTTATTATTTCTATTATTGTCATTTTACTCCTATAAACATAGGAAATTAACCCTACAGTGCTGCTGCCCTGTTTCCCCTTCCCCAGCCACTAATGCTTTCCCCTGCCATTGAATAATGTTCATACCTTCTTTTTGTCATTTTCTATAGTCTGTCTTGCAGTGCTGGCATTCATGAATTTGTCTGATCCTATCAACTAGGCTATGTGACCGAATTAATTGTCAGGGATGCCGTAACAAAGTACCCTAAACGGGGGTACCTTAAAAAATAGAACTTCACTGCCTGACAATCTGAAAGCTACAGTTCCAAGACCAAGATGTTGCCAAGGTGGGTTCCTTCTGAGGACTGGAAAGGAAGAGGAGGTGGAGAGCTCTCTCTGGCTTGTAGATGGCCATCTTAAACTTCTCCTGTGTCCCCGTAGCATCTTCCCTCTGTGACCATCTCTGTTCAGATTTTCTTTTTATAAGAATACCAGTCATAATGGATTAGACCCCAACATAGTGACCTCATCTTAACCTGACTACCCTATAAAGACTCTATCACAAAATAAGGCCATGTTCTCATGTACAGAGAGAGAGATGTTAGGGCTCTGAACATACGCACACTGGAGGGACACAAATGAAACCTGAACTGTGAACATCAATAATATAGTTTGTTTTATTTGCCTTTGAAGCTCCTCCAGGTAACGTTGTCTAGGTCAGTGCCAGGAATGTAATGGAAGAGGCAGTGGGCCTAACATAGAGGCCAACAGTCCTGGGTTCTTAATCTCATTTCTCTTTTCCCATTGACTAGTTTGCCCATCCAAATCTACTTCCTCATCTCAACGTGAGGCTGCTGACTCCCACCTTTGTGGGAGTTATGAAAACAACTACATATATATATATATATTTATATATATATATTTATATATTTATATATATATATTTATATATATATTTATATATTTATATATATTTATATATATATTTATATTTATATATTTATATATATTTATATATATATATATGCAAAGTACCTGCACATGATAGATCTTCAGTAAATGGTAATTATTACTAAAAATAGTTGCTGAGTGAGGCATGGTGGGCACACCTGTAATCCCAGCACTCAGGAGGCTGAGGCAGGAGAATTGCTGGAAGTTTGAGGCCAGACTGTGCTACATGGTAAGTTCAAGTCCAGCCTAGACTCTGCAGCAAGATCCTGACTCTAACAGAAGCAAACAAACAAAAACAAATAAAAATAGTTGCAGAATAAATGGGTGAAAAAATGCCTGGAGGCATGACTGAATCTTATCTCATCACACAATTGGCCAGAAGTGTGTTTTTAACATCCCTGTTAAGTTGACCTCTTTTTCATTCCATTTCATTTCATTTCATTTCATTTCATGGTTTTATATCCAGTCTAGCTGTAGTGTTAGGGAATTAATGTAGTGGTTTGGAATGGTGTATGAAGTTAGCTAACTTTTTGAACCAACCTTTTTTTTTTTTTAACAACAAACAGTATTGTGGCTGTGGGGGGGTGTTGTGTGTGTATGTTTGAATAGTCCAAATTCCCTCCTTGAGGTGTGATATTTAATTTGTGGTAGCAAAGCCAGTTTATTATACCAAACTGAAATATGTCTATCAAATTTTAGAAATGTATACCATTTTGTAAAATAAATCGAAACCAAAACTCTCAATTACAACCATATATCACAGGTTACAATGTCCAGTATGAAGTTGTGAAGTGGAAAACACATTTGTCCAGAGACTAGGGGAATCAAAAGTTCACACTGGCATTATTTTCCATAGTTGTCTCAATTCATTAGCATAGGAGTGATTGGAGAGTCAGAATTAAATTCAGATTTCCTTTTGCCTGCTTGTCTCACCATTGTAACAGTAGCCTAATGTGCATTATTTGCCATTTGGTTGGAGTAGATCAGAAAATCAGTAGCACCACAAAACCGACCTCATAATCACTGACTTTTTTTACACTCTGTTAATTGCTATAAATCACAGAGATATAGATACGTGTACTTGTCATGTGAAAGGTGGTTAAAGATGTTGCTCTCTAATCACTACAATGAAAGAGATTGTCATCAATATAGATACTCAAGCTAGGGAGTTGTATTGATCTGAGCTTAGGAATTTGCAAAGTCTTTTTCCCAGTTATCTTGTCCCTCCAGAGCTGTAAAAGATATAGTAGCACATTCAGTGGAAGAAGAAGGCCCATATTTTAGTTAAGGGTGCTTTGTTCCTTTCCATGGCCTACTGTGAGTCTGCTTGGTGGACGACTAAATTGTCATTCATGTTATCTAAAAGCCTGATGTATATCTCTGTACTAAGCATAGCTTCAGTGCATTTGGTCTCACACCCTAACTGGTTTTAGACATCCTAAACAAATCATGTTGGGGTGGGGGGAGAGAACTTTAGGGCTGTTTATCTTTCTTCAGAAGTATACACAGGCTGCAACTGGTTTCACACCCAAAGCAGTACAGAGTTGTGAGTAAAAATGCATGCTAAATGGCTTAGTGCAATAAAAATGAAGCATGACCATTGTACTTCCATTAGGTTTTCTATTTTCCACAGTTCCACAAAGCTACATCACAGGAACTGTGCCTGTGTGTGGGTCCCTATTATAAAAGCTGGCATGATTGCAGATCTGAGGGGCCATTGCTATTCCTACATGGGGACTAAACAACATTCTATGTGCAGAGTTGACCCACCTTCCCACTGCCCTGCCCTGCTCCCACCACCCCTCTCCCTTACGCTTGGGTGGTCATATTTTGAAATTTCCCCAGGACCAGTTTGTCATGCAGTCACGCTTCTCATGGCTTCTGAAGGATGTGCTTCGCATGCTAATGAGGCCCTCTTTGTTTCAGCTGCTGCACTGCTCTCAGTAGCTCCCTTGCTGTCTGCATTCCGAGGCTCATGCCTTTTCGGTAATGTGCAGAGGGTCTATTACTTGGTTGAGTTTTTAAAAACTGATTTATAGCAGTTTCAGATTTTAAGCTATTATGTTTCATCTGGCTTTTTAATGCGTGCAAACTATTTATGAGCATCAGTTTCTTGTGTGGTGTGGAGATGTTTGCCTAGATCATTGTGCCCATTTGTGCAACTGACAGCGTATATACAAAAGAGGTTGGACTAAGTTAGCGATGGCCACTTGAATCTGCTCTAGAGAGAAATGACACTCCTGGAAGGCAATAATTTCTTTATGAATTTAGTAGCTGTGATGGTGTATTTCCCACCAGAATGGCTGAAGAATATTATTTTCTGTCTTCTCTTGAAATGATTGCTATTTGGTTTCAATTTGCTTTAAATTGTATCCAAACAACACGTTGCCTCTACAGAGATGTGGTCTGTCAATTTTATAAAATATGTGCTCATGCCTTATCTCAGCCAATTAAGACTGTAGTCCTGCAGTCCTTATCAAGACCCTTCGAAATTAGTGGGAACTTCATGCAGTCACAGGTTGATGAAACTGAGCTTTCTGGCTTTGCATTTGTTTTCCTACTAGCTGATCATGCTCACATTCCAGCAGAGTCTCTGTTCACTGAAAGGGCAGAAATACTGGTTGTTGCCAAAGATGTTTATCTCACCAGTGTCCTGTCCCAGCCCAGCTGTGCTTGGGCAGTGGGGTTGATTGCTGAGAAACTGAAGAAAATACCCAGAGATGGCTTGTTAGAGATAAGGTTAATGAAAACTTGCTAACGAGTACCAAGAGGGGAGCATAGGGTTCATTGAAACTTTACTGAGAAGGAAGGGTCCAGGAGAAGCATATGGGTCCAGCAGCGCTACTCAGAAGGCCCACAAGGGGTGTGCTCACTCTTCAACAGCACTACCTGGCCGATCCATGCGGGGTGCATACTCCACAACAGCACCTCTTATCAAGTCGCAAAGGAGCAGGGATTAAGCAACAGCACTGCTCACCAGGGTCAGCTGGACAAATTGTTCCACATCTGATTATTTCAAGGAGAGGGCTTTCACACATTAGGTTACATACACAGTGGCATCTTTAGCTTGCTTTGTTCCATTATATGATCACATTGCAAGGAACAGGGGCCCTTGTGTATGTGCAGGAGCACAATTTCAATCGATAAGACTAGTTTGCCCAGTGCCAGTATCCTTTAGATAGTACTCATTTGGACAATCCAATCCAGGCGCATTTACAGTGTCCCTTTGACCTGATGGCAGTCTTGAGAATGTAAAAGGACATATTAGGGTCATGGTGCAAAATGCCCTAGTTTTGTTCTCAAGGATGATACAACCAGAAAACTCCTGAGACCTTAAGAATCGTGGCTATAGACTCATATAACATTGGAGCCATAATACATTAATAGACCATCGAATCAGAACCATTGGTTCCATAGTGAGGAATTGTTAGTTCAGAGAGCAGACATGATTCACCAAAGGTACACTGTTAGATAAATGAAACTTGAAAAATGGACCCCAGAGCAAATAGAGAAGGATGGCCCGAATGATGTATTTTGAGGCAGTCGAACATTGCCTTGACAAAATGAAGAACAGCTGACAGTCCAATCCTACTGATTAGTGTGGATGTGAAGGTAACGCATCCTTCCCACAGGAATCAATTGTAGGGTATTATAAAATCATTTACACCCAGCCATGGTTACCAATATAGCCAATTATTTTAATTGCCAGTCACATTCTTAAGTTTTGGGAAGATCTATATAATCTGGGATACCTGTTTTCCAACCTCTTCATTTCATAATTTAAAAATCCGAAGGGCTAGAGATACAGCTCAGTGAGACCTTTGGTTGAATCCCCAGCATCAAAGGGGGGGGGGTGACCTGAGCGATATCTAGAACCAGATTCTTCTGACCTCACTTTTCAGATTCCCTCTGTAGTGCTGATATATAGTAGTATCATAATTAGGCAAATCCATTATAATATGTATTTATTGTCCAACCTAGAGCTCTGACAACAGAGAACTGTAAACATAAAGGTATTGCTTTGTTGATTTTTCCAGATGGTAGAACTAGTTGTCAAAGGGTGAGCTTGCTTATGCTCAAGGTCAAAGGAACACTTCAAACAGGACTGAACCACAAACTGCATTTCTAAGTGCTTTAAAAGCTTTGGGTGGTGACAATACTGGGAAGAATATATTTTCTCTCCTTGGAATGAAAACAGAACCATCCAACCCATAATGAGAAGGAACTTTTGAGAAATGCAGCCTTTGAAAAACTAGACCTTGAAATTTCCAAAAGGAAGACTCACTTTGCCATTAGATTGTCAAGCGTGGGTCAATATATATTTATTCCATATACACTCTCACATATACCATGCATTTCACATTGGTAGGGAGAAACACTAAAGTTTGAAATATGGAAATCCAGAACAGGTCAATTAAACGTGTCTTAAACTTTCACTCCAGCATGACTTTATTCACTAGTCTCTACTTAATCTTATCTCCTAATATAATTGTTACGGGCAAAGAAAAATGGCACCAAATCCTCTTGTGCCTGTCTCAATCGGTTTCTTGTTGAAATTTTATGAAACAGCACAATAAGCTCCACATTGTACTTTTTGTATGGATTGATTTGGACAGATTATATTTGGTCATACTAGTTATGAAGGCAAGGGAATAATCTTGTTTATCGTACTGACCTGGGAATATATGACATTGTGCTCCTTGGAACTATGGAAAAAATGATCTAATTGTACTACAACTTATGGGCTTCAAGTCACATAGCCATTTTTTTTTAATTTTGGCTTTATCACATATGAACTCTGTGACCTTGGACAAATTAATGAACCTCTATGAACCTCATTTTCATCACCTATATAATGTGAATGATAATGCCTACTTCATAGAGTTTTCATGGAGACTAAGTAAAGGATAGGCCTGGCATATGTGTTCACTAAGCACTACCATATAGCGGGAATAGCCATTGATGTGAGTGTTTTAACACATAATTAGGACAAAGGGCTTTGTTGACACCAGTAGATTTTAATTTTGCACCTTGCCTTTAACTCAGCATACTGTTGAGCATTGAGCTGTGAAAAGAATTAAGTAAAATGTCAAGGTTGGGATGATTTTCATGTACAATTATAGTGCACCTGGAGGGGAGCTACAGCCAAGCGCTCACCAGTCTAGATAGGGCAGGCCTGGGGATCACAATTAGGGCATGATTTGGCTATTGGGATACACTACAGTGCCTAAGTGGGGATCATTTTCTCTTAGTTATTTCCATTTAAAGACTAGAAGTTTGGGCTACTTTTGTAAAATTGGATAGACAAGGGAGAGGAAGGAGATAGGAAATTGCCTACACTTTTAGATATGCAACTCCTAGATGCCATTTGAAGGTAAGCCCCAGGGGACCCTTTACAGGAGTGGGGCACTTGCAGCTGCTCAAATGCCTGTCATCTCAAAAATGAACATGTATTATTTTTTTCTGCTGTGACGTCTCACTTTTAAAAATGGCCTCATTCACCTCTCCTCAGTACATTCTATTTGTGAACATTATATGGCCTGATCTTGATTAGCTCCGATTTTTAGACTGAACATGCTACCACGGAAGCCAAAATCATAACCATGACCTCACTATGTACCACTTCACCCAACTGTGCTCTACAGCTGAAGGGTCTAGGGAAGAACCCCAGCCATTTGGCCAACATACTCCTGGCAAAGCTGGAGCCTGACTTCCGGGTGGTCCAGCCTTTGGCAGTGTGGGCAGGAGAGAGCAGGACCTGCTCTGCTGAGGGAATGGAGAGTAAGCACGTGAAGGTGCGTGTATTTTATGTAGCCTCTCTCTTGGTTTCACATCACTGGCTCAGACACCTTTTTGTAACAGTCTTAGCAATCACCTCATCACCATACCATTTAAAGGGTTTTGAAGAGATACTACATTTGGATACTGTTTTCAGGAATACAGCGTGCACACCTCCTCTTCCCCATGGTACTCCCGCTTCTTCTCAATGAGTACAGAGGAGGCTGTGCAGATAGATCTAATAGATCTGGTAGAAAAAGCTTGTTTATAGCTTCTTGAGTCACTTAATTAAATTGAAATTAACTGAATTAAATCGAATGAAATCATGATGTAATGAGTCCCCTGTCGGGAGAGTCACGTGAGCAGTAATTGTACAGTATGATGATAACATTTTGTCCTGAAATGATGGAATGGAATGAATCTCAGGTCTTCCACTCACATGGTTATGTAACCTTGGGCAAACTAATTCACCTCTCTGCGCTACTTGTCTTCATCTTTAAAATGGGCCTGAAGTTAGACGGTTGGATTGAAGAGCTCCCAGAGCCCTTTCTCTAACAAAAGTTTATCTGTGTGATAAATGTATCCATTCATTACTGGACGTGCAACTCAGAAGTATTGAACTGAAATGAGCCAGTAGCATTTGCTTTGCATGTGAAGGATGATACATTAATTATTAGAGACTTATTTTGTTGATGACTTGATCTTTCCCTTCGCTGTCTTCCAGAGGATTTAGTAATCTCTGAAGAGCTTTAATGCTTTGGGCCAATGGCCTCTACTGTACCTGTAATGGCTGGCTGCCAAAGACAGTCCTTTATGCAGAATGTGTGTCTCAACATAATGAAACAGAATTTAAAGATCAGAGGGTTGTCCTAGCTGGCTCTACTTGGCTGCTTCACATTCCTTGAAAGAGAGCAATGAAAGGGATGTGGTATGCCACGTTACATGAGCAAGGGCCTTCCTCCACAGCCCCGTCATGGCACCAGTAAGCTCCGTTAACTGCAAATCCATGACTTCTAAAGTATCTTCCGACTGTGGCTGTCAATAGGAAGACCGTTATCACAGTACACTTGGACTGGCAGTGAACCCATAGGAATTTTCTTCATTTGAGTATAATATGACAAACTGGAGGACACTGAGTCTGGTGGTGAATGTCTGTAATCCTAGCACTCTGGGGGGCTGAGGCAGGAGGATCAAAAATTTGATCCCATTCTGGGCAGTTTAGCCACTTAGTGAGATGCTATCTCAAAGGGAGGGGGAGCACCAGGGATGTACCTCAGTGCAAAGGTCCTGATTTCAATTCCCAGTATCATATGTAGATAGATAGATACATACATACCACTTCTTGACCTTTTGGCTAAGATCAAGTGTAGATACATACATACATTCATACATACAAACATTCATAGAAAAAAGCTAAAAGAGGAGTCAAGGACTGGAGTATCAGAGTAGTAAACTAAATGCTGAACCCACGTACCCTGTATTTAGCAACTTTAGAGGCCTGGCTGGAGAAAAAGGTTTGGTCTATTAGTGAAAATAGAAGGTGTTCTTCCAGGCACAGACTCTGAATCATGATTGTACAGGCAATGCTCCCTCAAGATGCTCCCCTTTCACTCGAGTTTCCAATGTGGCATTATATAGGTCTCTGTTTGGACCATCAGCATTTTCCCCTTTATGTTGACAATCAGTTTGCAAAAATAAGGTAAACAACAGTATTTACCCCATGATAGATATAAGTAACCTCTCAACTTGGGGTCCAGGGAGCTTCATTGCATTTCATTGACTTGGCTCCTGAATAGCTATAATTCTAGTCGGAGCTCCATGGGTGAATCCATGTTTGAAGACCAGAGTACCCCCAAGCCCAGGGGCTAGACTTCACCTATTACTGGCCATAAAACTCAGCTAAGTTGTGTGATCTTTTGAAACCTTAGTTTTTCCATCTTAAAAAATGAAACTCATTCCAATTTCTTTGTCTACTTCAGACCATTGTCATGAGCAGTGTATTATGCTGAGATAGATGTGGGCGTTCCAGAAGATGGGAAAGGACTTAGTGCCTGGGTGAGGACTCTGAACTTGTAGTGAATTATTTGCATTAGCAATGATCATCATAGCAGTAATAGAGGAAGATATTCTTGATATTGCCCTCATACAAATGCCTTCATCCATTGTGTTTTCATATGCCACCAAGATGTTGGTTTTGGAGTTTTGAATTCAGGGATTAATACCTTCACATTAAGGACTTAAGAGATCTCTCTTTGGGTTAGATTATCATATATAGAGATGAGGAACTTAGAATGTGGGGAATGTTAATTGGAAAGCTTATTACATAGTAGCTGTCAGATGCTGCTCAAAACTTTGCACTATTCTGATACAGTGCCATACTATCCTTCTGAGCACAGGCTGTTGAGAGAGGTAAAACATTTAGAAATGAATGAAACATATTTTATAAGTATAGATAAATACCAGGCTAGATAATTCCAAGGTTAGTGTGATCACAATACATTTTATTTATAATGTGTTCTCAGCACGGGAGCCTTTTGGATACCGAACTACATGAATGATAAATATTACTAGTTGTGCCATTTAAGTTGGTATATTATTTTAGATTTATAAATTCCCTCTTTTTTATGATAATCCATTTGCATGAAGACAGACTTTAAAAATGATTCCAAGGAGCTTCAAATACTCTTTAGAGTGTAGTATGTATTAGTGGGTTTATTTATCTCTAGTTGGGAGCTTTTTATAGATTCCAGCTATATGTCTTGGCCACAAATCTTGTTTTTTGTGCTCATGGCATCAGTGAGAATAAATGGAACTTGCAGAGACTGTGAAGGCCACTGGAGGGAATTTCCCAATCTCCTAATATATCAGTGTCTCTTCGTTTCTGTTTCTGATGGGGTCCAACAGCAGGTCAACATCCTTAGGTAAAGAAAGTCTTCCTAGGAGTGAGCAGCAGTCATTGAAAGTAAATTAATGAAACCCAGCATCTGCTCATCTCTTTGACAAGGAGGAATTTTTGCTGCCAACATTTAGAAACTGCTAGACGTGGTCTCCATTGGAAACCAGGTTTCGACTTTCTGCCCTGGGCTGCCAAAGATATTGCAGCAGAAAAAGTGAAAGTAAGTTGAACTTTGAATTATAATTTCCATGACTGTCTAGTGAAATGGATTCATGCTCTGGCACTGCACCTTTGAGGTTTTGGGTTGATTCATATAAGATAAAAATCTGTCTGGTCTGACAGTTGAAAAGGTCACAAGCACACTATATGCCTGGTGGGCTCAGTATATTCCCAAATCTTGATTGAAATGGAA
The DNA here is from genome assembly GCF_000247695.1 of Heterocephalus glaber. The sequence goes on from NW_004624883.1 coordinate 1,416,434, forward strand.
GCTTTAGAAATAATTATGGGTTTTTTCAAAATAATCTTTTCAAACATAGCCATTTCTACATGCTTTGGCATCAGGTTCATTGACTTAGCCAAGTCTAGATTATATTTTCACTACATTTTACCATTATTTTATAACTCTATGAGAAGCTGTCACATGATTTAGGCACTTTGGCTTTGGGGCTGACATATTGTTTTTGAAAATGACATCCAATTGTCATTGCAGTCTCCCTGATACTAAAAATTGAACTGTCCACATTTTAATTCTTCAACTGAAGTTCTCAAACACATTGTCTGCTTTCATTACGAAAATACCTGCTTGATGCTTTTACTTATGTTAATTGTCCAGGGTCAGTACCTGTAAAATGTGCAGCTTTTATTGGAGACTTCTAATTAAAGTTCAATCAAGACAAGTTTAAGCTTTGAAAATAGTCTGCTTTGAACCACAGAATGACGGACTTCTTTTAGCAAACAAGAGGCACTGTAGAAACTGGATTCTAAGCTAATTCCTTTGTTTTACATCTAGAAAAACTGTGACTTGACAGGAGTTTGTCATATAGTTTGTCAGTGATCTGACAGTTTCTTCAAGACTGTTGCCTCAAGAAAATTAACTAAGATCTTATGAAATATTAAAGGAATTTTGAGAGCTACTGCAGAGTATTATATACAGCGTTATAGAAAAATATAGTGAATGTTGAAATTTTTTAAAAGATACATTGCCTAGGGCCAGGGATTTAGTTCAGTGGTTCCGCTGCCTGCCTTGCAAGCGCAAGGACCCGAGTTCGATCCCTGGTACCAAAAAATAAAATAAAATAAAATAAAATATTCTAAAAAAAAGAGATACATTGCCAGTAACCTCAAAACACTCTCCCTCACCCCAAATACACTTATCCCATCATTCTTGCCACTTTCTGAAGCAGTTCTGCAAGTCCACATTCATGGGTGCCTTTGCTAGATATTATCACAAATATGATAAATCCACTGCTGAGTCTAACAGAAAGACAGTCTAGTCAAAACATGATGGTGCTACCTTGTTCACTGGATCTGGCACTATTTGACTTCTGACTCCTCTCCAAGGTCAAAATGAACCTGAAAGGTAAAGGTTTTTAATCGATTCAGGGCACTGAAGCACACACGACAGCACAGCTGAAGACGCTCATGAAGGAGGGACTTGCAGAACTGTTTCAGAAGGTGGCAGGAATGATGGGACAAATGTGCTCAAAGCAAGGAGGAGTATTTTGAGGAGGATTCATAGCCTTGTGACCTTCAATGTAATTTTTAAAAATTTAATCATCCACTGTGTATTCTGATCATACCTCATAGACTGATGTCCAGCATGCTTAGATAATTCTTTAGTCGGACTAATCTGGCACATTTTCTGTCCTCAGTCAATTATATTTGACTATGCCAGGACTAAAGTGCTTTCAGGAAACATCATCGCATCTCTTCAAAATGCAAATTTCCTGCCTGTCTGAATTATTTCTGTTATTTAAAGTTAGAGACCAGTCTCACTTTCCTTGCCTGAATGCCACAGATCCATGGAAAGTTTAATATTCTGCAAGTCCTTCTTGCAGGTATCGTTGTCTAGTGTTTTAAAGCAGTATCACCCCCCACTCTGGGATATCTAGGATAGACCTGATTTCCAATAACCATTTTCATTCTCCGCATAATTCGCTATCCTGGTAATTCCTATGTTTCGTCATCTAAATCATTTCATGGAAACTATTTCTGTTACCCTTTCAAAGCAAATTCCTCCTTCTACCAATGGCCCTGATTCATAGCTTAAGAAATATGTGCTAACTTCCACTGCCATTACTCATTTCAGCCATGTGAGTCTTATCTACTCACTGATAGCGTACGCTTTCTGTTTGTCTGTTTTGTGCTATTATAACCTAATACCTGAGCCTGAGTTATTTACACTGAACAGAAACTCATTGGGTCATAGTTTTGGAGGCTGGAAAGAGTAATGTCAGGGTGCAAACATCTCATTAGGGCCTTCCTTCTGTGTCATAATGCAGTGGAAGGCATCACATGGCAAAATGGCAAAGAGAAGATGCAAGGAAGAGGCAAAGGAGGGTGAACTCATCTGTGTATGAGGAACCCAACCCAGTAGTAACAAACCCACTTGAGGGCTAACAACATGAATATATTCATGAGTGCGGAGCCTGTGTGGCTTAACCACCTCTTAAATGTGTCACCTTTTAAAACTTGTTACAAAGGCAATTAAATTTCAATATGAGGGTTTTGTTTGCTTTTGTTTTTGGTGGTGCCGAGGTTGCAACCTGTATTAGGCAAGCATTATACCACTGAGCTACATGCCCAGGGCCAGGGTGAAGGCTAGCCTTCACCAGGAGTTTTTGAGGAGGGATCACAACCTACAACTCTCCATGGATGTCTTTTGCTCTTCATCTGTTGAATTTCCCCTAATGCTTAGCACAGTGTGTCAAGCATAGAGTGGATGCATTGCATATTTTTCATTTGGGACTATTTACGTAACATGAACAGATTTGCCTAAACACACTGATTCTCATCATGAGTGAGTTTGGTTTTCTTATTAGCCATTTATTTGTGGTAATAATGAGCCGTGGTCATACCTGGAATTATAAACGCCTGCTAAGTGTGTGTTTATCCTGCATATAGCCACAGCTTAGAAATAAGCAATCATTGGTTCTTCATGCAGATGGGAGGCAAGCTGGGACTGCTGGTGTAAAGGATATGCTGTCTTCACTTGACCTAAACCATTAGGCTCCATAAACCATAGTATGCCATGTCTCATTCCTCTCCGATCTTCAGTTCATAAGGCTGTGGGCTCGAGATGCTAGACATTGTGGACACACACTTAATTCACAGATCCTTTCTTTATGCCCACACAGTGTCAAGGTTCTGTGTTTTGCTGAGCCATTTCCTGGAAAAGTGCCATGCTCTTCCAATGAGCAAAGATTTTCCAACTGTCCCATAATGCTGGGCAGAGGGGGCCACGAGGCCATCTCTCTACCTAACTGGAGGCACTAAGTAAGGCCCAGGCAAAGTTTAAAAAACAGGAACTTCACATATTTGTTCTATGGATTTTTTTCCAATGAAAACAATATAACAAATTGTGATGATTTCAAATCAAGCATCAGGAATAAACTCCAATTTGAGAGAATGATTTCTGATACACACATGCAGGCACATTTTGGGGGTTGCTGGATGTAGCAGGAAATAGGTAATAAAGCACCAGGTCACTTAATAAAACAGGAAGGAGAAAGGCCAGGGTTGTGAATCATTATTTATAATTGAACAAAGTGGTGATTTTGCCAATTCTCTTTTCTCAAATATGAGACCATCTTCATGGTAATCAAACTATTACTGTGATGCAGTTTGCTTATCCGGAGACCAATCTATGATTGATGACCTGAAAATAGAGGTTGTCTTTCAATTCATTTGAAATTCAAACAGAGTTGACAACCTATAGCTACTGTGGCATATTTTTTTAAACAAAATCAGGCGCCTACATTGACCTCCTCTTTATATTTCTTTGGGAAGAAAAACTTCACATAAAAGCTATCAAGAAATACATTTCACAGCAGGCAAATTAATTGGTTTTACAGTATTTGAATGGGGGGTTTGTCAAATAAAACACGCCATGGCAGTTAACAGTGTCATTTAGAGCCAGGAAATTATTAGCTTATTTGTTATTGCATAAAAGGAAGGCAAACATTTTGTATTAGGAAGTTTTAATGTGTTTAAAATCCTCATTAGGGATTAATGGACACGCTTAGCATTGCGCCTCAGTTCCTTCTGTGTTTCAATCTCAGTGTTGTTTCTTAACATTTCTTTACTTCGCTTTAATTAGATCTTGCCTTTGAGTTTGGTCTCTATGCCATTGAAGATGTAGAATTAATTAATGAGATTTATAAATCTAATGGAAGTGAGTTATTCTTAGCTATCGTCTCATTTTAGTGAGCAGTTAAACCACATGTAAGTGGGGGCAGATCTAAGAGATTTCAGAAGTTCAGGGAAAAAATGTGAACTTCCCTGAATATATTTAGCAATGTCACTTGGCATTAATAGATAAAAGTGTTTTAATTAGAGTTATAAATAATAGGGGAGCTGGCGAGGATTCAGTTCCCATGCACACGGCTTGTTCTTTAGGATCATCACTGTCACAGAAGAGCAATTGTAACTCTGTTTCTGTGGAACTGCGATGTCACCCACTAGCAATTAAGACAATCCTAACTGCAAGGTTTGAGAGTCAGTAAGGCGCCAAGTTTGTTAAAGGTTATTCTGAAAGTGGAGACACTTTCTATCAAGTGCATTCTGTTGTCACGTTTTTACTGAGGTTATGTGCGGGTATCATTTATAAAGTCGATTCTGCTTATATTGTTTAAGGGAAATTTACCTAAAAGAAAATCAAACCGAAATCTTGGTTTCTTATTTTGAAATAGGCATTCAAATCATTAGCTGTGTATCTAGAATAGTGCTTCCTTTAGGGTGAGGGATTATGAATGTCAAGGAAAGATCTTTGTTTTCTGTAAGACCTTCAAAAAGCAAGAGCTAAAGATATATATTTGAAAACTTCTTTTATAAATGAGGTTATAGCACTTAATTTAAGACTCTATAACATACATGTGGCAGTGTCTTCAGAAACTCCCTGGAAGACCTGAACTCTTGGTTCCTTTTTTTTTTTTTTTCAGTGAAGGAGTCTGGTCTTTGGTATCTCTAGAGCCATAAATGCTTTGAAGACTGCCAGTCCAAGATTTATTTTAAAAGTTAATCAAATCTTAAATGTTTCATGTTAATTATCATATAATCACATGTGGAAAATTCTTACAAAATACTTGAGCGGTTAAAAGGGCCTTTCCTTAAACATGTTAGTAACTCCTTCCAAAGTCTTATAGGAGTGCTCTTCCTTCAGAGGATACAGGTTAATAGAGTTCTGCGCTCCCCTAGAGGCAGAGTTGAATCCATTTAGCCCCTGAGGAGATCCTCAAGCCTGCAGACTGTATTTAGCCCTGGGCTTAATTTCATCTGGGCTTCTGGGTAATAGTACAGGAATCACCACGTGGGGTCGCAGAAAATCATTGATCCTACTCCTGGGCTCTTTGCTTATCCCACTCACAATGAATCCTTTTCTAGACTAGAACACTTGGAGCTGGGAACGGTGGCTAATTAGCTAATCAGAGGTGGAAAGCAAGAAGCTAATAGTGAGGAGCGGAGTGTCCGCTCTGTCTCAGTCATCAGAGCTCTTTGGCCTCTAACCCCTTGCTTCTCCCTCCTCCTCCTTTCGGCTTGACATGCTGGGTATACACAGTTTCTCTTGTGACTCACACCTGGCTAGGTACCTCTGTTACACTTCAGCAAACCCATGCTTCGTGTACCTGTTCACCAAGAAACAACTTCCCACCTTTCCTTTCTCTCCTTTCTCCTGTGTCTGATAACGGCATACCATCCTCAGCTGATGACCTTGCCACATCCCTCATGGAGAAAAATAGGTACAATCAGACAAGTACCACTTCATCTTCTCATCTTTAATCTCTCTGGCACCACTGATTGTGTACCTAGGCACTCTGTCTTCCGTCCTGATACAATGAAAGAAGTGGCTAGCAGTCATGCTCCTATTTCAGGCCAACCTCCGCAGTTGTGTCTTGACCTATTCACTCCTTCTAACGGACTTTGCTTTTACAATTATCCGCTGTATCTTCTGCAACCCCTTCTCCACTGAGTTACACCTATTGGTATGTAAACATGCCTTAATATATCCCTCTTGATAAACAAAGCAAAACAAAAAAACCTTGACCCTTACTTCACAACTTCTTACCATCTCATTTCTCTACTCCCTTCCACAGAAGGAACAGCTTAACTCACTCCTTCCACTTCTGCTCCCCCAACACTAAGTGGATTTTGCATCATGAAAGATGATTCCACCTATCGAGCAGTGCAAGGTGAAGTTATTGTTATTCTTGGCCAAATAGGAAATACAAGAATAGTGCTATGTGAATGCGTGCATGTGTGTGCACTTCATGTGCACATGTTTAATCTTGGCATGTGTTTGCTAACTGTCCTATATTTTGAAGAAACTCCTTTATTCTGAGATTTTGGCCTCTGTAAACTATGAATGTTATATTGCCCTTTATTTTACAAAGTAGCAGTGATACTAGTTATTTTGTTTTCTAATGTCCTTTGTTGACAAAATAATAATTGGTAATCTTACATGTATCCCCTATTACTATTAGACCATTATATGCACTATAAAACACAGAAATTGTAATAGATTTCCATGCTTTTTACTCTATAGGCTGGAGAGTGAGGAAATTAATTTTTCCAAATCACACAGCTAATTACTGGTAGAGCTTGGACATGGACCTGCTATTTCCTGACAGTGTGTTGTTCTTTTCACTAGTTTATTAGATACTTTTATCTATATGTCAGATTACTGCTTTCCAATTTTCAGTTGCTCTATTCTGTAAAATGTTGCCATGATCATTAGAGAGTTAAGGATCATATGCCAACTCCAAAAACTCTAATATTTACTCTATTAATTGACAGAATTTAAAAGTGAACTTTCTTCCTGTTATACCTTTTCTATACATTTAGATCATGCATTAGTATGAAATTGACTTACTCCAATTTGTACATCTCTCCTTTTGCAATCTCTCTTTTTACTCTAAAAATTATAGGGCTGCATGTGATGTAGCCGTTTATTTTGTTAGTGGAAATGCAGTAAGGAGGGATTGTGTGAAATCCAGATTTCAGTGTAAACAGCCCTTGGTTGCAGTGCTAGGACTTGGACCACACAGAAGTGGGCATTCTGCGGGCTCTGAGAGGTCAGACAATGCCTAGGAATTTCAACAGCAAGAGATCATGGGCAGAAGCTCTGTGGGTTTTAGTGCAGCCCTGGGAGCAGACAGAAGAAGGTCAAGAAGAGTACAGGAAAGAAGAAGCAAGCATGTTGGGGCAGAATAGGAAGCGTATGTAAGAGAAGAAGGAAGAGGCAGCGAGAATCTGAGCCTGGGACGAATGATTGGAGGTGAGAAGCCTGGAGAATGTACATGCAGAGGGTCTGGCCCTGGAGAACCCAGCCAGAGGAGACTACACAGCTGGGACATAGGTACAGGCTTTGGGAGCAGCAACAGCCAGAATGACCTCATTGACCAGCCCAAGTGCCAAGAGCCAGGGCATCTTTGGAGGAATGCAGGTCAGGCCACCAAGTACTTCCATAGGGGTTCTTGGTTTCTTATAGTAATATTCTTGTATGTGTTCCTTGTTTTTCTTTAAGTCTATTACACACACACACACACACACACACACACCCTCCCGATTATAGTCCATTTTTCTATAGAAACTAGCTATTAGGCCAAATAAATGAACAGTGAGCTAATGGCTATTCAGAACCCACTGAATTAAGTACTCTTCACTTGAAATTCCATCTGCCATTAGGTACTCTCAGCTGATGATGGGCCTTTCTGCATATGCATTCCGCTGTTTCCCATACCTAATGTAATCAGTGAAAAGAGGTCCTCATAATGAAGCATCTCGCCCCCCCTTTCGCCCCCACTCCCCGACCCTCTGTTGACATCCCCCCTCAAGCCTATCTCTAGCCTCCTTTGTCACCTTCAGTGAGAGCCAGCAGATGGAGCAGCAGCCTGAAACTCTGTATGCACTGGGCCCCTGAGGTGGACTTAATAATCAGTGACATTCATAAGATGTTATGGGGGTCAGTTACAAGGCAGCCCAACTGTCTCCTCAGTGATACTGAGGCTTAGGCTGCTGGCGCCTTTCTAAGGCCTTGGAGGGGACTAAGAAGACAAGGAGATGATGGAGACTTCACATGCACCGTCTACTGCACTAAGGTACTACTTGGGAATACCTTGCTTCATTTCAGTCTCACAGAAATCCTAGAGATAGTTTTTTATCATTCTGATGTAGCTAGGGAAATAGGCACAGACAGGTTCCAGTGGCTGGCCCAAGGTCACAAAGCTAGTTCAGTTTCAGAGCTGGGATTTGAATCCAAGTCTGTTGAGCTTCAAAGATGACTTCCCCTTAAATTCTCCAAAAAATATAGTAAATTATCTCATTTCATTGTTCAGTATAAAGGCTCATTGCTACCTCTTCCTTTTTAAGTTTTTTTTCCATGTATGAATCAAGACAGGGGGTCATTTTCTGTATTTGGTATAAAATGTCATGTGTTGAATTCCTTTGAGCTTCATGCTCCACTTTTTATTCTTTCTTAGAGGGAGAGGTGCAAATTGGCTTCATTAAATGAGGTATTTCAATCATGTGGTGCTCTTACAAATTGACCAGAAGCAGTATTTTAAAGCAAATATGAACTCTTTTGGACACCCAAGACTTCTGCTGTATTACAATGAAATAGGAAGATGAAATGTTTGGTGATGCCATGTAAATGTTGTGAGATTTTTTGTGTGTGTGTTTTGATTAAAGTTCTGTCACCTGGGGACTTCTGTCGACAGCTGATGTAATATTAACTGTTCTCATTTAATCAGACTCATGAATACAAACTAGGACAGGGACAGGTTAAGGTGAAGCAGGAAGCAGGGGACAGACATAATGTGAACCGAGTTTGGAGTTTCGCGAATTCAGTTTGGAAAACTCCTTTGAATGTGGAGATGAGGGGATCCCAAAGGCATGCAAATAAGAACCTCAGAGGTTGCTGTCCCCTTTGCATAAATGACCAGTGATGGGGATTACTATTTGAAAAAGAGTGAACACTCATTTGGTAGCACAACATCACAACCCAAGTTTTCATTAGTACTATGTCAGGGAGCGGAGCACAGTGTGCCATAAATCAATCATGGGGATAAATGTGATGATTTGTTAATGAAAATACAAATGGAATTAGTTTGGAGGCTGCTATCTGTTCCAGGGGTGGAAATTGTTTAACTGGGCCCCATTACTTAATTTGCAATTCAACCTGCAATTTTTAAATTTTACTTTGAGAAATCCTAGTCAGGGAGAAACACGCTTGGATTAGTAGGCTCTAATTGGCAAGTACTGCAGTACAGCCTCAGGATGATTTCAGAAGAAAAAAAAATGACCACTTTTCCCTTGCAACCCCTTAGCAACAATCTACTCAGAGGCATGCACTGAGCTTCCCTGAGTTAGCCAAGATCATCATTCTTTTAACGTTTTACATTAATCTCCATGTTTTCTATTAGTGGTAGCTGTTGCTTATGTCTCTCAATGCCACAATCAGGGTATTTTTGATATCTTGTATTACCCTAATCTTCAAGAAGTATGCTCCAAACTGATTAATTCCAGAATGATTAAAACATCCTATGCAATTCATTTATTGTTGCTGCAGTTAATTGAATATTTGATGATTTAAAGGTACCCTGATTATTTCCTAAGATATGTGTTTATCAGCAGACAGATAATCTGTACGTGGTCCCCCTGTGCTACATGGGGTGGCAGCCCACACTGTCAGATGCAGAGAGGGAGGGTAGCCACTGGTGAGAGCTCTCAGGCACCTCGCCACCTGCCTGATGTGCGCCTCCCTTCGTTGGCCCGCAGAGGACCACAACCCTGCCCAGCACAAGAGTGTTGTCTGGGGCCAGGAGTGAGCACACAGCCTTCCCCTGTGCCTCGTCATGCAGCTTGCTTTCTGCTCTAGGAGGAGGGGGCAGGGAGGGGGAATGTGAGAGGACGCTGCAGCTCTGAGTGGCTAACTTGTGCTTTGTGGACTATCTGAATACTCAAGAGTGGATTTAAAGGGAGGAGAAGGTGGCTCCGAAACTGAGCGGCAGCTTGGCATCTCCATGGGCAGCAGTTCTAATCCCAGTGCCACCAGTAGCTTTCTTCCTCAGTCTCTTTCTGTCCCACCTGTGTGAGTGACTCCCCCAGAATTCCCTGGAGAGGCGTGCAGGGGGTGCCTGAGAGGGAAAGAGAGTGCAAGAGGACAAAACCCAGTCTGGCCGTAGTTCAGCTTCCTTCCAGTGTACAGAGTGACCCACGGCAGCGGCGCTGCAAAGGGCTCAGACACTGAAGTGGCCTCAGGTGGCCGCAACACTTCTCAGCCATGTCAAATCCTTGGCTTTTCACTCCCATGTGGAGTCAGGACTACAGTGGGAACATCAGCGACTGGGACCTTCTGTCGGACATGGCTCTGTCTGTGAACCCGGTAGGTACCCTCTCCCTGGCACCTAAGTGAGACCTGCTGTTTTGGTGTTGTCTGTTTCCCCTGTAAGTGTTGTCTCACCCATCCGCCCGGAGCCTTGAAGGCAGAAGTGATGTTGTCCTCAGTGTCTTTAAATCCTCCCCCTTGACACCACCCTGAGCACAGTGTGAGTTCAATCAGGATTTGTGTCTAAAGAAGTAAATGGGAGAACTGATGAATAGGCCGGCTGGGAATGAATAGGATCCTATTACCCTTGTCAGGACTACCTTACAATGTATGTCCCTGTGGGTCCCTAATTGTTTGTTTTCCTGCCCCATCTAGACATTTAACTGAGAGAAAGAGGCCAAGTCTCATAGTTATTTGTCTTACCAACCCCCCACACCCAGCACAGTTCTAGGCATGTAGGAAATGTCTGCTGGCTAATTAGGAAGCACTCGCTACTTCATTGGAGTTATCTTACAGAGAAGCCAGCTGCAGGCTGGGCTAGATGAATTTGCGGAACTAGTCACTTCAAAAAAGACAAATATGTGAACACTGGATGCGAATGCAGATCGATTTGACTGCTCTTCTCTGTAGAGTTCTTCTCAATCCAGTGTTACTGACTCCGATCCTCATTATTGTATTTGCTGCAAAGCCCCAGAGGCTGCAACTCTTTCTCTTTTGACAGCATTTCCTCCATGAAGAAATGGACATTTGTAAATCCAGGTGCACAGATGACATTTTCAGTTGGCAAGCGTGAGTCGGCTCTTAGCTTGAACAGGCAAGAAGCCTGAGCTTTTAATAAGAGAAGTAAGGAGAATCACAGGACAAGCGGTAGTAACTGGCTTGCTATGTTGGGTTTTGTAAGTTACATAGCACAATCCTGTTACTTATTTCATCGATGCTCACAGAAACCCTGTGATATTTAAAAGGGATGGGAATTATGATTATTTTATTTATATTCCAGTTGGGAAAACAGAACTCAGGAGTAAAGTCCTGTTTCCAAGGGGTGGGGCCCAGACACTCACCTGACTCTTTTGACTCACAAGCAAGAGCTCCTGCTGTATGTACATAGCCGTGATATACTTTCCTCTTTATTTTCAAAATTAACATTGATTCATTTATGTGAAAAAGGACAACAAAGACCTTTGTGTGACACTGGTCCGTCCACGTTTAGCTTAGGCAGCCTACACTGATAGAGCGCAGCAATGATATTGAAGATTTAAGCCTTTGTTACAGTCCTTTTGACCTTTGTGCTTGGGGAAGGGGTTAGTGGGAAGTTCAAGAATTGTCTTGACAGTCACTGGAGCATTCAGCAGTGGGATTTTATTTGCTGTTAAGAATTACCAAGTGAGTTCTATAATCTGATAATATGCTAGCCTAGCGCAGCATCTCCCTGTGTACGTTCTTTCTGTGAACACATATTCTATAAAGTAGCAATATTCATTAATTGAAAAACAATAAATCAAAACTGAAAACTTAAGAATTCAAGGATCAAGTAAGTGGAGGATGTGCTGTGTTAAAACAGAGAGCTATCTCATCGTGTCTGATTGATGTCATGGGTCTTCAAGAGGGAGATGAGGATAACAGCATCTCCCACATTTATTTGTGTGTTTTTGGGGGGTTTTTTGGTACTGGGGGTCGAACTCGGGACCTTGAGCTTACAAGGCAGGCACCGGAACCCCTGAGCTAAATCCCCGGCCCTCCCACATTTATTTGGACATAGAACCTTTTATTTCACAGAACTAGTGTCCATGAGACAGGCTCTGCCTTCGTGGCATTTGCCAGTGACAGTGGTATGTTAACTATGGTTCCTCACATGTACCCACCTTCCTGTAGAGCCCGCAAACTCCATGAGGAAGGGGGTCTATGTCTTCTTTTTGCTTCCCATTGTATATTTACCTAGCACCAGGCTCTTGCACAGTCCTAGGGCTTCAAAAATATTTGTTGAATGAAAGAATGAATGAACCATGCTAGGATGAGTCACCTATGGGTTCCTTATCTGAAACCTGCAATTTAAGCTTTTTTACAATGAGTCAACTTTTTGAGCCTTTTTTCCACTGTTTCTTCTACCTTGTTTTATAGTAGTATTATTATTAGAAAGACGACTATATAATTTGGGCCAAATTGGGACATTTTGAAGATGCAAGCGGATGCCACCAGTAACTACACCAGTGTAAAGAGGAACTTCACTGGGTAATCCAATATGGCTTGCCCCACATCATTAGTGACTGTCCCTGCCTGCCTCCTCTCATAGCAATTTTATGCTCCCTGGAGCAGGATCCCTTGCATGTAGGAGATATTTAATAAACACTGGTTGAAATTAATGTATGTACAGTAGCAACTTTAGTACTAATTGAAGATTTGCTGTATTTTTAATGTCTTTTATAAGATTGAGGAAATCTGGTACCATAGCCTATTCCCCATTCCCTCAAATGTAGTTGAGCTCATATTGCGATCTCAGGGTAACACACTGCCTTTGGAAAGGCTTGGGGCATATGGAAGCTGTCGCACTGCTCTCTACAGACTGCCCTCAGCCAGTGAACAAGAGCGACCCATTGATCTCCTCCCCAGAACAGGGGTGGGGCCCGGAAGGGACCAGACTGCAGCTCTGGAGAGGGTGAAGTCGTGAAGAGGAGTTAGTAATGTTTGAGATAGGCTCAGAGCCTGCATAGGTGGTGCGATGATTAGCAGGCATTTCTCCAGGTGGTTATCCTAATCCAGAGTCCCTCGTCACGACCTGTCTTGTAGCTGGTGTCTCATTTTGGTATTTGGATTCTTGCTTTCACTGATTATGCAGCTCCTGGGGAAAGAGACTGTGTGCTTGACATGGAATAGGTCTCCAATATGGTTCTAGAAGTGGCTTGAATTCAGATTGATTAGGAAGGTGTCACTCTGAGAAATATAACTGTGGGATTCACTTGATGGATGTCTGAGATTCTCTCTAAGTATCAAGACAAGTATGTGATTCACACAGGTGTTTAGTTTTAATGTTTTGAATAAAAAACATTTTTCAAGATAGGGTCCTGCTATGTAGTCCAGGATGGCTTGAACTCACTATGTAGCCCAGGCTGGGCTTGAATTTATAATCCTCCTGCCTCAGCCTCCCAAGTGCTGGGATTACAGGCATGCACCACCATGACCACCTTGTATTTAAAAAAAAAAAAGAACATAGCCATCAAGTTGGACTTTCATCTTCAAAGATGACTGAATTCAACCATGGAAGTGTTTTATATAGGCATCATCTTTAAAATGGATGTTGTACTAAACCAGTGGAAAGTCAAAGAGGCCTTTAGGATCATGAGATCAAGCTCCCTCTTTGGATAGATGAGCAAATGCAAACCGGGGAGAACGGGAGATGCCTCAGGGTCCCAGCACATTAGCTTCGGAGGAAGGAGTCACTTTCTGCACCTTAAGCTATGATCTTCCTGCGTCACTGAAGTAAAACAAGCTTGGCCAATTGCGAATACTGCTTAGTGTTTAATTGAAAAAAAACCCTTGAAATCTACATTTTCTTTAAGCTTTATGTAATTTGTCCTATAGAGTAAACTATTATACAAAAGGCTTCCCAAGAATAACTAGATCGTGCTTGCTTTTTTTCTGTTTGTTTTAGGTAAGCCTTGCCAGTGATCCTAGCTGTGTTGAGGAAATCCTGCGGGTGAGTTTAAACTTTTATTTCTGTGCCTGTTTAATAATGAAGCAATCTATCTCTTAAGCTGTTTGAAGTCACTACTGTTCCCTTTCAAGGAGTGTCATGATGAGAAATCCTTATATCACACTTCAGTACCCTTCTGCCTGTGCCTCCTGTCTCATTTCTCACCTGCCCCTCTCCATTCTCTAGTATCACTAAGTTTCTGTCCACCCCCAAATCCTTCTTTGTCTTCCTTTGGACTCCTGGACAGAGACTCACCACCTTCTTTAGGAGGCTTTCCCTACCCAAGCACCATAGCCTAACTTTATCTTCCTACTTTTGGGCATCTTAAAAGAACTTTACTGCTGGCTCTTATCATGCTGTTGATAGAACATGGTTATAGAAATTGTGGCCTCTAGCGAGGGGATGAAATAGGAGAGACAGGCTGGAAAAGAGACCTGCGAACAATGCCCTGTTGGAAATATTCCTTATGGCAGTGAATTTATGTATGAGAGTGGCATGGAAGAAGAGCAAAGTTGAAAACGGTGGCTCTGACTTTCCCTGCAGTAAACAAACCAAATGCAAAACCAAAGTTGCACCAGAGAAGGGTACCTACCTACTATCTCTGAATATTAGCATCATAAGACAATGTGGTACCTCAAACATACAAGTCACAGGAGTGAGCTCCCGCCTCAGTCTTACCACTTGTCACTTCTGTGACTTTGGACAGATGACTTTATCTTTCTGAATGTCCCTTCCTTGTATGTAAAAGAGGATAATAACACTTGCCCTAATTTTCTTATAAGCTACCAAGTGGCTGATAAATGTTCATTATTGTGATAAATGATGACTAGTGTAGCCATGTACAAAAACGAGGAAGCCTTTCTGTCTAGAAAAAGGGAGGAGGGAGAAGAAGCAGAAGTAAAATAATTTCAGATGTGTTGTGCATGTGTATCATAAACCCATAATATATGTAAACACTGTACGTCGTAATGAAAATGGGGAAGGGGATTTAGAGATGGAGAGAGGGAGGTGGGTGGGGAAGGGGAATATAAAAGAATTGGGCTATATTATGTACAAATACCTACTCACCAATGTGAATGTAAACTTCATGGACTGCAAACATACACTAATAAAATAAAATTTAAAAAGAAAACAATCTATGCCACTGAAAATTCAGCAATCCCTTTCCTCACTTAGCAGTCACTCTAACTCCCTCCTGAGAACTTTCCCCAGGTAAATACCTTCTCCGCATCCCAGTGTTGGATGCAAATCCTGTGAAATGCAGCCAGAGGAGTAGTGAAGGCAGAAAGCTGTTGCTATCAGGTACCTGCCACCTGACTTCACTCCCTGCGTGTCCCTGTGCCTGTTTCTGCCCACAGACATTGCTACTATTAAAGGGATGACTCATACAACTCTGATCAGTGATGAGACTGTGGATTAGAGATATGCTGGCCCTTTTGTAAGATCAGACAAGACCCCCGCAATCCTTCTGTCATCTGTCCCTGGGGCTCTGGGTCCCGTGTGGAGGCAAGGCAGCCATTATGAAGTCCATCAGCATGATGCATCCTGGGAACTCACTCAGTATGTCCTTCCCGTTGGGTGGACATAGGGAACATTCACTTACCCTTTGCTTGCTTTGCAGTCACCTTCCTTAGAGAAAGGCACGATTGAAAGCACTGCCTTTTGCTACTCTTGACAGTCAGCTTGTTTTTCTTCTTTCTCTCCTGAGGTACAGCATAAATGAAGTCAGTGAGGTCTTCAGCTTGATTCCCAGTGGAATACTGGACCCATGTGAAATCACTGCCTAACTTGTCACTCTTGGAATTCTCCACTGAAAAGCAGCCCAGCCCCACTGCCTAGGTGGTTAGCACAGTGGCTAAGTGAGGGGAGCAGGGCGATCACCTGCCAGACACTGGTGACTCCAGTCCCTGGAGAAGCCACTTAGAGAAATAGCAGAATTTCACTCAAACATGGAAAGAAAGGCAAATTGTCTTAATAAGCTCATAAAAGATAGCACCCTTGGAGAAAGTAGCAAAAGTCCTGTTGTTCTTGAAAGTCCAGGGAAACATACAGGGCTGCTTTTATTTTTTTTTATTTTTGGGGAAGGGCTATAGATTGAATAGAATTCTTTTGTTTTTCCAACAACACTGTTAATGAATGGGCTTTCCTTTATTTATTAAAGAATGGAATGTTTCACTCCCCATACTTAGAATAAAACTAAGCTTTCTGAAGTTTATGCCCCAAATTTTATGGCTAATTCTTAAATTTTTATAGACCACATTGTATGTCACAATGGAGTGTGCTTATTAATTTTTTTAAAATCACACATTCACATTCTGGTTGGTTTGAGGTCTTTGGATGCCTGTGGGCTCTCCCACAGTAAGTAGGTGCATTGCCCCGTTCCGCATCTGCCTCCTTCTTACAGGAAGTGCCTTTTCTCTTTCTTTCTACCACTCCTTGACCCCCACAGTACTTTTCAAACTAAGTAGAGTCAAAAGTAAGGTCATCTTTTCACTCTGAAGCCAAGCTATGTGGAAGAGGGGCACCAGGCCACTCGAGGAGGAGGAGGAGCAGGAGGAGCAGGAGGAGGAGGGGGAAGAAGAGCAGGAGAAAGAGGAAGAGGAGTGGGAGGAAGAGGAGCAGGAGGAGGAGGAAGAGGAGCAGGAGAGGAGGACAGAAGAGGATGAGTTGGCTGCTAGTTACTCCTGATTTCCCGTCACTTCTCAGTCTCTTCATGTTCATCTCAAGAGCAGGGGTAATACTCTCTGTGCCATCTCACTGCCCTCCTCCAGGGAAGAAAGCTTTAAACTGCACACATGATTTGCATTTTGTCCATGCAAATCTCAGTCTGTCTCCGCTCCTGTCTTTCCCAGCTCCCTGATCCCACTGTTCCCCCTTTACAGCCAGGCAGTGAACACATGCAAACCAGCTTCCTCCCACGCCAGGACAGGCTGTTTTTATTAACTGAGTACAACGCATCTGGCCTCTCCTACTCACTGTGCCTCAGTCCCGCAGGTAATGGAAATACTTTCACCTCGTGCATTTTATTTGGGCCCCCTTTCTCCAAGAGTGGTTAAAAGTCAAACCAGTTGGCTTGCTTTGAAACCCCTCTCACCATTTCTCTGATGATCGGCCCAGACCCGCCTCAGAACAGGCCTTCTACTTCTCTTTCTTTGCCCTCCTGGTTCTTATAATTCTCTGCAGTTCACCTTGTCCGATTTCCCAGCACTTTCCCTCTTGTCCCCATGCCCTTCCAGGTACAGTCATACTACAACAGTCACACTAAAACAAGCTAACTCAACCTCATAGGACAACCTGAGTTTTGCTGGCAAGTGACTGCTATAGGAAGCAAGGTAGTCCCTTATTAGTTCAGAAAATCAAGGATCAGAGGGGTGAAACACCTGCAGCCAAGACTAGGGCCAGCCTGTGGCAGAAGTAGAACATGGTCTTTCTTTTCTAGATCTAGTGAACTTGGCGCTATACCCAACTACAGCCACCTTATTACAAGCCCCACACTGAGAATTTCTTGATTTAAAAAAAAATGCTTCAGACAAGGGCCAACATTTCTAGAAACTTTAAGAACACTAGCAGACCAAACTAACATAAGCAGGCCTTACCAATTATTTCTTCCTTCTTGCCATTGTTTCATAGTTTCAAATCTCACTTCAAATAATAATAAAGACAGCAGTAGCAAATTTACTACTACTAATAAAAAATAAGAGTAACATGCCATCTGCTGTGTGCCAGGCACAGCCCTTAAACACATAGGTCTTTGAATCTTTACAACAACTATCAAAGAATGTACTGTTGGTTACACACTGCAGACTGGGAAGGAGTGAGACCCAGAGAGATGAAGCAGGTTGCCCTAGGTCACAGATCCCCAGGTCTCTGAGAGCTAGCTTGTTATCCGTTCCTTTTGGTCCTCTTGGCTTGCCTGAATCCGTCCTTATTTAACAGGCTCCAGTCTGCTCTATGATTATTATTGCACTGGCATTAACCAATAGTTCATTTCTGCTGTCGTTGTTTCCTCAATTTGTACAAATTCAGTCGTGCCAAAATAATTTCAAGTAATTTTTCCAACAAACCAGAGTCTGTCGACATACAACACCTTTCCACCAAATTGACCTAGCCTCAAACAAGCTGAGTAATTCAGATGTCTTTGCTACCTTTCAAGCATATTATGGTTTATTATAAATTTTACAAATCAGAAACGTAAAAGGCAGCAATATGTGTGGAGCAGCCAGCTTGTGTAGTTGCTTCTGTCAGCATGCCAATTACTCTTTAGAGTCACGCTACTCTCAAGTGCAAACAGAAATGAGAAATAATAATAGCTCTGGCCCCAGTGATGGCGTTTTGCACTCATCTAGCATATGAGTGATTCCTAGCTCGCTCATATGTAGTAATATGGGCACCACCAGCAGCTTCTCTGCTGAGTTCCACCGGGCTTTATAGATCCTAGAGTCATTATTTCTGGGAGAGTTAAGCCAATGAGTGTAGCATGCTCTTAACGCCCCTAACTAAGGATAGATGTTTGGTGATTATTTGTTCTGCACTAGTATGATTTATTTGTTCCTAGCAATAATTCACTTACAATGTAAACAAACTATCAATTAAAAATTTTTCTAGAGTCAAACATGCAGATAGCTTGCTTCTTTTAGATTTGATGCAGAACAGATTGTGTTTCCTGCAAAGTACCTTCTTCAGTCGATAATTTCATTGGCAAACATCTGTAAGGGTAATTCACTGTTTATGAGGGTTGCTGAATTTGCTAGCTAGAATTTAGAGACTTGATTTGATAAACTGTATCTTATGATTTCTCTCTGCCATATGGATCGGGTTGGTAAACACCTACATGGGCACCTCTTTTTGATTACAGAGTGATCTGTGTTTACACCATTCTAAATTATGGCAATTCTACTTATTAGGTTGTATTTTAGTTTACAATTTTAGCATGGCAGGAACTTACCAAATAATTACATCACAACAATGTACAGTGCTTGCCATTATTATTATTATTATTATTATTTTACTTTTAATGGGGAAACAAACGAAAAAGCCCATCTTGCCAGTGAAGAGAAAAATGCATCAGGGAACAAAATTGGTCAGATAATTAGGTCTGAAAGGAAATTTGATTATATTATCATAACTATGCAGCATAATCAAGCACCTTTCAGTAGAATTTCTTTTATAAATTTAACCAATCATTAGGCAATTGATTTTATATCCTGTCAAATTAATGTATAAATAATTTTCAAATTGGAATCATGAAAACGATTTTCTGTATAACTGTCTTAAATACTAATCCTTCTGGAATGTTTCTAAAAGCAACTATCTTGTTCTGGTATGGAGTTTTAAAATTATATTTTCTTGAAATGGTAATACAGTGTTCCTTCCAAGAAAGACAACAGTTGCTAAATTTAATTTAGACTATAATTAATGTTAACATTGATGGAGTGAAATAAATGAACTAACTAATGATTGTACCCTCTGCTAATCTGATGACTAGCTCTTATCTAATGACACCGGGAAATATGTAAATTTGTCAGCAGGTGAAAATGCCCTTGACTGGGTAAATTATGTGGAGTACTACCTTTTCTGAAGCTCATTCAAAGCACTAATGGACTTAATACGTAGCATGCATATGTAAGGTGAACTATTCATGGAACCAAATTAGCCCACGAGAGATATTACCCATTATTTGCCTCCTAGTAACCATTTCCTCTTTTCTCAAGCACAAATCAACCCAGAAAAAAGATGCTAAATTTAATTACAACAACTATTACGTGAACAATGTAGGTAAGCTATCCAGTGTGCTTCCAAATGCACTTAGAGCCTGTCAAGCAGTTTAAATATTTTCATGTGGAATTTGGGGGTTTATAGCTAGTACATGAGGTGAATTTTAAATGATTTTACAGATGTCATTGGGAAAGTAAGTAATGTGAGTAACGAGGTGCCTGGCCCAGTGAATCATGGGAACGTGTCAAACATGGAGAGATGTCAGGGAAGAGATGATGTCAAATACCAGTAACTTAGCAACCCAGCATTTAGCTGCCTGGGGAGTGAGCATGAGTAGCCCCTTTAAAATATCTGAGTAGATATATGAGTCCCTATATATCTTAGGTGTGCTATAAAAATAAGTCTGTTTTCTGTCAACCTGCTCCTTTTTGTGAATATGGTGATTTATTATTTTCTATTGAATTGAATGATAGCAGGTGAGAATTTAAGCCATGTGTAGAATTTACACCTGCTTTCTGTATCTTGGGTGTACAGAGAGGGTAATGAAACAATGTATTGGTTTGCCAAAAAGCATTCTAGGCTTATCTGAAAGAAGTAATAGCTTCCAACTGTTGTTTGAGAGCCAGCCTTTTTCTCCCAGCTGTGCTAGTGGGATTGGGCTGGGGGAAAGAGGTAATACACAGAAGTGAGCCATTCCATTCCATTCCATTCCATTCACATCTCTGTGAAGATGCTACCAGTGTCTGGGAAAGCAGCTTCTCACAGTCAGTTTGGTAGGCACCTTTCACTTTTGAAATGACAAAAGAAAATAACTAAGCAAGTCTTGCTTCTTCTCTTGTATGTCACTAAAGCATTAAGGCACTTGGGAAAAGTAAATGTAAACTCCATAATTGATATAACCAGAAGTCATCCATAAACCTAAGCCATAATTTAGTCTGTAAAGGGACTAAACAGGGACTAAGCGAGGAAGAAGCCAAGAGATGATTCCTATAGTCATCAATCTGGGACATAGAAACACTGATTTCCAGCATAAAATGCAAAAACAATCTTGGGAAAATAGGAATGGATGTAAAGGCTGGAGATAGAAGCTTCCATGGATCAAGTTTGAGACATATTTTGAGAAATGGGGAAGGCAGGATTAGATGAGAAATTATGTAGATAATTCATATCGGTGGAAAGCAGTTGGTGAGGCAAGGTGAAATAGTTACGTACTCCTTGCAAGTATCCTGCAGGGCCAAGATTGGTTGATAAAAGAGAAGTAAAGGCCAAAGGAACTCAGTCAGCCACACAGCCCTGTGCTCTGATGAGAATTCCAGCTGGGCTGGAACTGAGCCGCTGCCCTAAATGGTCCTGAAAGGGCTCTCTCTTGTCACTGAAAAACTAGTAACAATTTAAAAAAGAATCTCCAGAATTTCTATGCAAAGAACATATAAACACTCACACACATGCATGTGTGCACACACACACACACACACACCAACAGCCTAGGAAAAAAGTGTACCAGAAAAAAACTTGCTGTGAAACAAATTAAAACAGTGCTCAGCATGAATTAGTTAAAACATGAAGCAAATATATCTAAAAAATAAAAAGGAAATTATCAATAGAAGAGCTCAAAGATGCTTTCTTTAAATGTAGATGAATCAAGAGATTGAATTTATGAATTATGATTTGAAGTTATTTCAAGTAATAAATTAGGATGTTTTTCTAAATGAAACAATACCAACAATAAAACAGGTAATTTATCCACCTAATCTGATGGAGACAAAACAAGAAAAGCAAAACTGTAAAACAAGGACTAGTAAAGAAAAATAACCTCAAATACAGAGAAAAGTAAGGCTCATGAGTGATAGTTTTCTAGTTTGCTCAACTCTGTACAAATAAATGTAAGCATGTAGATGGAATGGATATATTTTCTAGTAAAATACAGATTATAATATCACTTATGAGTGCTGATGCAAAGTTCTTTAATGAAATACTATACATCAGACAGCACTTCAAAGGATGCGTGCTAGGACCAAGAATGTAAAGTTTATCCGATATTAAGGAATTCATTAGCATAATATGTTTTATGAATAGAATACAAAAGGAAAATACATGGTCATCTTCATATATGCTAAAGATACTTCACAGATGTCAACACCAATTCTTTATAAAATAAAATAAATAGAAATATCCTTAATGTCATAAAATATATCCACCTTAACCCAAAAGCTGATATCACATTCCATGGGGAATCTCTAGAAGCATTCCCATTATAGTCAAGAAAAAAGACTACATGTTATTTATACCACTATTTTTTTTTTTTTGTACCAGGGATTGAACTCGGAACCTTGTGCTTGCAAGGTAGGCGCCAGAACCACTGAGCTACCTCCCCGGCCCTATACCTCTATTCTTTAATGTTCTAGAGGTCAGGCAAGAAAATGAAGCAAAGTAATGAAGTAAAAGGCATTAATATTTGTGAAATATATATATATATATATATATATATATATATATTTCTGGAAATCTTAAAAGAATTAGCCAAAACGCTATGATGAATAATACAATTAAACAAAGTTGCTATGTGCAAAATAAATACAGAGAAATAATCTTTATATAGAAAGCAACCAACTATAAGATGTAATGTGCAAAATGACTGCATTTATGCTTTATGAATTAATTCAACATGAAATGTGTCATGGCTGTATGAACAAACTAAGGCACTGTGAGAGACACTAAATGTTAAAGAAATGGAAGGGCATGCCACTCTTAGGTAGAATGAATATCACAAACATTTCTACTCTTCTTCTGTTAATCTTTGAACCTTATCTCACACCATACACCATTATTTCCAGGTGTATTAAAGTTTAAAAGCAAAAGCATAAAATATAAGGAGTATACATGGGAGAATTTTAAATATATTTTTTAAATTTTCAAACCAAGTCTCAGAATGAGGCAGCAGGGAGAGGAGGCAGTCAGGGGAAAGTTCAGCCTTTTGAGGAGACTGGAGAATGTTTGAAAGGGTCCCTGAAAGAGAGAGGGCTACCAAAGAAAATACTGTACAGAAATTTCTGAGGCAATCTCCAGGCTCCTCATGATACTGAAGACATCATTTAACATGTTCCAATCTGTAATTTGTAAAGTTTTTCTCCAGCAGTGCTTAGCTCATTACCCACTTACGAATAGGCTGACAATGGCCTGATACCCTCAAAGAGATTGAATAAGTTGTCCCAAATCACATAATCACCTAGCTGCAGAGTGAGCTGATGCAGGATTGAAACTCAGGTTGGATGCATGTACTGCTAGCATCCCTTTGTTACAGATAATGAAACTGAAGTACTTTGAGTTCAAGCAACTTTCCAAATTCAGGAGCTGACCAGTAGCAGAGCCAAAATCCATGTTTGTATCCATGACGTGTTCTTCCTTTAACCAAGAGAATATGGGACTGAATAGGTTTGAAGTGACTATTTCAGGGCTCAGCCCCTCATTTAGTGGATAGCAGTGAAGCTGAGACAGGTTGCTAATAATTCCATATGTCAGAATCAGGAAAACTGTTTAGCAGATGGTCCAAGTCTAATAAAAGTTTTCATAGGCATATTAACTACATGATAATACACTGGAGTCCACTAATGTTTAGAGAAGACAAGACAAAGTTAAGGAGTAATGCATATACTGCTCCAAAGTATGCCAATAGAAGGCAAATGTCTAGAGCAGGGATTGGCAAGCTTTTCCTATAAAGGGCCAGATAGTAAATGAGTTTAGTTTTTAGTGCATGTATTCTCTGTCCCAATTATTCAACTCTGTTGCTGTCCACAGACAATATGTAAAAGGATGGTTAAGCTTTATTTACGAAGACAGACAGTGGGCCCTATCTGGCCTGTGGTCACTAGGTTGTTGGCACCTAACCTAGCACATCCAGAACTCAGTAGTTAGATCTACAAACTATTCTACTCAACCACACTTGATGTGCGGTACTAATTTCAGCCGGCTCATTTTAAAAAATTACATTCAGTAAAGTTTTCCTTTTTTTTTTTTTTTTTTTAGTTACAGTCCTAGATCGCCACCTGTAACAGGATACAAAATAATTCTGACATCCCAAACAATTCCTTCATATTACCCTTTTGTACTCAGATCCTCCTCCCTGTCCTCAATTCTTAGAAAACCACTGGCCTTTCTCTGCCATTAGAATTTGGCCTTTTGCTGAATGTGTACTGTATATGGGTGGAAGCATATAGCTTTACTAAAAGAATGCAGCATGCAGTGTAACGACTTTGAAATTCACTTAAATGATTGCATATATCAACAAAGTGTTCCATTCTATTCCTGAGTAACTTCCCAATGCGTGCATGTACCACAGTTTGTTTACCCATTCACCCGTTGAAGGGCATTTGGGTTTTTGCTGTTTTTTTCTGATTATGAATAATATCGATATTAACAATCATGTGTAGATTTTTGTATGAGCATGTTTTCATTTATCTTTGGTATGTACATACCTAGGAGTGGAAATACTGGGTCATATGGTTTGTATGTTTACATTTATTTTAAAAATACTGGATTGTTTCTCAGAGTGGCTATACCATTTTGTATTCACACCGGCAGAGTATGGAAGACTCAGTTGCTCAACATCCTTGCCAACAATTTGTCTTCTTACTATTTTTATTTAAGCTTTTATAATAAGTATATAATGGTTCACCATTGTAGTTTTAAATTACATTTCTTAAATGACTAATGAAATTGGGCATCTTTTCATGAGCTCATTTTCCATCTGTGTATCTTTTTCAATGAAGTATCTGTTCAAATCATTTACTCATTTTCAAAATCAGAGTTTTGGTTATTTTATATTTGAATTTTGAGTTTCTTCTTACATTCTGGATATGTCTTTTGTCAGATATGAAATTTGTACATATTTTCCCCCAGGATGTGGGTTATTTTTTTTCCTTCTCTTAGTGGTGTCCTTTAAGAACACAATTTCTTAAATTTAATGAAATCCAACTTATTTTTCTTCTTCTTTTATGGATTATGATTTTGATGTCGTGCCTAACAACTTGTTGTCTAATCCAAAATCATAAAATTTGTCTCCCATATTGCTTATGAGAATTTTGTTTACATCATTGATCCATTTTGTATTAATTTTTGTATGTGATATGAGGTGTAAGTTGAGATTCATCTTGTTATGCTTCAGCACCATGTATTGAAAGACTAGCCTTTGTCTTCCTCCATTGGACTGCTTTTGCATTTTTGTAAAAAGTTGATTCACTGTAGTCATGTGGGTCTATTTCTAGACTTTCTAGTCTATCTCCTTGGTTTATGTCTCTGAGTTCTCACCAATACCATAAAGTCTTGACTTCTTTTGCTTTCTGCTAAGTCTTATGATACAGTAATGTATTTTATAAATATATGTTTTTCTAAAATGGTTTGGCTAGTCTAGTTCCTTTTCTTTTGCACATGAATTTCAGGGTCATGTCATTTACATTTACAAAGACTCCTCCTTGAACATTGGTTGATGTTCCATGTTATCCATAGATCAGTTTAGGGAGAAACAACTCTTTTAGTGTGTTGTTTCTTTCAACACATACATCCATTTGCTTTTATATTTATTTAATTTGGTCATCTCGTTTTTATAGAGACCTGGATGACCTATAATTCTTTGGCAAATCCATGTAATGGGGAAAAATCCAAACTCCTAGAAAAACTATGTTATTACAACATTATTTCTTATGGCAAAACACTGCTATGTATTCAATAATGGGAGAATATTTATACTCAAATTTATACACGAAGAATAGTAATCAGCCATTCAAAATACGGCTTTAGGGTTGATATACCAACATGGGAAAAAACAATCATAAACGGAATAGCTAGTCTAACATATTTTACGTAGTTATTATAGTTATGTAAAGATAGTAAAGAAGAAACTAAAGAAAAAAACTCTAAAGTGATAGTTCTTGTCCTGTTAGAGACGCAGGACTCTGAGTGATTTTATATTGCTATAGTTTCTTAATTTCTACAATTTACATTACCAGATGCTGTATTTGCACTAGGAAGCCTGAAAAGGTTGATCCTAATCCCTGAGAAGCAATTTTAGAGGGATAGTATTAGAGCACTAGAAGGAAGAATGTTCTAGGGAAAGATCATGATTAGAAAAGTAAAGCTTGGCTCTTCTCGCTTGCAGAATGTTGTTATGTAACTTAAACTTTCCATACCTTGTTTACAAAATTGTGATAACATTGCTCATTTTCCGGGACTATTGGAAGAACTAAAGGAGAGGATGTACATGAAGCCCCTAGAAGTCTGCTTGGAACACTCAATAAGTACTAGATGCGTCTTTCCTCCCCTGTTCTAAATAGCAGACTCCCTGAGGATTGAAGGGAGGGGAGGTGTTTGTCCCTGAGGGTATTCAAGTGGAGGTACTATATTCGCTCAGCTTCAAAAGGATAAACTCCAAAACCCTTATCTTGGCAGTCCTTTATGCCATCAGTCGTCCCAGCTTCATGTCTTGCCATTTCTCCCAACTGTGGGCCCTTTTCTCTGTCCTCCACAGACTTTTCCCCCTTTGAAAGCTCCATGTCCTCCCCTGACGGTGTGAATTGGTCTCTCCTTCCACCTGGCGCCCATCCACTCCTGTCTTTTCCTGGTGGCTGTTTGTTTACCCACGAAAGAGCCAGCACAGAGATCACTGATGTCAATGAATTAATTTGTCAGTCTTTCTTCTAGGTACCCCCAACGGCTTCTGTACACTTATGTTTTTTGCTTTTGTGTATAGCGAGCTGCCTTTCATGGCAATATGTGAGCCTTACTTGGACTTGATTGATGTTGAGCTTGTTACTGTGCCCTTTGGCCTAGCCCAGAAGCCCCAACCTGTATTCACGCACACAAAGGTGCCAGGTACAGGTGAATAAAAATGCATAGAATAGCTAGAGCCTGCTTAGTGGATGACTTAAAATTGTAAAAGAATGGTTAGAGAAAATGAATTCATAGTGTTATTTGCACCCAGGTACAATAATGATTTGATTTTCCAAAAATATTATCATAAGCAGATAATAATGTTTAGTGACTAGAACAGTTATATAAATATTAGACAATATAACGACTTCCTTTCTTATTTCTCCAGATAATATACTGAGCACTAATTTTTGTGCTATGATTTTCAATTTCCAATTTTTTTAAAAAAGAAAGGCAGGCTGTCACGAGCAGCCTCCACTTGAATGTGCCCGGAGCCTTGGGAATTGGACTGGTCTACACTGTCCTACAGGTGGGTCTTGTGAGCTTGTCTAGAGATTCTAGCAGGACAGCACAGCTGCTTGTATGCCCCTGCCTAAGGATGGGTCCTTCTTTATTGGGGCAGCTTGTCCTCTTTAAGCAAATGTCAGTGTGCAGCCCTGGAGGGACACACATGGAGCAATGTGGGAGACAAGGGACACTTGCCTAGCCAGTGAGATCAGCCAAATTCACCCTGGCCATCAATGAGATGTCAGGGTAGCCAGATCACTCTCACACTGTCCATTGCTAATTATTACTTAATGCCATTGGTGTAGCCCATTTATCCTGTTGTTCCTCAAAGCACAATAATGCTGGCATTATCACTTTCAACAAGTCATTGGCTAAAGGCAGGGCCCCATTTGCTACTACAGTGGGAGAGAAAATTCTCTCGGATAATATTTTGGTCTGCTCACTGTGCTTGT
Source organism: Heterocephalus glaber (assembly GCF_000247695.1). The sequence continues at coordinate 1,443,554 of NW_004624883.1, forward strand.
TATTGTTGTCTCGGGAAAGCAGTTTCCATAAGACGTGTTCTTGCCTCCTGAGTTTGCTCTGCTCCCCGCAAAGCCTTCCATTCCTGAGGTAAGCGCACTAACATGAGCACACTCATCCAGCTTTCCTCTGGCAACGTGTTATTTGGCAGGGAACCAAGAGCTAATTGTAAAGGACTAAGGACAATCTAAAAGTCAGGTGAAGCTAAAACATCCCTGTTGCCTGGGTGTCATCGTTTTCTGCCCAGCACCCCTCCTATTTCTCAGGGCCTGTTGGATTTGATGGAATCCTGAAAAGCATGTCCACCATCTACCTTTGAAGTCTTCTTCCTGCTTTTTAACCCAAATGCCCCTGGTAGGCCGTCAGCCCCTACTTCTTTTGCAAAAAAGTGAATGGTGGGTCAGAGATCTGGGGCATCTGCCCTTGATGTCAGAGCTGGGCCTGCCAACGTCCTTGTTATGAGTGAAGACCTATAGCGTCAGCCTTGGGAGGAGCTGAGGTTCCGAAGAAAGTGCTGTGCCAGTGACACTGGACTGGCCACCAAGAGACCTCAGAGTAAGCCCCGAGCCTGCCGCTACCTCACTCTGTGACTCCGGTGGTCCTTCACCAGTGTATGCTTCAGGACCTGTAGCTGTACAGTGACCGCTGTCTTGCACTGTCCAGTATAGCAGCACAGCCACCTGTGGCCGGCTATTTAATTTAAATTAATGAAAACAAAAAGAAAAGTTCACTTCTTTGATCCTTTAGCCACATTTCAAGTACTCGGTAGCTACACGTGGCCAGTGGCTACTATATTAGCACAAACTGCACTATTTTCATCACTGTAGAAAGATGCGATGAACAAAACTGCTCCTAGGTTATCTCTTCAAATAGGTTCTAGGTTTTCCTTCTGAGTTTTACCATTAAATGAAACCAAATCTCATGTTACCTTTTAAGAAACTATTTACCCTTGGCAATGTTAGAGTATATCTGAATATTTCATTTCTGTCCTGAGGCATATATAGAACATATGGGCCAAATGCTACTCCAGCTCTGAGCAGTACCTCCATTACATAAGAAAGAAGCAAACATGAAGCTAAGTAGGTAGGCACATAGGAAGTGCAGGTTCCCACAAAAAAAGAGAAGTTTCAGGCATACATCTGGCTTCGTGGAGGCCTCAGGCATCTTCCTGCGGCTCCGTTCAGTGAAGAGTGGTAATTCCTTCAGCCCAGCTCTGGGAATGAGAGGATAGGCGAAATTCTGGAAAGGTCATTTTAGTAGAGAAAGGGTTCTACACAACCTAGGGTCGTGATGCATACTTACTCCCCCTTCCTCTCTCAGTGTCCCTTTCAGGCCTCCTCTAACATTTCATCTCTTGAGACATTCGCCTAATGTTCATTACTTTGCTCTGGTAATGTTAGGAGGAAGTTGTTTCCCTCCATGTAGTATGGGAACCCTAGATCTGGATTATTAACCTTAAAATGGACTGAGTCCTGAGAAAAGCCATTTATGTACAAAGTTCCAGTTGCAAGGGATAAATAAATTCCAAGTATCAAATATATAACATGATGACTATGGTTAATTATACTACACTGTGTACTTGGGATCTGCTAAGAAACTAGATCTTAAATATTCTCCCAACACCCAAAAAATTAACTATGTGAGGTAATGGATATATTAATTTGTTTGATTGTGGTAAACATTTTATGTTTATACACATTTTGTAACATTTATACACATTTTACCTCATATTGTATACCATATAATATAATTTTTATCAACTATATCTCAGTAAAGTTGGTGAATAAAAGGCATTCATTGGGATATATTCAATACATTTAATACACAAGGTACATTTAATTCACAAGGTACATTTAATAAATCTGGGCCTCATTCAAATGAGAGACAATGTATGGTATTTAAGCTTCTGTACCCAATTTATTTCACCAAACATGATGTTTTTGAGATGCATCCATTTTCCTACAAATGATTCAAATTTATCCTTTTTTATAGCCAAGTAGTATTCTATTATGTATAGATACCATATTTCATTATGTATTCATCCATTGATGAACACACATACAGGCTGCTTCCAGGATTTGGTTATTGTGAATTGTGCTGCTCTAAATATGGGTATTCATGTTTGACAGTAATATGATGTCTTTAGCGCTTTTGGGAAGACATCTAGAAGAGGAATATCTGGGTTAAGTGGAATTTCTATCTTTAGTTTTTTGAGGAATCTCCATACTCATCATCATAATGGTTATACTAGTTCGCATTCCCACCAACAGCATAGAAATGCTCCTTTTCCCTCACAGCCTTGTCACCATTTGCTATTATTTGATTTCTTTGTAATTGCCATTCTTTCCAATGTAAGATGAAGTCTTAGTGTTGCTTTAATTTGCATTACTGTAATGGCCAGAGGTGTTGAACATTCTCTCATTTGAGTAACACAAAGTACAAATAAAGAGCAAAATAGCAGATTGATAAAAAGCATCAGGGAGATAGATCTTTCATAAGTGGGAAGATGCCCAAGAGTCCAGGGGACAGGGGAAGGTGTGGAGGAGGAGACATAAAAAGATTTAAGATGTGTCATGTACAGGTACCAAATACCCACAATGAATGTGATCATTATATGTCCCAGACAGGAACAATAAATAATAACAATAATAATGAAAATGTGGGAAGGGATCTGGAGATGGAGGGAGAAGTGTGTGTGTGTGTGTGGGGGGGATAAAATGAATCAAGATATGTTAAGTACATGTACCTACTCCCTAGGATGAATGTAAGTCATGTATTGCAAACATGGACTAATCAAATCAAATAAAAAATAAATCTATGCCTCTCCTTAGAGGTGGATTTATTTCCTTTGGTTTGCCATTTAGGTTATTACCCATATGCATGTCAGTGAATTGAGAAACTGGTGAGAGTTACAGCAGTGGTTTCAAAGCAGTTATAAAGTAGTTCTTAAAACTACCAAAATATGCAAAATATGGCTGGCATCGAGAGAGGCAAGGGAACGTGGGCCCTGCTCCCTGTGGGGCATGGTGGCAGCCACAGCCTGAGCTCAAAGCCAGGCACCCAGGGAGAGGTTCTTCAGCTGCATAGCTTTATTTCCAAGACTGAGTTATCTCATCTGTGAAATGGGAACAAGGAAAACTACATCCCTGGATTCTTGAGTGGATTAAAAATGGTAACATAACTGAAATTTGCAGTGAATTTTAACCACACAATCCACATGAGTGTCTGTTGGATTCTTATTCTGACTTTTCCTACTCTTTAGAAACTCCAAATATTTTCAAATCATGACCTTGAATTTCATATCTCAACTGTTTGTGGATTTTCAATTTGGCTTAGCCAAGAAGTTTAAGTTGCCCCTGTGATTTTCTTAATTATTAACTATGTGAGCCCCTTTCATGTCTTTAATACCATGCATGGTTTTTTTTTCATTTTTGACCATTCCATGGTTCATAAAGCACTTTGTAGCTTTTCAAATTGTCACATTTGTTTAATTAGCCCAGAGACCCTGCCATGTTGGTCTTTGTTGGCTGTATAACAGGCTCTGTGGGTAACTTGCAAATCCCTGACCAGGATGTTTTTTAAATGATTTTGCAATTTTTCCCTCTTTGAAAGCAAACAGAAGGAGCCTGGATGAGCAGGAGTAAGTGGTGGAGGTGGAGGGCAACGTGCTGTGGCACAGGTTGGCAACTGGCTTTTGGAGCAGAGCTATGGAGTTATTCAAACAATCTGAATCTCAGCCTGTGAGAGGTAGCTTTATGAGTGGGAGAGGAGCCTCCTTGTGCTTCTGATTTACTTTAAGCCCAGTGTTACATTTGCCCACTAGAACCTTCCAAGCAAGTGGTTTGTCAGGTTTGACATTGGTCTTTCTGAACCTTCTAGTGGGTGCTTTACTAAGTTTATGGCTGGGGGTAAAAGTATTGATCTGGTTACCCCAAGAGATGGCACAGGCTGGAAACATAAAGGTTTAAAGAGGACTTAGAGACAGCCAAGGGCAATGGATTCACACAGGGTAATTACGGAAGCTTCCATGGCTATGGGAGGAGTCAGTTGGAATGCCTACCTTCCTCATTGTGAGCTAAGGCTGTCCAGATGGGGGTGTCCTCAGAGGTGTCAGGGGGAAATTACTAATAAAAGATGCTTTGATACTGTAACAGGCCACATGTGTAATTGTTACATTTTTGTTTAGACTTGATCTTAACCAAAAGCCTGAGAAAAAAATACCTTTTTTTGTTTCTTTAGAACGATGATTAAGTGAAGAAATGCAACTTGAGATTGGAGTTGTGTTTAACCAAGACTTAGTATAAAATGTCTTCACAATTATGATGTCCAAAAAAACATATCAATAGCTACTCCTAGCTTATGCTGTTTGACAAGTGACTGTTTTTACCAAGGCAGAGAGGGGCCGGCTTTCTTGATTTTAAGGCAGGACTGAAGCTTTATAGTGTGCTTATGGGGCCAAGTTTTCTGCCCACACTGCTGGCCCCAAGGGCATTCATATTGAATTTAGAATGTTCTTTTTCTCCATCAATCAAGCACCCTTTTAGAAAACGATATGACTCTCGCTTGAGCTGCTTCTTTACCACTCTTAATATGGAATACAGATGCTATTTATTTCCCATTATTTGGAGTAATTGTTGAGTAAAATGAATCTGGGGAGAGAAGCACCTGTCCAGGCATTCAGGAATACCGAGCCGATTAGGAGCTTGGAATACCCAGAGGTGGCTCTCTAAATCAATTTCACCGGGGCTGAGGAATGGTTTGGATGTTGTTAGGTTCAGACTACTGGAAAGAGTTAGATGCCTCTGTTGGTTTATTTTTATTTTTATTGGAGGCTGTCAATGGGTGGGGAGAAGGCGGAGTGTTCAGTAGGCTGATATCTTGTGATAGATTTGTTAGGTAATTTCATGTGAATGGGACAAACGGGTTCTCTTTCTTCCCCTTGGTACTGTGCTTCTGTGGTTCTAAGATTGAAATAGCTATTTCAGAGGAAAGACAATTCCATGCAAATCATATTGGATGGAGTTCCCACTGTATTAGTGGCCTGGTGCCTTATTTTTACTGATTTCAGAAATAATGAGAGAGCAAAGCAACAGCCGAGTTGTTCACTGGGGACCTCTTTCCATGAAAATAGATATTACTTCTTTTTTCCTTGACAATTGAGCTTTTGTTCCTTCTAAAAGCAGTTGTCATGAACTCCTCATTACCATTTTTCTTAATGTGATAATTGTAAACTACAAGAGCGCTATCATGTTTGAAAAGCTACAGCAGCCCTTAGAAATGTAATACTAACACCTTGTATAATTCGTTGAAAAGATTTAGACTGGGGACTGCACAAAATGGATCCTTCTGCTCTCCTTGGCCTGGAGTTGTCACTCTTGTCTTTCACTTATGGTACAAGCTGGCTTTCTAAAAGGGAGCTCTGTTGCTTCCTCTACCCTGTGTTTCTCTCTTGCAATAGGAGAGCAACCAATCCCTTCGGTAATTTTGGTGACATGGAAACAAATTGCATGCTGTTCTCTTAACAAAACAAAACAAAACAACAATTCTTGACAGATTTGTTTTAGTTCTACTTTGAATGATAACTAATAATTGTCATTTTCTTACACTCTTCCCAATTATGAATATTCCAGTTACCCATGGCACATTCCTGAGCCTGGTCCAGGCTTCTGGCTCTTAGATGTCTTGCAGAAGCTACATATTCAATAAATGATTATAAATGTAGATCATTAAATGTGGTGCTGAGAGAGGAACCACTGAAGCTGTGTGAGTTTTCTGAAGTCGATTTGCCTGAGCTGGAGCTAAAGGAGCCAATTGGAGGATGACCATAAGAAACTTCTCCAGATATGAAGAGATAGTATGCATGCCATTTCATCCAGTAAAAATGACTCTGACAAAATGTGGCTATAATGTTATGAAAGCCTGAGGATGTGTCTCATGCTAGCATATTTTAAGTGATGGTCATTGGATGTAGTTGGTAGCAAAATAATTTGAAACAGGAGCGCTGGAAACTCAACAGAGCAGTGAAAAAAATGTCTTTTGAAAAGAGTAGCAATGCTCTTTTGTCAAAATTAGCTTCTTGATGAAAAAGACAAGTTCAAGGGTTAGAAATCTAAGAGCTGACCATCAAGAAACCTCAGAATTCTCAAATGCCTACACTGGACCACTGAGGAGAACCTCTATTTCTTTTTTTGCTTCTGATCTTTGCAAAACAGTTTCTCAATAGCGAGTTCTTACATTTCTAACCCTTGAACTTGTGTTCACATTGCCTTTACAACAGAAGCCAAACAACTCAGTGTTGTTCAATCTAACTTTTCCTAGTGGGGCAGCCAGTCATCTCTTCTGACCGGTTCAACCTCATGTAGAGAAATGTGCCGATAAGGACTGCAATTATCAGATAAGGCGATCATCTGTTGGGGGAGTCAAAGGGAAGGAGTGAATTTTGTCCAGTGTATGGCTGTTGTTTTCTATCTGTTCATTGTTGCCTTTGTAAATGTTTCTTTGAAGTGTCTGAGGGTAGCGTGCCTTAGGAGTAACAGGTCTAAAAGAAGTTGCATAGATGGGCTTGGCCATACGTGTTCCCATTACATGCAGTGGGTAAAAAAGAATTGATTGCATCTGGCAACAGCAAGGAGCTAGCTTGGTTACTTTCTGAAGGGGGACGGAATGAAGCTGCAGGGCACTGCTCACTGTTTCCCAATTGTAATTTAGAGTTAGGCTCTTTTTCAGTAGAACCTTGGTTTCCAGCTGCCAGGATAAAGGCAGCCTATATGAGCCAGACTCCACCTATAGTCAGAACGGGGGAAACTTCTAGATTCCCTTAAGCAATTGCCCGCACAAAAGAGTTTAGCAGTCAATTACTTTCTTAAAGGAGCACTGCCAGAGATTTTATGCCATGTCAGTGAACTTGTTAGTGTTAATTTTTAATCTAATTGGTCTTTTGGGGGTACTCTGGCAGATGACATTTTGTGTTACCCATTGTCACTCCATAGCTGGGAAGTTGTATTTAATGTAACAGTTGATTTTTGATTTCCTCCTTACCAATGCTCACACAGAAATCAGTGCTGCAGTCTCAGGACACTGTCTTAGGAACATTCCCCCAGAAGAATATTCATTCAACTAAATGGAACTGAGCTTTGACCACTGAAGAGGCTTGGCAGGAATAGTTAGCAATCAGGCCCAGGAAAGTGTATGGTTCCTGTGTTGTTAGGCTTTCCAAGAGCTGAGCAAACTGTGCTTTCACTGTGAGACAACAGTAGGCTCCTCTTCCATTGCCTCCCCTACCGCAACCCTGGAATAATGATGAATTCCCTTGGCCAATTTGGTCAGCCATACTATATGCCATGCAAAAAAAAATTATGCAGATTCCATTTTCCATCTTCTCATATATCTTGTTGACTATTCAAAGGTAAACAGTGCAATGACTGATTATGTAGGGGCAGTAGAGTTGCTCCACAACTCCCTACGCTGTCTTTCTAGGAATCTCATTTCCACAACCCTAGATAGGGTCAATCTCAACTTAGAGATGTGCTGTTCACTCACAGCCTTCTAAGACAGTAGGCTCACATGAAATTTCACATGACTGGAATTTCTTCCTTATTGTGAGCTCAAATTGGCTCTCCAACAACTTTTACCCATAAGGCTAGTCCTAACCTCTTGGTCAACAAGTCACAAACCTCTTCGACCAGAACCTTTCTGCAGACAGAACTTTTCCTAGCAGTTCTCACTGTTGTAGTAGCTGTCTCTTGGAGAGGACTGTTGTATTCCCAGGTCACTGCTGAATGGGGCATCCAGAACACTACCCTCTGCTTCTAATGGGATCTTCTCCATGCAATTTCCAACAGAACTCTAGCATTCAATGCTCTGAACATTGCACTTAATGTCCCTTGAGTTGGCATTGATTCTTTTGGCCCTCATATTTACTTGGAGATGATCAGCTAAAATCCTGGGGATTTTTACCCCATGCATTACAGCTAAGCTGGGTGGTCTTTCTCATTCAGCAGTTTTGTGCTTGGCTTGTGGGTTGTAATTGTAGTATTCATTTATTCCTGATCAAATTCATCTCATTGGAGTAAAGCTGCTGTTGAAAGATCTTTCTAAAGTTTGATTGTTCGCAGCATAATGTCACCTGTAAGTTTGATAAGTGGACATTTTTAATGTTCTTTTCAGTTATCAGTTGAATGATGTAATATGTTTGAAAGCATTTTTGCAACTGAAGAGCTCTATTAAAGGTAAGGCCTTATTACCATGAGAGCATAATGCTCAAAGAAGTAAATCAGACACACAAGCTTAAATAATGCATGGTTTCTCTTATATGAAAACCCCCAAATATGAATAAAGTGCAAGATAAAAGAGAAAATAAGAAGTAGGGAGGTAGATCATACTCAAATGGAATGGGGATGAAGAGATTGAGGGAAAGGGAAGGAGGGGAGTATAAAAAGGATTAAGGGGTGTTATGTACATGCACCACCTCCACACAAGGAATGTATTATGTTCTTCAAATATGTACTGATAAAAACTAAAACTAAGTAAGGCATTATTATTATCCATGCTGGTCAACATTAACAGGGAAGGACTGCTAATGACAGAGCCCTTCAGCACACCTGTAGAACCTTGCCTGCTAGGTTAACCTTCTTACTCAAAAATCTGTGTGAATCCCTGGTACCAAAAAGAAAGAAAGAAAGAAAGAAATCTGTGTGAGCTTATTCCACCATAGCATAGTTGTGCAGCTTTCCCATCCCCGTCCTGAGCTGCGAGAATTCTATGGTAGGTTTGACAAATGCTCTGCTGAAGCCGAGGTATGCTGTACCCACTTTTCCAGTCTTCCAAGCAGAGTCCCATTTCTTGAGCGGCATCAGTGTTCTACACTGTGCTCTGACCAGGGTTAAAAGGGCTCTTGGGCCCCACATACAGAGCACATGCTGCATGAGCATCTTCAGGGTAGAAACGACTTGTTTTGGAAAACACAATGCTTGGCTTGAGAGGTACCACAGAAGAAAGAGGCCAGTATGTCCTTGCCCAGGTCCTACTCCCCCTTCCCCCTAAGATACATTTCTTATGGAACAGCCAAGTCCCCTGGCTTTGGCCAAAGGATTCTGTCCTGAGGCCCTTGTCCTCCAGAGACTTCGGAACAAGACCTGCTGGGAAGAGCAGGCAGGTTGGTGCTCATGTTCCTGCAGTACCCTCACAGCAGTGTAGCCGCATTCTGCAGCACCACCCTAAAGGTGGCAGCCTGTGCAGACGGCACTGGAACATGAATCCTCTCCCAGATCTCTCCTTGCCTCCATTCCCTCTGTAAGCCTAACTGCAACCCCGCTCTAACTCCTTTCCTCCATTTGGTACCAACAGTAACCTGACTGCAAATAATGTGCCGATACTTGCTTCTGTCTGCTATGGGGGAGAAACAGTTTCTCACAGGGCAGTTAGCAATCGGTAGTGCATTGAAGGCTAAGCAGGGACGTGGCTGCACCCCTCCTGAGGCTGTGTCCTGGGCATTCCAAGGGCGCTAATGCCTAGCTGCTCGCCCCCCGACTCCTGCCATCCTCAGAGTACTGTCAGGGACTGTGGATAGGAACGTCCTAAATAATTTATTTAAATTTATTCAAACACATTAGGTTTACTTGGAAGTTAATACCCATGCCCAATTTGTGGGGTGTGTCTCTGCATGCTCGCGTGCATGTGTGTGTGTGTGTGTGTGTGTGTGTGTGTGTTTCTGAAAAAGACAGACCATTCGCTAAAGAAGCAGATTCGATTTCTAATGTGAAGACCTCACTTACATAAATGGAACATGTGAATTCAATGTTTCCAGAAAGAAATTAGTTTTGGAGAAGAGAGATGCTGAAGCTGTACCCCTAGGCTGTGTTGGCTTAGAAGACTGCCCAGCATAAGCACAGTGCAGCCAACAAATGTAGTGTATGTTTAAATAAAACATTATTACAGTAAAAGTCATATTGCTATTAATGGCCCTCAAAAATTTCCTCTTCACTTTGAACACATTTATCCTAGCTTTTTTGCCCCTTTCTGAAGCAGTTCTGGAAGTCTTCTTTCATGAGTGTTTTTAGTCGTGGTATCATGGCTGCTTCAATGTCCTAAAGCAATTCGAAACAGTTCCCTTTTATGGTCATTTTCACTTTGGGAAAGAGGCAGAAGTCTCATGGTGCCAGATCTGGTGAACAAGGTGGATGAGGACTCATCACACTATTTTTATGAGCTTAACTTTCCCTTAGATGGCACTTGACAGTAGCATTCAACACATTTTTCATCATTCCTCATAAAGACATTGATAAAAGAGGACTGCCAGAACTGCTTCAAAAAGTGGCAAGAATGATGGGATAAACTTGTTCAAGGCGGGGGGGGGGCATGTTTTGAGGAGATTCAAATAATGTGTCATGTATTGTACTATTTTTTTTATTAAATTCTTTTATTGGTACACTGTAGGTATACAACACAATTACATTTCTCATTGGGAATTGTACCTTTACATAATGCATCTTGGTTCT